>CM068377.1:28228523-28678739 GCA_034770075.1 Aralia elata | reverse complement strand
GACAACTTAAGTTGTAAGGATGTGATTTGTATAGATGTGACAAAGAATAAAATACAAGCCGAACCTTTCAGCGTCTTAGAGCTTCAAATACATAAAAATTAAAAAATTAAAAAAAAAAGTAAAAATACGAACACTAAGCTAAGAACCAAGAACCGTACTCAAACTATATATTCTCTTTTATTTTTAAATTATAAGATTATTATTATTATTATTTTATAAAAATAAATAATTTAAAATATTTTTAAATTTAAATTTAAGAAGATTTATTTAAAATTATAATACAGCAAAAAAAATTTTACAGTTTTACAATTTTCAATCAGTGTATTGACTAAAATTAAAATAATTCATGTTAATTTTAAATTTTTAAAAAAAATATCTTAAATTAATTTTTTAAAAAATCAATAAATAATCTTACATTTTGGAAGCATTTCTTTTGTGTGCACCGGAAAAGCACTCATATGTTCAGCATCATCCCTTCAAACATCCAAATGTATTACTTCAGATGCAGGAGTCCCCTATATGCGTTAGGTGATCCAATAAAAACCTATTGAATTATCAGTGAGGCGTACGATGGTTGGATTGATTTTATGAATAAAAATAATTAGATTTCAGTTCCTCACTGCCTAATTTTTTTTAGAAAATGGGTACTTAAATTCTACTATTTTAATAGATTAATGTACAAATTTTGACTATTTTTCTCAAGTTATAGGTAACATAACAATAGTATATGGTAAAATTAGGTAGGCGTGCCATAGTGAAAATTTACCATTAAACCACTAGACTAACCAACTTTGCAAGTTTAGGCTTGAATTAGTACACGAGGAGCATCACAAAATTAACCAAACATTTTTTGGCTTCAAAAAGAAAAATAATTTTGGTTTTATTAACAATTTGATGATTTTACAAGCATACCAGGAGCAAGCATCAACTCAAGCCACCCCTGTTCCAAGATCAAACCTGCCGACCCCCATGACCTACCTAGTGGTGGCCTTTCGCAGGCAACCGAGCCACTTCGAATCACGCCGGCCGGATGGCGGACAGCATGTTCGCCCCCCTCTCGTGGTACGAGCTTGGACGGCGTTGGTAAAGTCCATGGTGGTTATACGAAAGCTCTAGGTTTAACAAAAAGATCAAAGGGTGGCCCACAACAAATCCCACAGGGCCCACCAACCAACCGCTATATTGCTTTACTATACACTATCAGAGAAAAGGTGGAGGGATATATTGGAGAAGAAATGAGAGGGCAAAAGTTTATTATTGACAGGACACTAGCTTGGGGAGGGGCATTAGGCTATTTTTATTTGGGGCGAGTGCCTCAAGTTTACATGAGGAGGCCCACTGGTTGTTGGAAATAGGTTGGAAGGGGTGTATACTTTGGTGGCAGGCCCAGAGTAGGGGATAAGAAGTTTGGGGAGTTCATGAAGGAGAAGCTCCCACAAAGTGTTAAATGATGTGAGATACCTTTAGGGTATGTTTATTGTCAATGATGTTGGTGCCCTAGATTTGCCTTAATATGACCAGAACTCTCATGTTTTAAAGCACTTATGGGGGCCATCTCTATACTAGCAACAGCTGCTACAAAGGAAAGGTCAGTTTAGTTTCTGCCAAAATATAAGTCGTTTAAGAGTGTTTGTTCACAGTTTAACCTAGTTGTGACGATGACTGCAATATATATTTCTTTTCCACTCCGAACTCCGACACACAACGTCAAATATATAAATATATATAGAAGTGATCCCACAAACCAAAAGTAACTATGTAGAATACAGTAATCAACTCATTCTTATACCAATATTTTCAAATTTCAATTGACGTCAATGTTTAAAAAAGAAAGCCCATCTACGTACGCCCACCATTATAGTTCATCATGAAAAGTTATTGTAACACCCTTATGAATTTTTTTTCAAAAAATTTCCTATGCGACCTATCTAAGGCCACGGATATGAAGGGGATCATTTTTCAAACCGCACCAGTTGACAATATCGTATGATGCATTTAATACAAGGGTGGATAGAATTCAGCTACAACACTCCAGCAACCAAGTCAACTGTTATGGAATCACTCTACATAAAATCACTATATAAATATATATATATAACTATATGAATATATAAGAAATTTATATTTTCACAAGTTTACTCTACTCCACTATGATTCAATTGATAAATCTTTTTTTTTGGTACATGATTCAATTGCTACTCAATCCTACAAACATGGGGATCTCTTCAATCACATACTTGAACCAATTTTTGTATAATTTTTGGTGATAGTTATTATCAAACAGCACCTTGATTGCATTTTTAGTTTTTCAGACGAGTGTGGATGATTAATGACTAATAGATTTTTTTATTTTATTTTTTTTGGTGGTTGAAATTCCACGATAACTGGGGAGAGAACTCCAAAACAAGAATTACTTTTCAGTGCTGAGGATTGTACCCCATTACTTAAATGCCTTGTTTGGGTAGCTGACTAGGAGTTTCATTACTTCCATACCACGAGGGTGTGCAGAATTATCTAAAGAAGGATTGGCTCATCCTGCGACTGGTTAGGGTGTTTGTGGCGTTGGGCAGTTCCTGGATTATTCAGGCTCCATTCTCCCTCCAGATTACGTTTAATCTCACCCGCTTGGGTCCCTTACCTTTAAATCACCAAGACCTTCTAAATCATTGAGAAGCTGGTCTTTAAAAATGAATGACTGCACAAAAATGTCTTAATTTGTCTCAAAGCTTGTCCTATTTATATTTATCTTTTGTCTAAAGCAGTTTTTCATACAGGATAGTGATGTAATAGGGCTAAATACACTTTCTGTTACATCCAAATATTATTAAATTTATAATAGGATTCCCCCAAAGTAATAGGGGTTTACTAAAATTGCTACATACAATTATCCTATTTGGTATAACAATATCCGCCACTAACTTCATTTTTCAACTAAAATTAACAACGTAAATAAAATAAAATTAAAAAAAAAAAACAAAAAAATAAAAAATTTACCCTACCTGGCGCCGGGCAACACCTTACTGGACGTCCGCCTTTGGTTTTATACACGTTTTGAACATTAGTCACAATACTGCTCGTGTTTGGAGTTACTATTATAAAATTAAAATCTCTTTTTACAACCACACATTAACTCCAAATTAAAATATTTTTTTAATACCCAATTACCCCTAAATTATACATACCTTCTAAATACAAAAATTAAAACCCAAATTAACTATTAAACAAAGTTAAAACAAATTACCAACAAGTAAAATATGTTTAAAAAATTAATTATAACTAAATTACCCAACAAGATTCTTTTGTGGGAGGAGTACACAATTAAATTTAAATTAAATTCGAAATAAACATTTATTAAGAACGTAAAATTAACAATTTGTGCACCTGCCTATCTTCCTTTCTTCATTTAGAACCAAGAGATTATCTCTCTTACTCATCTGCTTCTTGCATTTCATCCATCAATTTATTCTTATATGAACATCAGAATAGTTGCTCTCCTTCATACTTTCGACGATTTGAAAATCTATTTACATCAATGAAGCAAATCTCTTACTATTTGGGAATCACAAACCCATATTCATCAACTTAGACCCAAACCCCCAACCTCAACTCAAACCTTAAACTTCACCCCCTATCTGTTAAAGAACCACCTTCATTTTGTTAGTCCAAAAAATTAAAAAACAAGAAGATAGATCTGAAAAAAAAAAATAACCATATCTGACAACCGGTCATCTCACCATCATCCTCACGATCACTGTCTCACAACCATCGCTCACTACAACCTAAAATCATTGGCATCACTACAACTCCCAACACTAACAAGCCATCATACAACTAGAAGAAATACGAAAAGAAAAGGAGAGTGGAGAGACAAAATGTGATAAGCTTCAAAATTGACAATCGGTGGACTATGAATCTTCAATCGGTGACTGGTGTTTTATATGGGTTTTTTTTTCGAAGATCGATGGGGTTTTGAAGGGGACGATGGTGATGGATCTGCAGTCTAATTTTTATTCCCACTTGATGGTTATTTTTTTTGGGTGTTTGGAGATTGTAGCAGCTCTTTTTGGTTATGGAGATTGATGAAAGTTTGAATTATATTGGAGAGTTTTTTTTTGTTTTTTTTTTTGCCCAATTATCTTGAGTTTATGTTGTTAATTAAGATGAACTTTATTTATTTATTTATTTATTATAACACTTATTAAGTCCTTTAAATTAATTTTTTATATAAATAATTCCTTAAATTAGTATTTTTAATGTTTAATGAAGTCAACCCGCATTTAATACTTAAACCATATAAAACTATTTATCTTACCAACAATTTAGGTATTTCGGCCAATTTTAGCCGAAAAATAAATTTGGGGAAGAAATTATATGCAATTAGGTAGTTTATGCAGCTATTTGTAAGCTCAATTGTTTTTGGGGCTAAATTATGAATTTGGTGATACTTTGTGTAACAGAAGTGTATTTAGCCCTAATATATATTGCGACTATTTACGTCGATTTTTTTATTACTAATTACATAGATAAGTATTAGTTGTAATTTTTTTAAAGAGATGTGCAATAAGTGGGGTCCCCTATAATTTTTCACCAATTTCATGTATTAATAAGTTTCGTCTTATAATTCAGCATAAATTTATCAAAATACATGTCATGACTCTTTTCATAATAAGGATTTTAACATTGCTGGTAAGTATGGAGAGTAACTTACTTAAATCAATCTCATCCACACACAGTTATATGGTTCGAGTTTCATCAACTGTAGAATGAAAACCTATATATAGTTGATAAAATGAGTAATACCTTCTACTAGGATTTGAATCCTCTCCATTACACTTTTTTTTCAATTCCATTCAATACACCAATCAACTAATTTATTATATAGAATAACATAATTATTTTTAAAATAAAAGTAATCCAATACTTTTTCACCATTTGATGAACATGTGAATTTTTCGCCAAAATTTTAATTGTTGAAAATTCTTTTAAACTTTTAATGTTGAAAATATTTTTATGATTCTAATTTTTTGTGGGATTGATTTTAATATCATTAACTATCTATTAATATATTTTAATCATTATTAACAAAATTATTAAAATCAAATAATTAGTGTATTGAACAAAATTAAAGAGAATGTGTAATGGAGGAAAGTCAAATCCCTTCTACTAGGTAACTTGATATACTAACTGTGACGCCACCAAAATAGGTCCACATAACCCATTTTGAGTCGTCAAAATACATACTACAAAATCCAAATCCAAAATTTTCTATTTACAACTATTAAACTGTCGTGCAAAATACGACAACATACTGCATACTGTGAGTTTTCAATACAAATATTGTACTGTATTTAGTACAACAATATTCACACCCAACTTAAGTTTTTAATACAATTATTACCACACTATTTTATAATGTATTGAGATACTTCTGAAAGTAGTATGCACACAAGTCAATCATATTTGATATGATAATGATGATGTAGCATATACTTTGTAATCTTATTCATTTATTAATAAAAGGATTAATTTATTAAAGGCGTTTTATTTTATCTACATGACCGTTATGTTATATGTGATAAACTCATAGTTTTGAGCAATATTTTTAGAATCATAATGATGATCATACTAATGAGATCTAAATTCTTAGAAAGTTTAAAACTAAAATCGTTCCTAATCGATGGATTACTAAAAGGGGATTAGTGAATCCGGATAGATTGGTACATACTTTGCTTGCTCTTAGGAAAAGGATGATTGATCTCATAACCATTTGTGTGGAGATACTAAAGCAAGTATGTAGGTGCTTATTAAAAAATAAGTTCACTGAACGTGACTTGCTAAAGGAATACCTAATGGAGTTTTACTTGCCTGTCAATAGGAATTCCTCTGGTGTAATACAAGTGATCTTTGGACTTGAGATCATCATAGTATCTTGTGTATGATGAGTTATGCTTTGACATATCCCTTAAGACCTATAGGGTATATCAAAGGGTATTCTTGGGTATAATAAATTGTACATAGAGATAGGTGAATGATCAACAAAGAATCTACCACATCTAGTAAAAGATGAAAATGTCCTATGTGATTCGATAAATGACAACTCAGTAGTCCTTGGTCAAGGCAGAATGAAATTAGAAAGGAGTTTCTAATTTGCATTATTTAGAGTTGTGCATTTGAGAATCGAAATGCATATAATTAAATAAAATAAGACTTTTACAGTAATTTCATGTTTTATATTTAATTGGGACATTGTATGGTAGAATGATTAAATTGTACGATAACTATTTACTGAAAGGTTCTTTTATGATTAATGTTAAAATCTATATTATCTGGAAAGTCATTGATCGCTAAAGGCTTACCCTTATTGTAGAATAAATATTATTTATTTAAATGAATTAAATAGTTTTATTTATTTAAATAAGATTAGAATTGTTCTAATTAATTTATTCACAACCAGTTTAATATGGAGAATCTAAAGAGTCACACCGTGAAAGAAAAATATTCATTTAAGAAGTTAATGGCATAATTGTAATAATAAGTTAAGTGTATTTAATTTAATCTACGGTGATAGAATAAATTAAATAGCTTAATATTTATTATTTAATATTTTAGAAATATTAAATATAAATTAATAAGAGTAGTCTTATTATTATTATTATTATTATTACTATTATTATTTAATTCCTAAAGGGTTACACACACTTCTATTAAAATTGGAGAGAGTACTTACAATTTCTATAGTGATAGAAACTAGGGTTTTGTCAATACCCATCTTCTTGAATACATATTATTACTTAATGAATCACCTCTAGAGGCCAAACACTTAGGTGGCTAACGTTGATCAAAAGAAAAAATTTAACCGGTGAATTCAAGGAGAACGCGAAGGAATTGGAGTTGAACTTGTACCTGAGGAAGCTAGAATTCTAAAGGGGTATAATTCTTAATCTCTATCTCTTTCGTTTAATTAATAATTGTGCATAAAGAAAGATCATGGTGATGGTTTGTATAAAATTTTAAATTTTGATTTTATCGCGCTTCTCCGCTAAATTCGTGTAATTTGATTGCATGCTTGCGTAATATACAAACCTAACAACTTTACAATCTCGGACCATCACTCCATTCACCAGCTACTCCCAACTACACTCTCATTTGCTAAGAAGAACAATGGAACAAAAAAGAAAATGGTGAGCTCAAATAGCACAGTAAAGAATATCATGACTAAGATGACAAAGAATAAATTATCTTTAACCTTCAACAATAATAAATCAAAGATTTAACGATAATAAATTTGCACCGATAACTGCAGCGGAACAAACAATTCATTAGAAGAGTCAAATAGAACATAATGTCTACTATCTTCTCCTATTTAAAAAATTCACCATTAATATTTTATCCCTGTAACACCAATCAACAGTTCATGTTCATAATCATGCAAATCAACAATTTATCTTCGCACTACAGGACAAAGTTATTCAATTGTAACATCAATAGTCATGATCATGCCAATCAACAGTCCATCTTTGCACTACGGGCCAAAGAGAACTTTCACCATGTGTCCTTGTCATATCGACCAAAGATACTAAACAATTATATCATCTTTGCACCCAATACAAAAATATTCACCATAACTTGATTCTTTGATGATTAGTACAAGTAACAATAATATAAAGAATGAACGGAAGTTGTAAGAATAATAAAAGAATAAACATTCGAGATTTGACAATTAACTTGTCCAGAATTCAATAATGTCTAAATTGTCAACATGATGACAAAAATGTGAAGTCAAATTCAAGAATGATGTTTAAGATTCATATTTCAAGGATAACGATTAAAATTTAATAAGAAAGTTCAGGTAAATAAAAAGTTTAAGTGAAATGATATTAGATGAATCGCAAACCTCAAAGGAATTTCTAATCATTTCAGAAATTATAGAAGCAATACTTATCATAGTAAGTTTAGAGTTACGAGTATGAAAGAAAATGATATCCCTTACTAGTATGAAGGAAAATAATATCTCTTACCAGTATGAAGGAAAATAATATCTCTTACCTTAGTGCGAAACTAGATCCTGCTTTCTATGAGATTAATCAATTTGAATAATTCTTCCACTCTTATTTTTTGGTTATGGAGATTGATGAAAGTTTGAATTATGTTGGAGAGTTTTTTTTTTGCCCAATTATCTTGAGTTTATATTGTTAATTAAGATGAATTTTATTTATTTATTTATTAACATTATTAAGTCTTTAAATTAGTTTTTATAGAAATAATTCCTTAAATTAGTATTTTAAATGTTTAATGAAGTCAACCTGCATTTAATACGGTTAAACCATATAAAACAATTTATCTTGCCAACAATTTAGGTATTCCGGCCAATTTTAGACGAAAATTAAATTTAGGAGAAAAATTATATGCAATTAGGTAGTTTATGCAGTGATTTGTAAGCTCACTTACTTTGGAGGCTAAATTATGAATTTGGTGATACTTTGTGTAACAGAAGTGTATTTAGCCCTGATATATATTGCGAATATTTATGTCGATTTTTTGATTGCTAATTACGTGGATAAGTATTAGTGATAATTTTTTAAAGAAATGTGCAATAAATGGGGCCTCCTATAATTTATATCGATCTCATGTATTAATAAGTTTCGTAATTGTAATTCAACATAAATTTATCGCAATACATATTACAACTCTTTTCATAATGAGGATTTTAACATTGCTCATAAGTATCAAGAGTAGTTTAGTTAAATCAATCCCATCCACACATAGTTATATGGTTCGAGTCTCATCAACTGCAGAATGAAAACATATAGGTGATAAAATGAGTAATACCTTCTACTAAGACTTGAATCCTCTCCATTACACATTTCTTCCATTTCCATTCAATACACCAATTAGCTAGTTTATTATATAGAATAACATAATTATTTCAAAAATGAAAATAATCTGATATTTTTTTATCGTTTGATGAACATGTGAATTTTTCGTTAAAATTTTAATTGTTGAAAATTCTTTTAAACTTTTAACAGTGAAAATATTTTTTATAATTCTATTTTTTTGTATGATTGATCTTAATATCATTAACTATCTATTAATAAATTTTGATTATTATTAACAAAATTATTAAAATCAAATAATTAGTGTATTGGATTAAATTAAAGAGAAGGTTTAATACCTTCTACTAGGTAACTTGATAGAAAAAACTTATAGTAGATAAAATGAGTAATACTAAGTAAGTTGATAGAAAAAACTTATAGCGGCTCAAATCTAACTAGTTTTGTCATGTTTGTATGCGTGAGTTACTGGTGCATGATGATTCTAAAAAACCTATTGAGCTGACCACAAATTTTTACGTCGAAATAGTAATTGATAGTTGAGTTTCTATATATTGCAAAAATATTCTGTCGAAAAAATTATAAAATACATTAAATTTGATAAAATTATAAAGATGACCACCATATTTTATATCTTTTTAAAAAAATTACCACTAATACTTATCCATATAACTGATAAAAAAAATCGACTCATAAGTTCACAATATATATCATTTTTCTGGATAGTTTACGCACTTCATTCACCTTCACATGATCTCATTCGATCATTGACGGGCCAAAGATTAGTAAATATTTAGTGAGTACTAGTTATTACAATGAGTTACAGAATTTGTGGCGATATATATATATATATATATATATATATATATATATATATATATATATATATTCACCCTAGAATTTAACGAAATGATTGTCCAAAATATTACGAAAATTGTAGATATTTTTCAGGGCAGATTTGCCTTTAAATGCTAAATGAAAACATAAAAATAAATTTAAATGCAGAATGCAATGAGAAACAGAAGAATTTCTTTCTTTTTAAATAAAATGAAGCAAAAGTATTTCATATTAATCAAACATCATAATGCATCAGCTAATAATAAAAATAAAGAACAAAGGTCTAATGCGCATGTAATTACCACCTTCACATTAAAAATAGCTTGCGTAAATATAAATCGCAAAAGCAAATTCACTATTCATATTCTTAAATCAGTGTTAGCAAGGAGATAACAATGATGCTTGAAGTGGACATTCCACAGCAGTAGATGTCATTACATGAATTTACAAATTAGAGAGAAGGGTACATTTCAGAATAGAAACACTAAGGCTATGTTTGTTTACAATTATGTAACATAAATTGAACTATTTCAACTTATTTATACTAGTTAAGTACGTATAAACACTTTTTTATCCTTGATTAATCCCAAGATGGTGATCTCATACATGAAAAATTGTTGTTTCTAAGGTCATCTATAAGGGGACTATATAATCCCAAGTAGGAAGATAGGATTAAACAATATCCCCTTGTGATGTATCAAATGGCCTTACGAGTAGGAAAATAGCCCACTATCGTCATCATAGGGTTAACTCAAGGATAAAGAAGTACTCATAGGTACTTAAATAGTATAAGTAGTCCAATTCCATACAACGTAATTGCAAACAAACATAGCCTAAGAAGTTACCCGACTTACATGGAGCACTGAAAGTTGGATGAGGTCCGAAAATGGCAGGTGAAACAGCCACTCAAGGAAACAATCTGACGGGTCCTGCGGAAAGGTATGACCTTCTGGGAAGTTCTGACAACTTGAGGAGCCTGGTTTACCACCACGGAGCTCCTCATTTGTTGAGCCTTCCTCTGAGCTGATCTGAGCTTGTTCATAATCTTATCCATGGATGATGACCTCTTCTTTTCAAGTTTCATCTAAACAACATAGTAAGTTATAAAAGATCAACAACCAAAATTAAAGTCACTTTATTTTTATTTTTTTATGAGCGGTTCTATGTGCACAAAGTCACAAACTATGCACAAACAGAGAAAAAAAAATAATATATGGATCCTTCCATTTAAATGATTGATAAGGTTATTAACTTTGTACATTATTTTTTTACTATTCAATACATGGGGTAATATTATTTATGCAACATTGTTTGAGCACAATTTGTGCACATAGAATTACTCTTTTTTTATTATTATAATTTTTTGTTTTTTTGAGGTGGAATACTGGATGCTCATTACTCCATTTTAATTGAAGCTAGTAATATTGCAATAAAAGTAATATAATTCCTAAATGATTGACTCGTGATGAAAATTAATGTATTGTAAATATTTGAACTGGCATATGAGAAACAACCTCTAATTTCCGTATAGCTGCCTCAGCCTTTGCCTTCTGCAGGTTCTCCCATGAAGTAATTCTGGCTTCCTCCCTCTGAACCCTGAAATATTTATTTTCATAATTTACATTAGAAATCAAAAGAAAGATATTTTTTATTACTTCTTTCTCCATGCAAATTTTAAAGGTTAAGATTCTGCAAGCTTAATCATGTGTTTTATGTTTGTAGACTGAGAGAATAAAATTCAGGTTATGATAGTGGACTCAAAATGATCAAAAGAAAACTTTCAGGGAAAATCTTATGAACTGAATGAGGTCCATAAATCTTTGACATTAATAGATAATGTCAATTGAATCAAACTTTGAAACAGAGGACAAAACTCTACTCTTGACACGGAAAGACAGTGGCCCAAAGACTCCCATTGCATAAAGAATGATATTTTTTTTTAAAGTTAATTTTGGCCTCCAGTATGGGGAAAATTCATGAAAAGATTATTTAGTCATTTAACCACAAGGTAAGATATTTCTAACCAAAAAATTAATTGCAATACCAACATCACAGCAAGCCTAATATCATACTGGTAAACTCTCTCTCTCCCAGCGTTATGTGGTTGTGTATCTTTCTTCGTGGTGAATACTTATGAGTAGATTCTAGCCCTTATAAATTATGAGAGTCATACTCTCTTTTAGATAAGACAACCAAAAGCAGAAAGAAAACTAAAGAAGAAGAAAATAATAGGAAAATAGCAATATACACATACTTTGAAATGCTCTTTGCTGTCTCCGAAACTTCCCAATTTGTGGATCTGACCTCCAAAGCTTTACTTTTCCAGTCATCAACATTTCCTGAGCCTTTCCCAGCATTTCGAGCTCTATGTTTCTTGGACCATCGAGTCATGGTGACCCGTTCATCAATTTGCACATCCCTGACTTCTTGTTTAGAGGAATGGAAACTCTGAAACTCCACAATGGGTAAGGCAGAGGGAGATGGAGAGAAAGAAGGCCTCCACCTAGGAGACGAGTGCGGGCTTCCCTCAGGGCTCATCTGAGTTGCCATATCCCTTCTTGAAACAGCACGAGATACGTTGTTGGCTTCATCCTCAACACCGTCAAGTTTTTCATCTGTATGTTGGATCCAAGCAACAAGCCACAATCAGAAATGGGATATGAACAATAAACTTGCCCAATCATACACAAAACTACACATGGTTTAAATGGCAAAACTACAGTCTTGTAGAGTTGTAGTTATCCTGCTGATCCCAAAATAATGCAAAAAGGAATATTAAGTTCAGTGAAGGCAAAAAGATCACGCAAGTAACTTTTTGAAAATATTAGACCTCATACACGCTTGCCTTTCCCTAAACTGGGAGAAGCTCTTTCGGCAGTATCAAGGTCCGAAAGGAGTTGGTTCTTTTTCATGTTTCCTTTCCTTCCAATGAGAAAAAATACTAATGCATTTTAGTTTACTTTTCGCAGAGTGACGTAGATGTGGTCATAGAATTGGGAAATCATGCAAAAAAAATTGTGTACACCAATAAGCTTTAGTTCAGTCAGCTCAAGTGATGTGACAATGTGGATAAAGTCTGTACTTTACACTCTGAAATAGGAGTCATTCTGTGTGAACTGAACAGCAAGAACACATCACCCAAACCCCAACCTCCCCCAACCGACATACACCATCCAATTAAAGTCGGTGTGTTGATGGGGAACTTGTTTTGCAAAAGCAAAACCGGTCTTTATACAAGAACCTCATATGTTGACCAACTAGTAGTGATTAGTGAAGAACAGATTTCAGATGCGATCTTAGAAAGAAAAAAAATATACAATAGTTTGCGGAAAATTTCAAACGTAGTAATGAAAATAACCACTCAATCAATCAAAAGGCAATATAAACGCATCTTTAGTAACATACCACAATTGTAATTATCCCACCTTTTGGAAACTTTTGCAATTTTTTGGCATCAAAAGATATCCATATTATACTTTTAGAGCGAACAACTATAAAGACAGTATGCAACTAAAGTTCAGCCATATTTTCCTAACCATATATAATATGGGACATCCAATTACAGCAACTAATCGGATGAACATCATAGTCAATCTAATAATTGACTATTAATGGATCCTTTTTAAGACCAGAACTAAAAACATAATCACTGTTCCACTGAATAATCACTATTGATTCTTTCTTTTTTCTCACAGATGAAAAACTGGCAATCATATATGAATGGCTGAACTCTGTGCAAAAGGGGAAATATGTAGTAATAAAATAAAACATCCAGAAGTCTAAATTTAAAATTTAATGTTCTGGTAAGTTTAAAAAGCCTGAGGAATAAATAGCCAGTACCATGGGAGCTTGGCAAGATTGATAGGCATAGCATCTCAGAGCAACCATGTATGCTGACCGACCTTCCCATGCATGGCTCCATACGTGCAGGAAAGTTTCCATTTCCACCATGCCGTCCATCATGTCGTATGGAAAAACTATCTGCAGCAATCACTCCAGCTGTGAATGGAGATGCTGCTATCAAATTCCCAACATTCCCTCCATCAAACATGTGCACTGCAGGGGAGTACATTGAATAGTATGCACTTCCAGGAGGCCCCAGAGGCCCACTCTTTGATTTGGGCCGCCTCTGTGGCTGTGGAAACGAAGACCTCACAGCACCATCTCCCGAAGCTGGACTGAAAATCCACCTCTCAGCATCCTCCCATTTGGAAGGTAATGTCCTTCCATTATTGAAAGGCAATAATGCATTATTTACATTCCTCCTGTTAGCACTTGTATGCAAAGGTACACGTTCTGAACTCCATCCCTTCTGAATACCAACGTTTGTTTGACGATAATTCGGTGTCCCAGGACTAGGAAATGTATCAGTTCGCCGTGTTGAAACAGAAGTTTTCTTCATAACTCCAAATCGTGGTGAAGAGCTTGTGGCATTGGTCACAGTATTGTTCAGATCTAGCGAAGCAGGTCTTCGCCTGTCTAGTTTCTTTGCCTCAGATCTCGACCTTCGTACTTGGCAATCTGATTATTAAACCACTTCATTAGGCTTTCTAAATCTAAGGCTTAACACAAATAGTACAATATATTATACTTATTACTGACGTATTGCACAATTTGCACCTTTTAGTGCTTGAGAAAAGGAGCTTCTTGCTGAATCCAGGACTTGATTTTCATCCTCTGTTTCCACCTCACTGTGTTCTTTTTGAACTGTGCATAAAAATCAGGAAAACCCAAAAAGCAAATTGTGAGAACTTGAATTAGATTTGGCCCGTAGACATGAGGCATGATGTGAGTACCTTTAGCTTTTTCTACTTTCGTGCAAAGGGGACTTTTCTTGGATTTGTTTGGATCTAGATCTGGACCACCGGAAGAAGTATCACGACATTCATGTACTGCCAAATGCTGGTTCAAATCAAAGATTTTAATGTTTTTGTAGTTTTCACATTTTCAAATTCAAGGACTAAATTTGATGCTCAATAGAAACAGTAGTCAGATAAGTTAAATTTTGTTCTGAAATAATATCTATTCCGGACAAAAATACACCTTAATATGATGTCAATGCAATCTATGATTATGTATACACTAGCAAATTATTATAAATGATATTTGCATGAAGCATACTCATCAGAAAACATAAAAATTAATGAGATCCAAAATGAGCTAATCAGTACTGATATCAGCTAAACAGTCAAATGTCTAACTCTGTCTCAATATATACAACATTTAATACATACATATAGCTACATTTTCTGCTAAACAATCAAATGATTTTTCTCTTTATAAAAAAAGTAATGAGATCCAAAATCATCTAATCAGTACTGATCTCAGCTAAATAATCAAATATCTAACTCTGTCACTATATATACAACCATTTAATACATATATATTGCTACATTTCAGCTAAACAATCAAATAATTATCTCTCTCTAAAAGATTCACGAAAAACAGAGAGACTAACTACTAACTAGACATTGAAGTATAAAATAATAGAGAAATTGATACCTGAGAGATTTCGGAGGAGAGAGAGTCGTGTTCGTGAACATCGGAAGCAAATGAGCAACGCTCAACGCTACAGGAAGCGGAGGAGGAGAAGAGGCTGAAGTTTGAGTCGGCGCTGAAAATGACGGAGTCCGGACTCGCATCTCGAGCTCCTCTGAATCCCGTTCTCATCGTCAACTGGCCGTTGTGATCTTGAAACCCTAGCTCCGCCATTGTTGAGTCCTTCAGCTCACCACATTAGTGAGATATAGAGAGAGAAAAAGATTTAACTACTATATATATATATATATATATATATATAATATAATTACAATCAGCTTTTCATAGGATTACAGGAGGAGATAAAACGGAAAGGACAATTTGGTAGTACTATTTATGTTTATTTTTGGATTTGGGAGTGTATTAATTATGATGTTTTCTGTTCTTAACGTACATAATAAGATAATGGGGTATTATTTCGCTTTCACCGTTGGGTTTTTCACCGTCTTTGACCGTTGGGAAAATGACTTCTACCAAATTTGTGCCTTTAATTTCGCGCTTTTCATTGTCAAATTTAACTTGCACTTTTTCTTTGTTTTGAGAATTTTTACATGTTTAATGAACTTTCTAACCAACATAAAGTAGCTAACTTATAGATCTGGCAATTTATTACTCAAAATTGGTTGGTTATTCGTTCAATTCACTCACTAAATTTAAAATTTTGGATAAAAATAAATGTCACTTACTAAAAAATTGGTCTTTTAGACCTGGTTTATTTAAACTCAACCCATAGCAAAAGCAAATCAACTCGTAAGTGACCCGGATCGTTAGTCATTATTTGATATTAATTTTTATTTAAATTATTTTTACTAATATCCACTAATAAGTACTAAGTCAATCCTAATTCCTTAATTTTTCATTTTGTAGTGCGTTTGTAAATTCAGACATAAAATTACATTGGTGAAAATGTAATTCTAGTGAATAGGAGAAATGATAATATCTTATTTTACAAACAACTTTACATTTTTATAAATTTTTCATTGTTTTGAAATAAGTTAAATTTTATTGTTTTAGAATACTTAAAATAATTTATGTTTTATTGTTCAAAAAAACTTGAAGTAATTTACGATTTAATATTTTATTGTTTAAGATCATTTTAAAAATATATGTAAAAATAAAATAATAAACTGGCTAATCACCCAATTCATTAACATATGAGTTAGGGTATAATGCCATTAAACACATGTCTATTTTATTTAACCTAAAAAAACTCAGTCCATAATAATCCGTTCTCGAGGTGATCTAATCCACCCGTTTATTAGGTCCAGTAACGTAGATATCCAATTATATACTTTTTCATTTATTTTAAATAATAGTTTGTATTAAAAAGTTCAAAATAAATAGACTATCATCCTAAGACAGTTTGGTGTAACGATGCGTTAAATTAAAGGCACGTTTAAAAATAATATCAATTTTTTTTTTTTTTTGTAGTTGGTGATCTTTTGAAAAGCATTTTCAGCGATTACAGATTTTGTTTTAAAAACACTTTTGATGAAAGTAAAATATTGAACTTCTAGAATTGTGGTAGGACACATTTTTTGAAAATTTCACTCCGTACAAGCTTTTTGTCTAAATCGCAAGGAAAAAGTTCAAAATCCATTCAAACAATTGCCTATAAGTTTGTCCTTAGAAGGCGTTAGTTACACGTCATTTAAAGTAATCGTCTCAAATACTCAATAATATAATTAATTATTTTTATAAATTATATTTGTTACACTCGTAATCTTATATTCTTAATAATCAGATACCCAATAAAGTATCAAGATTATCGATAATTAGATAACCAAAAAACAGGTGATAATATGAGATTACCACATAGTAGTTATCTTGAAAATTTTATTTAGACAAAAATATCTTTTATATTTAATAATTGAGACATAAATATCCTTATTAGTCACATGTTTATTTTATATAAAATAACTCAATTTTCGTACAAAGTATGTGATGTTTGTTATTTATTATTATTAGTTTAATGTATTATTAACAACATACTTGACAATTTTGTGCTTAATAATTGAATAAATTATGAATTGTTATTTTATAAACATATTAAAAATTTTAAATACGATTTACAAAATAATATTCCAAAATTAGAGATACAACATGACTTTTAAAAGCAAACGACGACATATTAAACTTCAAAATTGGTATGACTCATACAAATTTAGAATGAAATAAATTGTGTGATTAATAATTGTTGTTATATACTATGCAATTATAATTATTATATCAACTAAAATTAAATAAATTCACATCAATTTGAAATTTAATATGATTTCGTTTAACCACAACAGCCAAATTATATCTCTAATTTTGGAAATGATGTAGTACTAAATTAATTAGGTTGATAGTGATTTGATAATTGTTGATAATTACATTTGACATTAACCATATGAGTGAATCATTTAACTCAAATTAGTACAAGGATATTTTCTTAAAAGATCAATATTAAAAAATATATACCCAGTAATCTCAAATTCATACCAAACACTCACAATATCAGTAATCAGATACCTAGATACCTAACAGGAATGACACAACATGACTAGTTTCTATTACTTCCAAAGTCCGAATCGAATCAAATCTATCCAAACAATGCCTTAAATCACTAACTTAATATTATCTTTTTGGGTCATCTTAATTCACCACAGACTTATTCAAAAAGTCGGGACTAAAAATATTATTGTTGATAACTTAATTCCATATCTTTCGATGTGAGATTGGTTGAATAACCAAACATACACTTAAACCATTATGAATTATTATGTATCCAAAAACTAATCAATTTTTCTCTTACAGAATTTTGCAAAAAAAATACTACTTCCGTTTTATGTTATAAGGTTATTATTGAAAAATATTTAAACTCAAAATTAAAATAATGCATTAAAAATTCTGAAATAATAAATTTTATATTGAGTAAGATTTTATTCATAATTTACAATATTTATCATTATAGTGACTAAAATTTAAAAATTTATATCAACTTTAAATTTAAAAATATTATAAATTAATCTTAAAAAGTTAATAAACCGACAGTATATAATATCAGAAGTGTTTTAGCCGAGTTGAAAATACCCTTACAAATTGCTCCTACCAGTTTATTTTTTAGTATATTCTACTCCATTTCTTTCCCGCAGGCCGCAATTAATAAGCAATTGAGAAATCAGATAGAAGACATAAATGTGAGTTCAAAGTTCACGTGAAACGAGCTGGACAGCCTGGAACTGCCTGCGCTCATGCCGGTCAAAACGGGTACCAAATATTTAACTAAATAATCCCTCAACCTTACAAAACTGAAAGAGTTATTTAATATATTGCAATAAAAATACATTGATTCTCCTTAAGAACGAATAAAAATAGTATAATTTATAAATTAATAAAATATATAATAATTAATTAATGTATTTACGTACAACAAAAATTGACATATTTTTATCACAAATTCAAAAGAATATTAAAGTGAGTTTTGACTAGCTCTCCCCAATTTTCTTTTAATATTCAATATAACATCTTTATTAGTTATGATTTAAATAAATTAATTGATACTTCATGATAATGAGATTAATTCTATAAAAATTTGAATCATTAAATATATTTTTAACGTTAAAATTAAGAAAAATATTTAATCATTAAAATTGTAATTAAACTTTATCTACATATAACAGTAAAATGTAAGTAATGAACTAGCAAGCCGATCTATTTTTAACTGATCTACTGATTAGAATCTATAGAAGGAGAGAGAGAGAGCCCATATTTCTTAAGTTCTAGCTTGTTCTCCCCTGAGAATGCAACCCTAAAGTAGAAAGATCTTTCCCGATGGAAGTTATGAATTTCTTTTTTTTTTTTTTTTTCTAAAATCCAATCCTTATTCTCAATACACACAAGAGCCAATGGAATATCAAAATGACTGATTCGGTTTTGAACATATACAGAATGAGTGAAATAAATAGGTTATTGATATTCATAACCAAAAATAATATTGTCTAAGTAAATATATTTAACGATAATATTGAGTTCTGTTTATGTATTGCGAAATTTTTTTGTAAAATTATAATTGCGACATATATACATACATGGGATAGATAAAAACTTAAGAATTATCCCACTTTAATTTATTCTATCTTATCGCATAAACTTTTACATTAGTCGCAATACATCTTCATCACATATTTGTCGATATATATATCATTTTTTTAATTTTTTATAATTATTCAAGCGACACTTAACACTTCAATAATATTTAGTTACTCTAATCATATTATTTTATTCCGACAATATTAATCACCTATAGATTTAGGTAAAGTAGTGGGATCAGGAAAGAACCAATATTTTGACGAACAAACACAGCAGAAGGTTCCTTTAATAGCAGAAGGTGGCATTCAATTCAACTCAACGTGAGGCGCATTAACTAGCTATGCATTGTGCAGACTGCTGACAATGTTTAAATGTAAATATTTGTCTATTTTACCTACCAGGCTAGGCTACCACACACACCTACACCTTCCAAAACCTAGTTCCCAACCTTGAGATCTCCACTACTGTGTGTATATAATAATAATCATAATGCAAAGGCCTGTGTTTAGCAAGCTTGGTCTTATTTCTGTACGCTGCGACTGCGTTTGTATTGAGAGAATAGAACAGAGAAATGAATGAAATAAAAATAGTGTATTTGACAATCATTTTAAAAGATAAATCATTCCGATAGAATGAAAATTCATTCAATCTCTTTGCTTTTATTATTTCATGTGGAGAAAATGAAGTAAAATTCATTCCAATTGATAATTTTGTCTTTATATGACAACACCCACTACCACCAACAACCAAACATACACTTAAAATACCTTAAAATCATTTTATTTTGTCCTCCATTACATTTTTTCAATCCAAACGCAACATTAATTTTTATGCGACTTTTGGTATTTTTTTAATACAATATGATTTTAGTCCTTTTGTTAATTGGAATGTATTTTCATTTCCAATGCATAAAAAAGTTCTTATTATATCCCTCGAGTCATGTAATTAGCTAGTCAAATTTTGTTTGAATGATAATTTATCAAGCTTCAACATTTTTAAGAAGATGAATTTTTTCTTATACCAACTCTAATATTACCCTTGGATGGATACATTAAGGTAGCAAGTTTCTTCTCTTATCTTTTGGAATGTGGGTTTCTATTGGCGGCGAATTGCTCTTTATCTCTGTCGGTAAATTTTTGTAGATGGCAAGCTTAAAACCAATTATTTCTTCGTTTCTTCTACCTTTTCCGGCATCAACATCAACATATGCCAAACGTATAGGGTTCAAATCCTTCGAATGCAAAACATGTTTTCATATATAGAGTGGACCAAACTCCCTGCAGAAGTTGTTGCAGCATAATGTGCATATCTCAAGGGATGGCGATTATAACTTGTTACACCTGGATTTTCCAAGGGCTTCACATTCCTGTTTTGTTCTACTATTGACCATAGTTCTGAATCATGAAAGATTATACTTTCACTCGTCAAACTTCCTAGGACAAAACGACCAAGGTGTTCTTGCGATTAAAGTATGAAAATTATCGCTAATCAAATTTACATCTCTTAATCTCTCTCTCTTACATATGTATACACATTCATTATATAAATTATTGAATATCCGCACACGTATATAGAATAGCCAATATTACTTTACCTATAGCAGAACACCCCAAATGAAGCTACTGGTTAATTATCCACAAAAATTTCAAACAGGTTCTACGTCACGAGCTGGAAGTTGTAATCTACACTGATGGGTCACTGAAGTATGCAGTAATCGCCTTCAACTTGCCATTTAGGAAGTTCTTTTCAACCTGCAAAAATAGTTCTTTATAATTATAATCTTATCTAATAGTGTAAGTTGGAATTGCCAGAAAACTCAACTTGCGTAAACCAGAGCATGCAACAGTCTTGGGTTGAAATTATTTAGGGATTAGTATGTATTGAGACACAAGCATTAGAACTAGGAAACCTTATCCCTAAAAGCATATATGAGGCGGATAAAGATGAGAACCAAACATTAATATTATCGGATTAGTATGATTTGAGACACAAGCATTAGAACGAGGAAACCTTATCCCTAAAAGCATATATGAGGCGGATAAAGATGAGAGCCAAACATTAATACTAACGGGAAAATATGAGGGTGCAAGAGTGGAAGCACATGACCCAGGCATATACTCATAACTAGTTACAACTTTATGCCAAATGAATCATTCAAGACTTCATCTCTTGGGGCAAAATTGCATCATAAATGAAATTATTCAGATGATTAATTGATTATACTGAGACGTTTAAACAAATGATTTACAAAATGAATCGTCAAGGCAAAGGTATCCAGAAAAAACAGACAAAAAAGGAATATAAATATCCCCAACTTGGATAACTAAAGGACCTTATATTTTCATTTTCAGTGATAGAATTGTCCCAAGAGTTATATTCTTTTTCTCTCTTTCCTTTTTCTTTATTTGGAAGGGGAAGAGGAGGCAGAGAATGTAGTTATAAAAATAACACTCGTATTACATTCATATCAATTTAGATAACAGCCAATATATGAAGTATTTGTTTTTATGAGAGGTGGTAATTCAAGACTGCCTAAACGTAGAAATGTATTAGCATATGAAAATAAATAATTGTAAGTTCTGAAAAATTGGTCCACATACCTCCAGTGACCATGGAGGGTTGGCAGATAAAGACAACTCTGCCAGTTGATTGAGATTAACATTCCTTGGGAGGAACATGACTATTCTGGAAGCAATTCTCTTTGCAACAGTAAAGAGGAAATACCTGACATTAGTTTTTAGTACACATAAGCATAAAGTTAGAACTACAGTTTGAAAAGAAAAGGAATAAAAATAATTGTAGGTGTTCAGATATTTTAAGAGTTAAGATTCTAGAC
Source organism: Aralia elata (assembly GCA_034770075.1). Classification (NCBI taxonomy): domain Eukaryota; kingdom Viridiplantae; phylum Streptophyta; class Magnoliopsida; order Apiales; family Araliaceae; genus Aralia; species Aralia elata. The sequence continues at coordinate 28,656,623 of CM068377.1, read as the reverse complement.
CCGTCATGTGGCTTGAGCATACTTTTGATGTCAAAAGCCTTTACTTTGGCATAAGCAGGCCCTCCCCATGGAGGCGACATGAAGACGGTATCCGCCTGAAACACAGCAGATATTCAACATGAAAGCTTGAAACTCAGTGAAGGACTGGACGTAAAAAGTAAATAAAGAAGAAATAACTGAATTCTGTTCTTTCACATTGACTACATAGCAAAGTTTGTCCTAAAGACAAAAGCAACTGTAACAAAAATCTGAACAAAACTAGCTACAATTTCAAGAAAGTAAGCACATCAATAAAGAGATCTAAAGGAGGTCACTAGAAGTAAAAAGAAGTATCCGAGCATAAATCTAGAGGTGTCCACCAAAACCAAAAAGTGACAACTGATATTCTGAAAAATTAAAATGTAAACACTATGATAAATCGAAATGTAACTGGAGAGATTTTCATATTATATCTCTCAGTTTACAACAAAAAACTGCTGCATCAACTGGCAGATATCCCAAACGTAAAATAGCTGGCATAACTCATATCACGTGATAAGTCTCCACTTGGAGTAGAATTATGCATCATCTTGCAGATATCCCAAACGCAAAATAGCTGGCATAACTAATATCAAGTGATACGTCTCCACTTGGAGTAGAATCCAACTACCCATAATATTCTGAAGGAGGGCCAAATATAGGTTTGTTGAGAAGGTACAAAGACTTCTAAGGGGAAGCCATAAGGGAAAAGAGATCTGAACACAATTGTATTGGACTCATTCAACTGTATATAATCATTAGATGCATATTTAAATTTCTACATTGGAAGAATTATGAATATTATTATTGTTAAAATGTATCTAAAATCTTGAGATGGCAATTACAATTTATGTTTGAGTCATACAAATGGAAAAAAATAATTTATTTTTCTTTTAAAGATTATATATATGATTATTAGGACATCAGATGAGTTATTCCTAAATCAAAGACAATATACCCAATTCCTGGTGAATAACATCACAACTTATGGAGCAAAAAGTACTAAGCAGATAAAAGGGAGCCAAATATTTCACTCCTCATATAAGAACATAAATAAACAAAAAAAAATGAGGAATTTAAAAGCTGCTCCTTTTGCATGCCAGACACTTAATGTCAATAAGAACCAATACTAGCAACAGAGATCTCTACACCCTAACGGTCCACCAGATAATTTCAAAAAAAAAAAAAGAAAAGGATAGGAAGGCAGTAAAATCAACTCCCTCAGTCCCATTTAAGTGAGCTCCCTTGTACGTTGAGATGTACAAAAATAAGTGAACTTAATCTATCCAGATCATTCACTCTCGCCATCCAAAAATAATAATAAAAAGTAAACTCTCAAACAAAAACTGTGTCTGTTAAACCAGCTCACTTATTTGGGGAAATGGGAAAATAGCATATTCCATAAAATATAAGAGACTAGAACTTTCATACCTTTAAATTTGAAGCTAGACGGAAAGAGTCCCCTATTATGAACTCGATATGCTCATCAACCCCATAGATGGAAGCATTATGCTGTGCATAATCAATCTTCTTTGGATCAATATCAATCGCAATAACATGTTTGCACCTGGGAAACAAAATAATATATAATCTTTTGGGGGGATACCAGAAAAGCTTTTGATAAAATATAAAAAATAAAAAAGAAGAGAGTATAGAAAGGAATGATGAGGAGTTCTCAAAAAGAAATACAAGTGCGAAAATAAATTAAAACTAATGAGGCAGTGCCCGCTAACATAACAACTCCAACAGCCGAAGCCCACATTGATGCTAGAAGTGAACCCTTTATCCCAAAAAATAGGAAGAGAGATAGGTATCATTAAAAATTCTAACATTCTTTCTGTCCATATACTCAATAAAATAGCAAAACAAACACACTTTCAAAGAATCTTGGCATCCTTGTATCCTACAAAACCCAAAACACTGAGCCCAAGGAAACTCCAAGGGTACACCCAAGCCTTCTCAAAAATCCCAAAAAAGAAAATTTCTTAACCTCCGCTCTCGAACACGATGCAAGAATGAAAAAAAAGAAGAAGCATGGAACTCTGAACTTTGCCTTCACATGATACTCATATCCAAGTACAAGTGTTTGTTTTCGCCTCTATAAATAAGGGAAAATCACTAGTAGCAAAATACAAATATAAAATCAAAAGAAGGCTTGCAAAAACAAATTTCCAAAGGATACAATAACCACTGGTCCACAATCTTCTATTAGGAGTAGTAGAAGAAAAAAATAGAAACTTGGCTAAGAAGACCCAAACGACCTATTGAATCATTAGTCTTGTGATCATTTAAATTCCTCTTGCCAATGAATGAAACTAGCAATGGAACGTTACGTAAAGAAGAGAGAAAGAAAAATATTGAAAATGTAACCAGTAGATAAGCATCACCAAGCCAACTAGCCTCAAAGAATCCTTGACATCATAGGAAGGAAAGAACTGAAGTCTCAAACCATGAGATGTGAACTTCCAAGGGCTAGCGTGAGGAAAGAACTAATGTATTTATATATCAGAAACATTATTAAGTCATAATTATACAGAAAGTACTATAAATCCTCTGCTACATGAACATAACATAATATCCTCTAAACATCAAAAAATGCAACAATAATAATGTGATTAGGGAATGACAACAATAATAATTTCGCTCTAACCTCTGTGCAAATTGGATGGCATTTCCACCAACTCCAGTGAAACAGTCAACAATAATTCCACTACCACAACGGGATGCATGATGCTTTGCTATAAGCTCTGGGGTGACAGAAAACCATCCCTCCTCGTCCATTCTTATGCCACAATCAAATTTGGAGAACAGTAGGTACCTCTGAGACCAATATTTGTTAATGATGGGTGAAAATTCTTCAAAAATCACTCGATATTGTAGCTCTGAATAAAGGAAAAAAAAGTATATCAAGGGCAGAAATCTTTTTTCATAGTATTTACAAAAAAACTACCAGTTAACAATATTACAATTAGCAATAGAATCACCCCACCTAAGCAGTAATCATTTTATAGTTTAATCTTCATAACCTTTAAGCCAAAATAAATGACAGCCACATAGTTTAATACGCATCTCTTTGCATCTTGACCATCCAAGATTCTAAGTGAAATGCCTTTTAAGATGGAGATAATAAAAATGACCTAGCTCATTATGGCAACATTTAGCTGTGAAGCAACATATGCAATCATACTCTTCCCAACAGCTTAATTCAGAATAAGATAAACCTAAAACCGAACTCTCAGTTGGCTTCACAACCTAGCAGTTACATTTCTATGTTTATTCTTATTATTAACATGACTAAGCAACAATATGTTGAGTTGGATTGTGCCTTTGATTATCCTCTTGTACACAAAACCCATGGTCTGTTTGAATTATGAAACCGAAGATTATATATCCTCAGTTTGGCTACATACTCTGGAAATCTCATCCCATATAATAGATACTATCATGCTGATGAGACATAAATTTCAGTACAAGTAATCCCTTCCCCTATCATTTAGTCAAGGTCCCTTGCAAAGTCAAGACTTTTATTTGGTCTCTAGTTTTACACAGTTTGAACACCAATGATCTCTATTAGAATCACAGATCCTATAACGCCTATCTCTGGACATTTATTTTTGGATCGGTGGAATCATTCAAGTTATACACAAACATGCTTGTAGCTTAGTGCCACATCATAGGTCAAGATGACAAGAGGCCATTTGGGCATTTGACAATAACAAGAGTACAAGACTCACTGCCCAATTATCATTAGAGGCACTAGCCAATTCCCCCCCCCCCCCAAGTGTCCTAGACCCGCAATTGGAACGTTCTTGACCCATTCATACGGAGGTATGCCTCTCATAGTTAAAGAATATACAATGTCCTAATTAGAAGAGAAAGGTATGAAGGAGAAACCAAAAAAATAGGATCACTTTGCACCTAGCAAACAAATTTCTGACATTTGGGAAAAGTTAAACTACGCACCATGATAAGGTCGTGATAAGGGAGCCATATAAAAGGCACCCATCATGCAGTCAGCCTTCATATAGTTGCAATCAACCATGGACTACAGTGTGCAACAACTAAATTAGTTTGCTATTTTTTGAACTTTTTTTGTTTGGCATGATGTTGCCAAGTTAATATATATAGCTCTCGTATACAGCCAGATTTTGTAGATTTTTCTATAAACTGCTACAAATAAAAGGAAAAAGTTCACTCTTAATGATTAAAATCTGATTGAAAAATGTATACACAAATACAAATACACATGCAAATATATATAAATATGTATCTATCTATAGATATACATACAAAAACAGAATCCCAAGGACATGCAGTATCTATTTAATATTGGGAGAGAGAGAGATGACCTTCATTGTCAGCAGATATATTCCTATGCGACCGTTTTCTCCTCACTTTCTTTTTGCGTTTAGTAGTGACAATTTCACCCTCAGCATCCATCTTATCTTCAATAGAAGTTATATGTCCTAGACACGGGTCAGTATTCTGGATATCTTCAGACAAAGATTTAGGGAGTGTACTAGCCAATCTGCAAACACATTGCTATTGTCATAAGCTTAGTTGAATACCATGAGTTGTTTATACTTTGTACAAGGAAAATAATAGAGACATGCTTAAGACAATCCTTAGAAACCACCTTCATAATATGACATAACATAATATTAAAGAATTAATAATAACTAATGAATATCAATAGGAAAAAAAAAATTGAGGAGCAGAGTTGAAGAAAACATACAAGGCACTCTGCTGCTGAGTATCTGACAAGGCATAAACTGAAGTTTCAACAATGCATTTATTAATCTCAAGGGGTTCATTTAAAGGTTCGGAACAGCATCTTAGAGTGGTTGTAGTCAGGGAGTTGTTGAAATTGTCAGCAGCAAGCCCAAAGCCCTCTAAGGTCTCATTAGACGGCTGGTCCAAAGATCTATCATCTTTCCTGGATTCTTCTACCGAACCAAGATTATATTGTGAATCAATTGAATCTAGTTTTTCATTGTAATGGAAAGAAACAGCAGAATCAACATACATTTCAGTCACATCAGCAACCATTTCTTTTGGCTCATCACCCATGTCCAGAAATAGCAAGTGTTCCATGCCTGGAGGTGGTTCCCATGTACTCTCTTGTGTTCTTATATTAAAAAAATAGTTTCTTGAATAGAATGAATCCCAATATGTTCTCCAATCTCCAAAATCATCATTGCATTCACTGTCTATATTATCATGATCAAGCTGTTCCGAAAAAACTGCAGACTCAGGACCCTGTGACATCTTAGTGCAGATATCACTCAATAGCCTCTCATATTCTGCACAATGACCATCTACTGAGGGGCATTCACTGTCCATATTATCACGATCGAGCACTTCCGATAACTGAGAACACACCACAGAGTCAGAACCCTGTAACATCTTAGAGCAGATATCACTCAATGACTTTTCACCTTCTATACAATCATCATCTACTGAGGGGCCTGCAGATAACGAATGTTCCATCAACCCTCCTTCATGTTTCTTCTCAGTATGACCACCACTGCCTTTTAGCAAACAGCTTCCTGCAGCAGTTCCATCACCAAAATCGATTGGACTAGCCTCCTTTCTCATGTCATCCTTTGATAAAATTTTACTGTTGACATCCACTGCAACATCACAGCACGACGATGCACTTTGGCCTGGAAGTGAAATGCAACACAAAGAATTGCTCATGTTATCATGAATAATAGTGGGAGATGTGATCTCTTGCTCACTCACTTTGATGGAACTGGGCACTGCATTTTCATTTTCTGCATTAGTACGCAGATGCTTCTTGTTGCTGTCCTTACTTTTCCCTCTGATCATTCCATTTCTCTTCAAAAAAAAAAAAAAAAATTCCAACATCATCAAATTGGCAAATGGCAAACAGTGAAAAATGAAATGAATTAGCAGAATAGAAGAAATATAAGGCCAAGAGGGCTTTTGTGCATTTTCAGTCAAAAACTCATTCAATCTCCGTATGAAATTGAAATAAGTTCATACTAATTGCATGCCTTCTCTATATGAGCCACCTAGATAGGGCTATTTATTTTAAAGTTTCACATAATATCATAGGGTAAACATATAACAGCATCTAAAATCAGGGAAACATCACCCATCATTATATATTTGAGCCATTAGTTTCTTAGAACTTGATTAAAGCTCAATCTTTCAACTAATTTTCAATAACAACATAGTAATGAATATGTTTATAACTTTGCAATCAATTTGAAATTTTATTAATATATATTGGACCATCGAAAGAAAAAATGTAATTCCTTCATTTTAAGATGGACGAGATATACAATTTTGTCAATCAACACTCAATGAGAATGTATCATTCATTTATTAGTAGTAGTTTCATCTCCATGTAGCACACCAAATAAATAAACTGATTACAATGGATCAAATGTAACGATTATAAACCTTTAAGCAAATTATGAAGACATAATAATATAGATATCACAGAATGCAAGAAAGACGAGCTCACCACCTTATTTGTGCAAAAGGCTAGAGGAAGACCCAGAGCATCCAACTGTTTGGCAAGTTCTAAATCATCTGGAAAAGGGGATAAAAAAAAAGAGAATTTCAAAAGTCACTTCAAATAAGTAAATAACTAAAACTCCAAGACTATTTTATCAAAACGCTACATGAATTATCAATTAATGCTCTAAGAAAGTATTTATTCAATAACAAAAAGGGGTAAAACACTTGCCACTATTCATAGCCGAGACATTCAAGCCACTATCAACATCCTGAACAGGTTTCTGCATCCAACAAATAAATAAAAACTAAATAATAATAAAATGCAGATAATTATAACTAAAACTGAATTATCTTACCAAGTAATATTCAAATTATTCAAAAACATTAGAGAATCTAGCAGACTGAACCGAAATTCGGGAAAATAAAGTCTATCCATACACAGAATAATCTTACCAGATTTTGGTTAAATTGAGACCCTCCTCGAATCTCCGCTGAGGCATAACCCCCGTCCCTGGTAAATAAACAAAATTGCAGAACTAAATTGAGTAATACACAAAAAGTTGAAAATGTTCTCTCTTTTTCCTTTCTCTTTTATTAAATGTTAGTTGCCCTAAATTCTTAGTCTTACAGGCATATATGAATACATCAAATACAAAAATATACATATACGTATATACAGAGAGAAAGAGCAAACCATAGGTAGATTTCAGTGAGTTTGAATAGGGATCCAAGAGCTTTGATAGCAGGTGATTCGTCTTCCACTTCTAGGAGCTCCATAGGTGAAGTTGAAGCAGCAGGTTGAGTTAAATCAGTCGATTAATTGGGAGGGAAGGATGACGAATCAATCCGAGTACTTGGGTCGGCCTACCTAAACCCAAAGGCCAAAACCCAAAGGACGCTATGATACCCTATTTGAATATTATCCGTCCGCTATGAATACAAATATTCTACACATTGCGTTTGATCAAATTATAATTGTGATATTCGTATACAAGATTATATAAGATAAAATAAAAATTTTAAAAAAAATTATCTTATCGTATATATTTTTATGTTGATCATAATTTAATTTTATCAAATATTTGTCGACATGTATATTATTTTCCATATAAATATACCTATATGGCTATATGTGCATTCGAATATATCCGTTTACAACTTTACTAAGTATTAGGAAAAAAAATTTTATCTATTTATTTAATTACAAAATGCGTTAATATTTTCTCTTTTTCGAAATTAGAGATACATTTTAAAATTTACCATTTTTATAGATAATTTTTCAGCTTTAACTTTACTCTTAAAAAAATATTCACCCAAACGTATTACTAACAATGCACCTAGTTAACGTTATATATTATTGCTTTACCCATCGCCTCTACTGGAAACAAGCTGGCTATGCCAAAGTACTCCAGTACGCCCTATATAGATAAACACATGATTAAGAATATGATCACTGAGAGCCGAGAGGTGGCCAAACCAAGTACTCTAGTACGTTATATGGGAAACCTCAAAGCTTATATGCTCTCTAGCCTTCAGACATATTGGTGCCCTGCAATTTGAATTGGGCAAATTGGACATATTATGGTATTTTGTGTCTCAAAATAAAAATATATCTTTAATTTTAAAATATAAAAAAATACAATTCTAATTTTGAAATGGAAAAAGTATATAAAATTGAATAGAAATTTATGAGAAATGATTTATATGTCAACAAAATTTGAAATTAAATTGTAACTAATGTAAAACTTTAATCTATAAAATATAATAAATTAATGTGAGTTCCTTCTTAATTCTCTCATATCTTATGTAGATACATATGTCGGTATTTACTATCAAAATAAATTTATCGTTATATATAACAAGTCTCGAAATTTATTAAGATAATTCACCATATGACATTTCTTTAAAATAACTACCACTACTACTCATCTATTTAACTGACAACTAAAAAAATTTATACGTAAATTTGTAATATACATCAGTTTGCCAAATAATCTCCTATGTTTTTTTCATTTTCATACATATATCATGATCAAGATAGCTCATAAAATAAATCAATATCACTTGTATGGAAATTATAGACATTTTAACAAATTATGTTACATTGCACGGTTATCTTTGTAAAATTTGGTTTGAGTTTGATTCTCACATTTTTGTGAGTTTATTTTCTTCTCAATGTTAGTGTGAATTTATTAATGTTGTGATAAGCAATGTAGGACTAAAAAATGCAAAGAGTAATTAAATGATAATTGAACAGGATGGAACGCGTTAAAAAGACAAACACAGGTCAAATTTGGTCAACAGATCGGAGATTCAGAAGAAAAAAAAATTCAAGGTTACTCCTGGAGTGCATTTATGAGTCCCATAAATTTTAAAAAGAAAGACGTGCCAAACGGCAGGAAAATCGGACATTGAACGGTGTATAAATCAGACCAGAACGACCTCCGAAATGAGTAAGAGTCAGCCAAAAGTCAAACGGTGTGATTTTGGGACTTAGCCCCTCCTGGTGAACCCTCTTAGGCTTATGGAGACTAAGTATATAATCTATCAAAGTTAGCCAACAAGAATGTAGCCTTTGATGCTAGCATGTGTGATACTTGGGAGCTATCGTTAACACTCCAAAATTAAATTATTACTCTTATTTTACGAATACAAAATTCAGTATAGCGACAAGTAAAGGTCGATCCTACAGAAAGTGATGTTGTCTTATATTTATCATAATATTTCTAACAATGAATAAAATGGGGGGTTTTGAGTTTGATTAATTAATTAACAAAAACAGAAATTAAAATGATTTGAATAACTAATGAATTAAGGCTTCAGTTCTTCAGTTCAGTTTTACCTTTTCACAATAATGAAGTAATCAAAGTTTAACAATATTTTATCCTTCAATGAAACTAATAGCCCTAGGTAACAACAAGTTTTGGTACCCCAAACTCCCCTTAGATTATCACTTAATGAAACAAGCTCTTCACAAGATCCTAACCATTATACAACCTAGAACAAACTCTCTAGATTTAATATAATAGCAGCATTAAGAACTAGGGAATTAGACTATTCCAAACAACAATCACATAAGTTCGGATTATTTAATCTGTCTTCTGATAATCTTAGCAATATACAAAAGTTTGACCACAATCAGTGTCAATAATTGCTACTTGTGACTAAGAACAATATCAATTACACGTAATATTATCCATCAATCTAGCAGATGAAATTAATTGGATCAATTCAACTGGCCATATAAAATCAATCAAAATAAATATCATTTAAACAATTAAAATAGATTATCAAGAATGAATTTCATATTAGAAGGAATAAATAATGTATAACTTCATTAAACCATTAGTAGTAAATAAAGTTTAACATCCTTTAGAACTGAAATAGAAAACTTAGTCTGGCATGTCTTCAATCTTGCCTCTAATTCTAGGGTTTGCAATTGTGCGTAAAAGGAAGAAGTCCTATAAAACTTGGCTAACATCATACATTTATACTCCTAGATCAAAGACTAACTCTAAGAAATATTAATCCAAGTTATAGTAGAATTCCTCCAAAATAACAAAGTTTTGAAAATCCTGTCGACTAGCCACGCGTCCACACGCCCACGGAAACCGTCATAGCGCCGCGACTCAGCTTTCTATCACTGCGGCCCTAAAGTCCAGCGTCGCGGCTCTCAACCTCCTGTATGTTTTTCTCTTTTTCTCCTTATGCGCCCATTTTAATCATTTTTTCTTCTTTTCAGCTCCAATTCCTCCTGAAATCAATAAACATCTTAATAAGCTCATATACACATAAAACTAAATATAAAGGAATCAAAATTATAGAATATTATGCATTTATCAAATTCTCCCACACTTAGTCTTTACACGTCCTCTTGTAAACTAAAACAAAGGTTATATTAAACCCAATTTGATTCTATTCAACCAAACTTTCAAAAGTTTTAATTCAATTCTCAACCATGAATATCAACATTAATCAACAAAAATATGATCAACACTTCATCAATCAAATCACAACAACAACCTTGCCATTCACCACCAAACATCATTAAATTAAAATGCATCCACACAAATATCTTTCCTATGATCAACATACATACCCAATTAAGTTCATATGGAACAACTGTGCACAATTGATTCACAACTCAGAACCTAATTTTTTTGCTATTCTTTTTCACCTAATAGAACCTTTAAATTCAAACTATTTATAAGTGAGTGCATTTTTATGCTTTATCTCACACTATTCATATTCTTTTCTTTTCTCAAGTAAGTGCGTTTTACGCTCCATCTCACTTATTACATGTTTTTATAGGTGAGTGCGTTTTACGTTCTATCTCAACCCACCACATGATTTTGCACTTTTTTCCTTATTCTTTTCATTTTTCTCTTTTTCATTTTGGTTTTGTAAACAACATAAGCAGTTAAACAGTTCTAAATTATGAAATCAGTGCACATAGTCAGACCCCACATAAAACTTAGCTAAGTAAACATATATCTCATACTCAAGTACTCATGTAACACAAAATTAATTAAAATCAGTCAATTGTGGATCCTGACTCACTTATCATCATTCATCAACTAGTTAAGCATCAATTAAATTCTATCAATCAGAATCAATTTTCATTCTACAAACATAACTTTCAAAAGCTTAGGAAAATAAAATCACAGAAAACATTTTAGAGCAAAAAATTCTTAATTTTTCCACAAAACAACTCAGATTATCAAACTTAGAGTAAAACCTACCCTAGACCTAAACCTAAACCTCTCCCTCATACTCAAACCTTACATTGTCCCCAATGTAAGACAATCATGCAAAGACAAAGTAAATAAATAAAATATAACTAAAAAATAAAAAGGGAAAAAACAGCAAATCTGAAATCTTGGGTTGCCTCCCAAGCAACACATTTGTTTAGTGTCGTTTGCTCGACATCAATCTGCATACTCTAGATCCTTCAATTCCAGCAATTTCACATTCTCCACCCGATATCCTTCATAAAAGGGTTTGAGCATGTGCCCATTCACCTTAAATATCTTCCCTGTACTTGAACTCTGAATTTCCACTACACTATGACGAAGAATATTAATAACAACAAAAGGACCAACCCAACGGGAACACATCTTACCTGGAAATCCCTAAATGGTAAAAGAGAACTTTCTGTCTAACAACAAAGTTCTTCCTAAAAATCTTCTTGTCATGAAAAGTTTTAGTCTTCTCCTTGTAAATTTTAGAGCTCTCATATAATCATTCCGCAATTTCTCTAGCTCTTGTAACTTCAACTTCATATGCTCTCTAGCTTGATCCACTTTCAGATTACATTGTTTAATTGCCTAGAAAGCTTTGTACTCTAACTCCACAGGTATATGACATGGTTTCCCAAACATCAGCCTATAAGGTGACATACTAATGGGAGTTTTGTACGCTGTCCTATAAGCCCAAACTGCATCTTCCAGCCTCAAACTTCAATCTTTTTTGCTCGGCTTGACTATTTTTTTAAAAATGGATTTCACCTCACGGTTGGATACCTCAGCCTGTCCATTACTTTGTGGATGATAAGATGTAGAAACCTTATGCATCACATTATATTTCCTAAACAGTACGGCTAACATCTTGTTACAAAAGTGGGTTCCTTTATCACTGATGATATCTCTTGGAGTTCCAAACCTGACAAATATGTTAGACTTGACAAAATCTACAACAACTTTCGAATCATTAGTCCTGGTGGCTTTAACTTCCACCCACTTAGAAATATAGTCAACAATCAAAAGAATGTAAATATTACCATAAGATGTAGGAAATGGTCCCATAAAATTAATAACCCAAACATCAAAAATTTTAACAATTAAAATAGGGTTTTGTGACATTTGATTTCGACTTGATATATTTCCTGCCATTTGACAATTTTCACATGACTTACAAAACAGATAAGAGTCTTTAAAAATGATAGGCCAAAAGAAACCATATTCTAATACCTTACAAGCTGTTCTTTTAGGTCCAAAATGACCTTCAGAAGCATAAGATTGACAGAAAGTTAGAATAGACAAAAACTCATTATTAGGCACACACCTTCTACCTATCTAGTAAGCGCAAAATTTTCACAAATATGGGTCATCCCATACATAGTGTTTGGCCTCACTCTTAAGCTTTTCTTTTTAGAATTTAAAAAACTCACTAGGTACATAGACACATATTAGGTAATTCACAATATTCGCATACCATGGTACATACTTGTTAGGAATCTGCATGAGACTCTTAAGTCCATTCTCATAGGGGGAGATTGTTAAAAGATCTGCATGAGATTACTATTATATGAGATTTGCTTGACGACAAAATGGTTAAAAGAACATTCAAAATGATAAGCTTTGTAAAGTCCTTAATGAAATATATGTACAAGGACTTAGACTAGAAAGATCAAATATGTTAGGATGATCTGAGCTGAATTGTCATTTATCTGATCAAAGCATATGTGTAATGTTAAGTATTATAAAGTCTTTAAATGAATTTGATGTACAAGGTTTTAGAATAGAAAAGATCAAACTTGTTAGGTTGATCTTGTGAGCTGAAATGTTATATGTAAAAAGCAAGGCGTGACTGATTGTAGAGTATAAAAAGGCCAGACTAATCACAGAAGACTGCTAAAGCTATCATAGAGCAACTCTGGCATGACCAAATAACATCCAGAGAATGATCGTAGAGCAGTTAGCCAACTTAGAATTCAGTCAGCAAAGCACCGCAGAGTTGAGTATGTCATCGTAGAGTTAGCCAGACAAACGCAGAGTGGCTCAGCAGATCGTAGAGCTCACTTGGCACCAGAGTGTTCTTCCTCTCGGAATCATAGAGTTAATATACAATCAGTCACTCTAAGACTCTCATGAACAATCTATGACCAAGCAGGAACGTAGAGTAACCTCTGTATAAGAATTAAATGTTAAGGCAGAAGTTCTCATAAAGATTATTAAGTAAGTTGTCCTTACAAACTAAACGAAGATCTCAGAGTACATCTGAAGCATCAAGGTCCAAACAGAGATCATAGAGCAGCTAAATCTAATACTCTACATTTCCACTAAAGACACTACAACTTGTACCTTAGACAAGATCGTAGAGTGGGTAAGCAACAACTCGATCAAGTAAATGTAGAGTTGAGCCAGAAATAACAAAGATACTCTACCAGATATAAACAACCACTTAAGTGCAGCAGAGATAATATCTGGAGATAGTAGAGCAGTCCTCTACAATGAAAGGCTAGCATCAGAAGATCGTATAACAGTCCTTTGTGACATAACAATAGAGATAACATCTGAAGATTGTAGAGCATTCCTCTACAGTAAAAGAGCTAGCACCTGAAGATCATAGAGCAATCCTCCATGATAAGAAAGCTACAGCAAAAGCTCAAACCGATCATGAACATATGATCTGAGAATACAAAGCTCAATGGAGATCACAAAGCATAAAAGGCATAACTTCGTAACAGTAAGAACCTCATTAAAGCGTAAAGTAGGTGCAGTCAGACACTCTACGACTTTCAAGGTAGTCTACAACAAGCAAGAACGTAGAGCCACATTATAGAGCAAGCAGTTAACTCTACGATCAGAAGTAAAAGGCTACAATACACTTGATCGTAGAGTACATAAGTGCCAACAAGGATTACAGATAACAGAACACTTAAATTAATTATCCCAAGATGAGCGGCTGATTACTTAAAGGAGCAAAATAGGGAACCAATCTCAGTGAGGTTCAAACAGCCATGTTTACTGCAGCCAAAGGCACCATACAAGACTCCACTACCTTAGTACCAGGTAATGGAAGCTGGTTCAACCATCACTAACAGACTTCAAGGAGTAAAATATTAATTGGTACAATAAAGAAGTCTGCAGCAAGAAAAATCTCCAACGGAAAGTTATCAACGGCAATGTTCCAATGACAAGTAATGCAGGAATCTATAAGAGGTGAACTGCATCAAGATTACAGAAGGGTGAACAAGAGCAAGAACAATGATTGAACATATCCGCTGAAGCTTCACCTGAGTATGTCGAAGTGCTGACATATAAGCTAAGAGTCAAATGACCAAGACGCCAAGATCAAGAGTGACTAGAGCTGAAAGCAAAATCTAGAAGAGCAACTCTGTGATCAATCATGAACACTATGAGCTGACAAGTTAAAGAACATAATAGGTTCTGTATACAAGATAACAAGTGTTCATGACTGCTAAGCTTAATGATATATCAAGTTTATTTGAAGAGCTTAAGCAGTACATGAAGGATGATCATCTGCACCTGCTGAATACCTGAAGAAGAAGAGCATCAACGACCAACGTCAGCGGCATCCAGAAGCTGATCACCAACAGCTGCTAAGTACATGAAGATGAAGAAGATCAAAGTTCATCTTAGAAGTACAACCCAATAACTATCAACACACCAAAGAGGGTCAGAGGATCATTGTCTTAAGTAACTAAAGCTTCAAGTTTGCTGGGCTTGGAAAGAGGGTCTTTTGGGTCCTTGTCTTAATTGACTAAAGCTTCAGAGTCTACTGGGTTTGGAGCGGAAGTGCGTTGCGTCCTTGTCTTATGACTAAATACCTCATGTCTGCTAGACTTGAGGAGGGTCAGAAGATCCTTGCCTGAGGGGGTAAAAATAACTCATGTCTACTGGACTTGAGGAGGACGGAACGTCCTTGTCTTAGTGACTAAATTCTTAGTGGATATCCTACTTGTTGAAGTAGAAGAGTGGAGTAAGAGCTATTCAGTCTCTGAACCACTTAAAACCTCTTGTGTCATTTACTTTATGTCTTTTACATTATGCACAATAACTGTTATATCTATCAACAGCCGTATCGTAGATTTAAACATTAAACTAAGATTGCTTATATCCTTGAAGGGGTTCTTAAAGTATATTCCGTTGTGCATGAATTGATTCTGTTAATCATAATTGATATACTTTCATAACAAACGAAAAAAGCTTTAAAGGATCTATTCAACCCCCTTATAGATCTTTATTGTGTCCCAGGGAACTAACAAGACTCATCAATGAAAAATAGATGCTCATCTGGAAAAGAATCCTGCAATGGTAGTGTCTTTTCACCCTTAATCCGTCTACTCAAGTGATCTGCTACCAAGTTATCTACTCCTTTTTTATCTCGAATCTCTAAGTCAAATTCTTGTAGCAGCAGAATCCATGTAATGATTCTAAGTTTGGATTCCTTCGTGGTCAGTAAATATCTGAGAGCAACATGGTCAGAATAAACTACAACTTTAGTACCAAGCAAATAACATCTAAACTTGTCTAAAGCAAAAACAACAGATAAAAGTTCTTTTTTAGTTGTAGAATAGTTAATCTGAGTACAATGTTCTAGAAGCATAGTAGATGACATGAACAGCTTTGTCAACTCTTTGGCCCAAAATAGCTCCTACTGCATAGTTGCTCGCATCACATATGATCTCAAAAGGCAAACTCCAATTTAGTGGTTGAATCACCGGTGCTGAGGTTAATAGTTTTTTCAACTTGTTAAATGTCTCCTTGCATTCATTATCAAACTGGAATTCTACATCCTTTTGCAGCAACTTACACAACGACAAAGCTATTTTGGAGATGTCCTTGATAAATTTGTGATAGATACCTGCATGTCCAAGAAAAGAACGAATCTCCTGCACACTTGCGAGGTAAAGGAAAATAGTAACAATTTATATCTTAGTTTTATCAACTTCTAATCGCCAAGCTGAAACTACATGTCCAAGTACTATAGCTTGCTCTACCATAAAATGATACTTTTTCTAATTAAGAAGAAGATTAGTTTCTAAGCATCTATCTAGCACATGAGTTAAATTATCTAGGCATGCATCCAACATGAATTGTGAAATCATCCATAAATACTTCAATACAGTTTTTAAGAAGATCGGAGAATTTACTCACCATACATCTCTGCAAAAGTACCTGGTGCATTACAAAGTCCAAAAGACATTCTACGATATGCAAGTGTACCAAATGGACATGTGAATGTGGTATTCTTTTGGTCTTCTGGTGCAATAAAATTTGGTTATAACCTGAAAAACCATCTAGAAAACAATAATAAGTGTGACCAGCTAATTTTTCTAACATTTGAAAAATAAAAGGGAGAGGAAAATGATATTTTCTAGTCACAACATTCAATTTTTGGTAATCAATACACACTCTTCATCCTGTTTCCATACGTGTGGGCTCCAACTCATTATTATCATTCTGAATCACGGTTATACCAGACTTCTTTGGAACTACCTACACTGGACTCACCCATTGACTGTCTGAAATTGGGTAGATTATTCCTGCATCAAGCAATTTCAGAACCTCTTTTTTCACTACTTCCATCATAGGTGGATTAAGTCTTCTTTGAGCTTCTCTCGTCGGTTTGGCTCCTTCTTCCAAAAGAATTTTATGCATACACATGGCATGACTTATACCCTTGATATTTGTAATTGTCCAACCAAAGACTGTTATGTGCTCCCTTAGGACTCTTAGCAATTTGTCTTCTTGAACTTTGTGAGATTATTGGCAATGATCACTGACAATGTGTCATCCTTCCCTGGATATGCATACTTCAAGTGGGACGATAACGACTTTAATTCCAAGGTAGGAGCCTGCACAACAGAAGGTAACAGCTTCTTATGAGTATTAGGTAATTGAATAGAAAATACTACATACATATCGGAGATTTTTGGCAAAGAATGTAACGCAACTATTGTATCCTTTAATTCTTGAGTTTGCTCAATTTCTTCCTCTTTTTCCAATTCCAAGTTTTTCCTGATGGTAACCTCAAGCTTTCCTTATGTATTTGTTCAAAAGATTTTTGCACTATAGAGTCAATCACGTCAATAGCAAAAACAAGATTAATATCACTAGAGTACCTGTGACGCCCCCAAATCCGGGTTGCCTTAACCTCGAATTCGGTGCATCACTGTGTAACTCATACAACATACTATCAATAACTAATTGCGGAATAATAGAAATATTTACATTGATATAACATAAATACTCTCGTCCCAAGTCTCGATACCAATACAAATAACTGACATAACATAGTACACACTATAATTAAATCTTAATACAACACATCAGAATACATAATCTTAAATAAGTCTTAGTGCATGACAGAAATATAACATAGTAGGACAAAGCTAATCCGTAGCTTTGCCTTTGCCTTTATCCTTTCCCGAGCTCTCGCCTCTTTCGGTACCAACTGAAAAGTTTTAAGGGAAGCAAGGGTGAGCAACAAGTTTGCCCTGCAAGTATAATAACAATGATAATGAGAAGTCATGAATAAAGTTTCTCAAGTTTCAATTCAAATCTTTACTATTACTGATGAGTCACTATGGACCGAACGAATATCAAATGAATTCAAGGATTTCAAAGTTTCCAAATGCAGGAATCACTGTGTGGCCACCGTGGCACTTACCTTCCATTAGAATTAATAATATTACACTATTAATGTAATGTCCAGGAATTTTCAAACATTGTATCAAATTTATTTTGATAAATAAAATTCATTTTTTATAATTTTTGAATTTTATTTGGATCCATGTAAGAATTATTATTTAATTATATAAATACGTGGTCCAATAATTTTCTGTGTATTAAAGGGACTCACTGAGAGTTTAAATAAATTAGTGAGTAGCCCTAAAGAATTTATTTGCAAGAAAATTGGGGAATTAATAAATAATTCCATCATTATCGAATTAAATAATTCGAATAAGGAACTATGGTTAAAAATAAATATTTTGAATGAGCAATTAACTAGTTTAGTTATTTAATTCGAAGTGCAATTTAATTTGGGTTACTTTTCTTTTATTTAAGTTGGCCTATTTTCTTTTTATTTATTTCTGGGTTGAACCCAAAACTTTATAATAAGCTAAGCCCAAATTTTCTTTTAATTTCCTATTGGGCCCAATTCCCTTATCCTCTCCATTCATTAGCCGACCCAAGCCCAATCCCTTTTCCAGCCAAAATTAAACCCGCTCCATTTCCCTTGTTAACCGGCAAGTCAAATTAGGCGGGGCTTCAAAACAACAAGTATGATTTGGGGGAAATCAATCAGAAAAAGGAGAACCCAAGCCATCAACAAATCCTCAAACCAGTTCGAACGGGAGGAAGAACCAGGGGTTCGAAACCCTCAAACCATATAGCCGAACCTAGCTAGCAATCAAAGCCCATCAGTCAATCGAGCCATCGATCGGACGGGACAGGAAAGAGGTGTCGCCAGGCATGCGCCGGCGACCACTCGAAGCGAGCAGACGGCGAGGGAACGACCAGCAGACCGACGGTTCAAGGGTTGATGCGGACAACCGAGGGTTTGACGTTCGGACCAAGGGGTCCAGGAGTTCGGCGACGCGACCGGTGTCAGCGCACGCGTGGCTCGAGGTTGCCGGCGATGACAATCGGCTCGATGGAAATGACCGGCCGACCCCCTTCCTCCTACCGATGGATTTTGAAGAACCAATTTAGGTAATACCCAGTTCATTGGGTAATCGATTCTCTATAAATGGGGTACCCAAACCCTAATTGGGAGCTGCTAGAATTTTACTGCAAATTAGAAAAAAAAAGAGAAGAAATCGTCACAGAGAGAGAGAGAGCCAGGGGAGTCAGTCGCCGGCGGGGAATTAGGAGAAGAAGAACAGAGGTTTGATCGGATTAAAGGTATAACAATGGGGTTAATTAACCACTGTGATAGTTTGGTGTTAGGTTTTAGGTAGATTTTTTTTTTGTAAATGGATTGATATTGCCGATTGTGTTGGTATTGGTTTTTGTTATACACTGTTGGAATCGTAGTATATTGTTTGGGATTTACAAACTGAGATTGTTATTCTGTTATTTTTCTTCCTTCTGTGCTGGGTATTTCGTTTCTAAGTATTGTAATTAAACTGAAACTTTTCTCTGTATTGGGTGTAATAGTTGTGGTAATTGCTTGGGTTGTGCCGATACCGTATGGTATTGATTTTAGGAACGCTGAAAATAGATAAATTTTTTTTTCTGGCAGTTGAGTTGTACTGTGAATAGATTAATGTTGTGCTTCAGGAACTGTAATGCCTGAATCAAACCGAGTCTTATTTGGTATAAAATTTTCCTGTCAGTAACATGGTTATAAATCAAACGGGGCTTTTTCTTTTAATGTGATAATGGTTGGGGGCTGATTATCGATTGTGAAATCAGTGTTGCTGTAAATTGTAGCTTGGGTTATAAACCCCAACAGTGGGTATTATTGTGTTGGGGTGGTAATTTGTTAGCTTGAAATGATGGTTTGCAGGGTTTTTGATGTACTACCTGTGCTATCAATGGCTCAAATTTGGTTATTAATTTTGAAACTAATATTATACTTGTGAATTGATTAATTATTATAAGAAATATATATATATATAATAATAATAAAATCAATCAAATAATTATTTATTATTTATCAATAAATAATAAATAAAGATAATAAGTATTTAATTTATTGTTTGATTAATATTAAATAATAATTAAGTACAAATAATATTAGTAAGTAATATTATTTATTATTTATCAATAAAATAATAAATAAAGATATAATAAATTTTTAATTATTGTTTAATTAATATTAGATAATAATTAAGTATAATTAAATATTAACAAAGTAATTATTTTTTAATAAATAAATAAAGATAATAAATAATTAATTATTATTTAATTAGTATCAAATAAAGTGTTTATTTGATTTTTTGTTTTACAATGATTAAGAATTGTAAATTATTTACTTATTATTTGATTTACTTAAATAATAAAATAAAACCTAATTTGTTATTATTTATTACTAAATAATAACTAAAGATAAGTTCATTAATAATTATTTGATTAACTCTAATTGGTGAATAAACCTAATTAGTTATTTTTTTTTTTTTTTCTATTAAATAATAACTAAAGGTAATTCATACGTGTTAGTTAATTATTTGAATAACCTTAAATAATAAACAAACCTAATTAATTATTATTTAAGCTTAAATAATAATTAAAAACAATTAAAATTTATAATTCGATTATTATTTAATTAATAATTGAATAACAATTAATTATTAATTACTATTATTAATAACTGAAGATAATTAAATGAAGATAGAGTTAATAAATTAGAGAGAGGGAGTATAAATGGACTCATTAATTAAACGATTATAATTAATTGTTTAAGGGTTTTAATAAATGAATATTACTTAAAAAGTAATGTTAATTACACAATTAAAATTTCTAATTGCTTAAGGGATTAATAAGTATTTATTACTTAAGGGATACATGGTTGATTTATTTAAAATCATCAACCTAAAAGCCCAATTAAGTGCCTTATGAAATTTGCTATAGTTTATTTACTGTGTGCTATGTGAATTTCTTAAATTGTTAAATAAATAGCATAAGTAAGCGTATCGGCGTACAACTACGCAGTACTAATTGATAGACCGACATTATTTATGTTAGGTTCTTCAAAGGACAAATAGTTAAAGCTAAAATTATTTTGTAGCTGAGCAAACAGGCAAGTTCCTAACCTTAAACTTCTTACATTATTGCAAGTTCCTTAACTCAATCTCGAGGTTATTATTTTCGAAGCATGTTAGTGAATAATTATTGTCGATTATTCACATCTATACTGATTATTGAGATTCGCACATTTGTGCAATTGAATTACTATCCTATTATGATTGAACTGTAAATTTAATTAAAAGTTCTTTCAAGTATGAATTGTTTATGATGATCGATCTATGCTATTTGTATCAGCTAGATCCAGCATGTCTAAATTGGTTAAGACAATGGTATTTTAAAAGCTGTTCTTATTAAATTGTTGTGGTAAGAACTCTTGGCTGAGAAAAGGATTAAAACTTGTTTAAGGCATGATATCAATGCTGGTTATTAAGTGTTTATGCATAAATCACGGGGTATGAGAGGTTGATCCCCTCGATTACCAAAACTTTTAAGAGGTCCAGTTTAAATGCTGAGAACCTTGGAAAACGTCCTTGGTTATTTCAAACCACTCAGTAATTGTCATTCAATTATTCGAATATTCAACTGTTGTTTATTAATTCAATGCTCCTCCGCACTCTTATACTGTTGTTGAACATTGAAAGCGAAATTTCCTTCTATCATGATATATCTCTTTGTGTATATACTTGCTAAGCAAATTAGTTGTTTATCCTTGCTATATCATGATCTTTATTTCAGCTAAGGCAGAAAGATAACAGAAAGTCTAGGGGAGACAAAGGAAAAGGGAAGGTGCAAGAGTAGATGCCCGTTAGTGCCTATGTACTAGCTATTTCTGAATGTTGTTTGATTAAGTGAACCTTTATTTGTATTAGAGTACGTTTTATGTTAAGGTTAAAGAACCTTGGGACCAGAATTGTAAGGCTTTATTTCCATTCGATAAACAATGTATGTTTATTATTCCGCATTTAGTTAGATAGTATGTTTGTCGTCGATTATCGTGAGCACCGAATTCGAGGTTTGGAAACCTGGATTTGGGGGTGTCACAATTAACCCTAAAAACAACAAATACAGGTACAATAGGTGATCAGCCTAAAATACCCGGCGTTATGCATAATCATCAAACATTCAACTTGCGCGCATGTCGGTTCCCCGACTAAAAATATCATTTTCCCTACTGTGAGGGTTGTTCATCTCTACAAAGAGTCCGCACCAAAGTAATTGGTTTGAATCACTTTCTAAATCATGGGTATTGGTCTAGCCGAATCAAATGGCATTGAAACTCTTCGTAAACAGTTCATGCATAATTTGAACTACAAAGTTTTAACCGTTTATGTCAATAACATATCTTGAACACTTGTGCGAATATTAAAGATTCATATAAGTATGGAATTCACCCAATCATATATATATATATATATTGTGTAATTATGAACTTTGAACATTAAATAGCATTCGTAATAATATAACCGAATGAAGTTGATAAGCTTGCCTAGCACGAGGACTAGACAAGGGTTTAAAAAGCCTACTATAATATAGGATACTTGTTCAATACCGAATTAAACAAGAATTAGAAACTTGCTCAGTAAATAAATCGAGTAAGGTTAAGGAAACTTGCATTCAATACAGTAAATAAATGAAGTTAGAGAACTTGCACAACACAAGGGTTAGACAAGCGTTAAGAAAACTTGCCTTACGCGCTGCTACTATTTGACATTAATCGTCCTTCAAAGATGTCCTACACATTTAAGTACATATCCATATATCAATTAGTCACACAATAGACGCCAATATTGGTATTCATTAATCCTTACATTATACACTTTTAACGGTTCTCTTGGTTCAAAACATTGATTGTCACTACGACTATCCAGTCGGGGGTCTTGCCTCAAGCTTCAGTTCACAGAAAGAAACAACTTGGCAACTCTGCAGCACGACGCGACCACGCTGCTATTTGGCCTAGGAGTAGCGCGGCCGCGCTACTCCTCCTGTAGCTATTTTATGGTTTATTTCTTACTCTAACCAACCTCTAGATGCTTGGGGTCATTCTAGCATTATACTAACATATCATACAAATGCTCTGGGGTATTTATAACATGCTAGGTCTATGTAAACATGCATCAAAACCATAACACAAAGCAGCATAAACTTTCACTTTTGCAGACCAGCGCGGCCGCGCTGGTTTTAAGCTTGGGAATGGCGCGGCCGCACCACTCCGGATACAGGGAGTTCCCAGGTTCTGCTTCTGCAGAACCTCAACCCAAAATTTTTGTTTCCTTCTCATTTGCTACTTAACCATTATACAACAAGTCTATATGACTTTAAACATGGTTTCATTACCCAACTAAGCAGCATAACATCATTTAATCGATTAATCATTCCTAGTTCTCATGTTCCTTAGAGAAATCATTCTCTTGGACATTAATTCAAATGGTTTGTGGGCATAAGTTTCAAACTCATATAGGAGTAAGTTTTAACTGGGTTCTAGTCCAGATTTCCAAATGAAATCATTACCCACGACTTCAGAACACATAATGATCATACACAACCAAGCATACAACCAACCATAGATTATATTTTATCAAATTATATGCATTGTCCATATCAATCCATAAATGTCCATAACAGTCCATTCTTGCTCCTTATGCATAGGTTTTGATTCTCATTCATTGTTCCACTTTCATTGATTATTAAAGAGGCTTTTTACAAGGTTAACAACATTCATACACGTTCATGATCAACCAAGCAATTTCAGCAACTTTTACTCCAACAAAGCAATCAAAGCAAACTGGAAACTTGAAGCTATAATAGAAATGAGCTAGGCTCTATATTACTAACCTCTTGAAGCTTCTCCTAGGATGTTAAAGGGATTGATTACAGCTGCTAGAACAATCTTTCTCCTTCCTCAATTCACCCGTATAACCACTATCACCTTTCTCTCTCAATTTTCAGCTCTAACTTAGCAACAATTGAAAGGAATGGTTGGTTGGGCAAGAGAGGGGTATAAATAGATGGAATGGTCAGCTCCTTGGGTGATGGAAGAGCTGAGCATGCTTGCCATGACAGCTCCCCATGAATAGGAAGTTGAGCTTTTGCCTCCCCTAGGCGCGGGTAATCCCCCTCCCTTCTCCCCAATTGCTTTCCCTTTGCCAAATGCAAGAAATTGCTTCAACCGAGATGTTCTTATTCCCTTTGCTCCTTCTCTTCTCATTCTTCTCTTCCTCCCGTTCATATTCTCCCTTCAATTCAGCTGATGATAATACCCATTTCCCTCATGGGTCATGGGTTGGGTCATAGGTCGGGTCGTTGGTCATAGATCATGGGTTTGGGCCACCCTTAAGCAATATGGGGCTTCTAATTAAATCCCAATTGGGCTCGAATAAAATCCAACACTTAGATTATTAATCAATCACATTAACACATTGACGAAAATAAGAAAAATTCAAAATAAACAAAAAGAAGTTTTTGGTGTGGATAATGTTTTAGCGGTATTAACCCGAAATCATGTTAATAACTCCTACCAAATAACAACATTTGATAATATTGTAAACCTATAGTCTAGGTTATTACATAACCTTTAAACACATACACAAAATAATATTAATAAAAACTCATTCATTAAATAATATTCGTAAGCTTAAATTACAAAGTTATCCAAAATTCACGGTCGTTACAGTACCTTATGGCTTCATATATTTTAAATTGAATCTTTTTTCCCATCAAACTCCATTGTCAAAGTCTCATTGTGCACATCAACCTTCAAGAATGGTCTCCCTAGTAAAATTTGAGCAAGGTTTGGAGATGTATCATCTTCCATATTCACAATATAAAAATCTGTAGAAAATATTAACCCATTCACATGTACCAACACATCTTCAATTACCCCTTCAAGGTAAGTGTTAGTACGATCAACTAATTGGATAATAACACCAATATTTTTCAAAGGACCTAGATTTAAAGAAGCATAAATAGATAATGACATGACATTTATTAGTATAGCCTTTTCAAATCTGGTATTACCTATCTTACATAGAACGGTAAACATGCATGAATCTTTATATTTATGGGGCATTTTTCTTTAGAGAACAACTAATACATTCTCTCCAACAGTCACTTTTTAATCATTTCTTAATTTTCCTTATTAGTGCATAATTCTTTTAAAAATCTTGCATACCTCGGTACCTGCTTTATTCCATCTATCAAAGGAATACTCAAATATACATTCCTGAAAGTTTCTAGAATCTCATTTTCTTGCTCATCCTTCTTTGAAGTTTTGGGATTCCTAGGAAAAAAGGTAAAGGATTAGTCTTAAGCTGAATAAAAGGGTTATGTATTACCTTTGATGTTTATGCCTCTTTCTTAACCTTATCTTCATTAAGTCCAGCAATAGCCTTTGGTTCATCTAACTGTTTTCCACTCCTCAAAGTTATGGCACTTGTATTTTCTCTCGGATTGACAACAATTTGAGATGGTAGCTTCCGTGAGCCTTGAGAGTCTAATCTACCAACTGTAGTAGCAAGCTAACCCACTTGATTTCTCAAATCATGAATGAAATTTCTTGTTTCTTGCTGGAATTGTTGTGTCTGATTCATGAAAGCCTTGAACATATCCTCGAGTGATGTTCTAGAGTTGGTAGGTGTTGTTTGTTTAGGTGGATACTACTGTTGAGTTAGTTGATAACCTTGCTACCTAGGTGAGAAAACACCTTACGCCGGTGGCCTATTTTCTCCATAACTAAAGTTGGGATGATCCCTTTAGCCTGGATTGTACGTGTTTGAGTAGGGATCATACTTTTTTTGCGATTATGCCTGATAATTTCCCACTGCATTAGCTTGTTGCACAGTCTCATCTTATTACAATGTTGGGCATGCATCTATGTTATGACCCGACTGTAGAAAATCCCATAAACATTTGCAACTGGCATATTTCATGCATCCATTTATCTAACTATAACAGTTAAATCAAAAACTTATTATCTGATTTATATAATGATAAATACGCGCAAGTATACGCGGTCAACAAGTCATAAAGTGTAAGTAGAGTATCAATCAACGAGGAATTATCTCTAATATAACCTAATAACAATTTCAATTCGTCTTAATCTTATTTAGATAATTTATTGAAATGGTAAATTAAGATTACCATTAACTAAATAACAAAAATTCAAAGCATAGATAGATGGATAAAGAGTTAAGGATAAAATTTCCACACTCAAGCATTTTGTCAAACACTTGATGTGCATCACTTTGTTTAAATCCCTAAAAACCCCCCATTTAGATCAATTAACCATATAGAATTGACAATACACAAATTATGTATAACATAATCACATGTCATTATATTCAAGGTTTAAATCTATAATCCATTTTTCATTTTCATATAGATTACCAAGCTAATTACCAATTCCTTAGCAATTAGACATTAAGCACAAAATACAAAGAATCAATTCATGTGGTATCAATCAAAAGGAAAACAACATAGAAGCTTAATTTTTTGCAAATAAACCAAACCATTCCAAATATTAGGTAATCATCCAAGGATAATACAAGTATCAAAGAAAAGTTAGAGAACAAAA
This sequence comes from Aralia elata, assembly GCA_034770075.1. Taxonomy (NCBI): domain Eukaryota; kingdom Viridiplantae; phylum Streptophyta; class Magnoliopsida; order Apiales; family Araliaceae; genus Aralia; species Aralia elata. The sequence goes on along the minus strand of CM068377.1, from coordinate 28,630,100 downwards.
ACTCTTGCGAAGTCATTTTCTATCTCCAGGCCTCCTACAATTCCTTGCCTCTATTGGTGTTACAAATGTTTTTGCACTAGAGCTCCATTACTAAAATTTAGTTACCGCAATAAATGGATTAGGTTTGAAATGAATGCCCATAAGGATGTTATATAGCCTCCATGCGAAACCCTAGCTTAGTACACTAAAATAGACCAAAAATCGCACAATCTGCATTAGTTCCAGAAAAGTCCGCGCCGAGGCGCCAAAATTGCAATGAAAATTCGCGCTGGGGCCCCAAAAATGAACTAGAAATCTGCACCCCGACGCGGTCACTTCTACTGCCCGAAGCAGCTTCAACGTCGGTTGGAAAAATGGTCATAACGTCTTCGTCCGAACTCGAATTTAGGCGATTCAAGAGGCTATGGAAAGCTAAGAAGTATCTCTACAACTTTTATAACTGGAGTTCGAATAGATACGGGCAGGAGCAAGGCTCAAATTAGCTTGGAAGTAGCCGCTGTGCAAAATGCATGCCAAATATGACGGTAAAATGACCATAACTCTCTCAGACGAGCTTAAATTTGGATGATTCAAGATATTCCAAAATACTAAGGAGAATATCTACAACTTTCGTTCTTTGAGTTTTGAGAGATATGGATTGGATCATGGTTGAAATTGAGAAACAAGTGGCTGTTGCGCCAAATTCAAGTCGAAAACGCGAAAGTGACAACACTAAACATTGATCCAATGAGCTTTTATTTCAATTCCTACAAAACAAACTAAAAACACATAAAAACATATAAAACATATAATAACAATACAAAACCACACAATTCAACAATAAGGAAAAAATACATAAAAACCAAACGAAATAGTTAAAGACTTACAAATTATCAAGGTCAAAAGTACCTAATTTGTGTATATAAAACACACTCATCAGTTATGCCTGATAATTTCTCACTGCATTGTCTTGTTGCACGGTCTCATCCTCTTGCAATGTTAGGCATGCATCTATGTTATGACCCGACTGTAGTCAAATTCCACAAACTTTTGTAACTGACATATTTCATGCAGCTATTTATCTAACCATAACAGTTAAATCAAAAATCTGTTGCTCAATATTATTTGTGTTTACCTCATTTACCCTTTTTGGTGCATGATCATTCTTTATTCCATACTGCTATGAGTTAGCTGCCATGTTTGCAATTGAGTTCATTGCAGCCTCTGGAGTTTTGTCTACCAATGCTCCTCTACTAGCAACATCAATCATACTCATATCCATTAGCAACAGTCCCTCGTAAAAGTATTGGATCAGGTGTTGGTCATCTATTTGATGTGGTGAATAGCTAGAGTACAACTTCTTGAATCTCTCTCAATACTCGTAGAGAGTCTCTCCATTGAACTGTCAAATTCCACATATCTCCTTCCTTATGTTAGCAACTCTTGAAGTAGGAAAGTACTTCTCCAAGAACAGTCTTTTCATGTCGTTCCATAATTGAATTGATCCCGAAGGAAGATAGTATAATCACTCCTTCGTTAAATCCGCCAATGAAAAGGGAAAAGCCTTTAGCTTGATCTACTATTCTGTTATTCCTTGTGGCTTCATAGTGGAACACACCACATGGAACTCCTTTAGATGCTTGTATGGATTTTCACCTGTGAGACCACGAAAAGTAGGCTAAAGATGAATTATTCCTGATTTTAATTTAAAAGCGACATCTAAAGTAAGATATTCAATATACAATAGTTGTTGGTTCAAATTAGGAGTAGTTAACTCCTTCAAAGTCCTGTTATTATTAGGAGCAGCCATCTCTTCCTCTGAATCACTGGATGAACTGTTTGAAAGCAATTCAAATGCTATGTTGAGACCAAGTGATGGTACAAAAGCTTTGTCTGGATCTACAATGGTATTTCGAACTTGACGAGCCTCTTTCTTTAGCATGCGTGCAATTTTCTCTATCTATGAATCAAATTTTAATTCAAGAAAGTGAGAGGATTGAGTCATAAACCAAAAAATAAAAGAAAACAAAGAATAAATAAAAATAAATAACACTTCCTGACAACGACGCCAAAATTTAGGAACTGTCGTTAACACTCCAAAATTAAATCCTTACTCTTACTCTACGAACACAAAATTTAGTATAGCGACAAGTAAAGGTCGATCCCACAGAGAGTGATGTTGTTTTATATTTATCCTAATGTTTCTAACAATGAATAAATGGGGGGTTTTGAGTTTGATTAATTAATTAATGAAAATAGAAATTAAAATGATTTGAATAACCAATTAATTAATGCTTCAGTTTTTCAGTTCAATTTTACCTTTCACAATAATGAAATAATCAAGTTCAACAATATTTATCCTTCAATGAAACTAATAGCTCTAGGTAACAACAAGTTCTGTTACCCGAAACTCCCCTTAGATTATCATTTAATGAAACAAGCTCTTCACAAGATCCTAACCACTATACAACCTAGAACAAGCTCTCTAGATTTAATATAATAGCAACATTAAGAACTAGGAAATTAGACTATTCCAAGCAACAATCACATAAGCTCGGATTATTTAATTCGTCTTCTGATAATCTTAGTAATACACAAAAGCTTGACCACAATCAGTATCACTAATTGCTACTTATGACTAAGAATAATATCAATTACACGTAATATTATCCCTTAATCTAACAGATGAAATTAATTAGATCAATTCAACTGGACACATTAAATCAATCAAAATAAATATCATTCAAACAATTAAAATATATTATTAAGAATGAATTTCATATGAGAAGGAATAAATAATGTATAACTCCATTAAACCATTAGTTGTAAATAAGGTTCAACATCCCTTAGAACTGAAATAGAAAACTTAGCTTGACATGCCTTCAATCTTGACTCTAATTCTAAGGTTTGCAATTGGACGTAAAAGGAAGAAGTCCCATAAAACTTGGCTAATATCATATATTTATACTCATAGATCAAAGACCTATAACTCTAAGTAATATTAATCCAAGTTGTAGTAGAATTCCTCCAAAATAGCAAAGCTTTGAAAATCCTGTCGACTGGCCACGTGCCCACGTGCCCACGCGCCCGCGAAAACCCTCCACGCGCCCGCGAAAACCCTTCAGCGTCGTGGCCCTAAATTCCAGCGTCGCGGCTCTCAACCTCCCGTATGTTTTTCTCTTTTTCTCCTTACACGCCCATTTTAATCCATTTTTCTTCTTTTCAGCTCTAATTCCTCCTAAAATTAATAAACACCTTAATAAGCTCATATACACATAAAACATATAATAAAACTAAACATAAAGGAATCAAAATCATAGAATATTATGCACTTATCAATACTTATGATTATAAAAAGAGAAAGTGAGTTCTAGAGATAGAAGCTTCTAAGTTCTCCAATATTTCCAATCTCTTCCAAATGAGAAAGAGAAGGGTATTTATAGGCAACATGGGTTGCCCCATATATGTGTTGTGCACATGACCTATATGTCACTTTAAGTTGTAACTATAATATCAGTTCTAAGTGTGAATAATGCTTTTTCAAAATTTATTTTGCCCTACGTCTCCATCTGTCAATCCAAAATATTCACTGAATCTCACTTGTAGACGACCTTTTTATCTTATGCTGGAAGCTATGGAGGCAACTATTTACCCGAAAAGAGTTGTCTCTGACAATATATATTTTTTATATCGGATCGATCGGGAACCGCTGTAGAGGACCAATCTTCTAGTTTCGACCTCATAGGGATCTGTACCATAAGGTTGACCTTATAGGATAGAAAAGTTTCCCTCGAAGCCTTGACACTCACTTAATGCTCATGTTGCCTATTAGTTGCTTGAAAGTTTAAGTTGTTGCTCAACTTGTTTAAAATTGAGCCAAGTCTGGAGGAAGATAATCTTGATAAAGGAGTGCCTTCGGGGGCCAACCTTGGGGGTTGCACTCCCTCCTTATCCCTTTTAAACTTTTTCCTTACCCATTTGAATGCTTCAAAAGCTTTGGTGCACAAAAACCTTTAAATTGGTTAAGTGTCAGAGAAGTGACTATGGAGGGGTGTCATTGCCCTATGGGCCGATCCTTTGGGATCGACTTTAGGGGGTGAGACACTCCTTCCTCCCTTACTTCTTATTTCCTTGCTTGCTTCAATCCTTAGAGAATGCTTGCTTGAAGTTGAACTTTCATATCTTAGCCGTTGGCTAGGAAATGATTATAGGAGAAAGAAGGCACATGAAAAGGATCTCCCCTCATAGACAAACCCTTTAGGGGTAACTTTTTGGGGGAAGATCCCTTATTCTATTTCTTTTGTTGTCTTTATGGGAGATTTGTCTCGTCCTTTCCTTAAAACCTTCTCAGTTGGAACACTTTGTCATTTGGTTAACTATTGAGAGTTGGGTAAGGTAGTTGAGGAACCCTTTGGGCTAGACTCTTAGGGGGTGGAGCCTCACTTCATGGTTGTTTCTTCCTTGGCTCTTTCGAGTCATGAACATTCTTTCATAACTTGTCCAATTTTGACTAAGTGTTGGGAATAAATGGAGAGCAAGGAAAGGTAGGAACCTCTAGGCAGGTACCCCTTAGGGCAGACCATTTTGGACCGACTTTTAGTGGCTGACCCTAGGAGTCCTTTCTCTTCTTTTGCTCTCCTAATTGCTTTGGTTGGTTGCTTTCATGCCTTACTTGTTTGCATTTCTTTCCCTAGTGCTTCTTAATTACTTGTGGAAGTGTGAGGTAGGAACTTGGTGATGGCATGGGATACTTCCTCATGGTGTCTCACCTAGTCAGGTCTTCCATACTTAGCCATTTTCTTGTTGGTTTCTCATACTTACTCAATTTTGAGCTATTTTGGTGGTGATTCTCATGATATGACATACTTTCCGTGGGAACAATTCAACCAATTTTAAAAAATTTAAAAATACTATTTTTAGTGCAGCACATCCTGAAAATGTATTTTATACAAACTAAATGATCCAAAAAAAAATCAATTTCTATTATACTACGACAGAGAGTGATGTTTTTTGTTACCACTCCATACTAAAAAAAAATGATGTTTTCCTTTCTCTTTTTTGTTTAAGTACTGATCTAACAATGTCTGATAACATCCTCTTTGCATATGGAATCTGACATTTGTGGTGAACCAGAAATGTTGTAACCTTCAAACACCATCACAAAACCCTTTAAGCCCTTCTCAAACTTACTCATGTTTACCGGTTTAAGCATGTATCATTCTTTTGATGCACCAAGCATTTTATTATCATGTATGCTAGACTTTGGAGGACAACGAATACTAGAAATTCTGAGAACGCTGATGCTACATTTGAATTGAAAAAATAGAACTAGTGAAGGAATGGAATAGAGAAGAGAATAGAATGAATCATTCTATTTCCTCTTCTCTATTTCAACTACAATGAGTCATTCCTTACCTTCCCCCAAGATTCTATTCTAATGGAACAATTAAACACAATTTTTTTTATTCTATAAGAATGAGTAATTCTATTCTCACCTTCATTCATGTAATCTAAACGTAACACAAGTTTTGGGACATTTTAGCATCACTTTATTGTTCACATGTTCTAATGTTACTGGCATATAACTTTTAATCAGCCCCTTCGTACATGGATTCACTAATTTCCTCATGTTATGGGAAAGTTGCCAATAACATGGAGGAACTTGATGCCACATTGCAGAGCTAGAATTTTATTATCACTAGAATTTTCCTGTTTATTTATTCCCCTTCGCCCACCCAAATAAAAAACAAAAAAAGAGTCGCATAATTTTGAGAAAACAAACATTTAATCTAAAAATAATAAATACAACAAAATGGATTTCCCGTGTCGAAGAAGAACATAGGAAGACATGAATTACAGTTAACAGAGTAGGAAAGTAAAGGCGTTCTTTTCCCGACACATAAAAGAGAGATAACTAATCTATTGTATATTTTTCTTCCCCCTCTGCCTTATAATGATGTCATAAAAGAAGCAAATACAGTTCATAAATGGAAAGATCAATATAACAACAAATTACAACTCTCATTTCCTAATCTACAACAGGAAGACATTTTTCTTAACTATGTACAGCCATCTACCATATAATCTGAGTCTAGACACTGTATTCTCTTCACCATGGACCGGTATTTGTCCTTCTTAAACGGCGTCGTTTAGCTCCTCGCTCTTTGTCCATCATCTCCAAAACCTGTTACCAGATTTAACAATCAAGATCACTTCAATTCAAGCTTTTCTGAAAACAACAAATTACGTGAAAGAATAAGCACAAATATTTTGAGGTCTTGGCATTATCAGAGAGATTTAGAGAGGACGTACGTGCATGGTGGCAATGTACACATGCCAAAAGAGTAATATTAATTCCATACATATTTATTTTTTTGATAAATCTAATTCCATATATCTTTCCTAACCAATATCTATCTGCAAAACTAATAAAAGACGACTCCTGGAAAGTACCCAAAAAAAAAAACAAAATGAAACAAAGGGAAAGAAAGATGATGAGGTCAAGTTGATAGCAAGATAAGGATCTCCTAAGGCACTTGGGGGAGGTGCCATTGATTTTCATTACATATTAGGCTTCTTACGTAGCGACAACCAAAATAAAATCCCCCGTCATTTGGGAACTCAGTTTCTGTAACTTCTGTAACTATATTATAGTCAAAAAGACAAACACCAAGTTCCACTGTAAACTATAACAACGTTTAATGGATGCAAATAAAAGCACACTATCCAGTCTAATAACTTTGTTGTTGCCTCCAACATCCAAGACTTCTTTGTAAAGAGACAATTCAAATTAGCATACAATATAAAACACTACTTGGAAAAGAATTTAGGATGAAACTTTAGTTAAGCACTTACTAACAATTCTATTAACATAAGATAGAAGTGTGATGAAGAGTTTCTGGTTCCACGATTTTTGATCACTCATAAGAAGGGAAGACCAAAGAAAGTCTTATTCAAGAATAAAGAAATTAGAGTAACATTGTGAAAATTTGCATCAGGTATTGTTTAGATTGTGGTACATAACTGATATGATAACTACCTGCAGTTTACCAAAACTCTAACCTGACAATAGTCCTAAAACCTACACATAAACCCTTGTGGTTTTGAGGCTAAGTGAAATAACCAAATCTGTCAAAACTCTGTTAAACGCGCAGAATGACTAGTGACTACCATACCCTTCTCTGTTGTTTACTCTACTATCTATCAGCAACCTTTCTTCCCTCAAATAAGTACTCTGCATGGGGCGTAGAGAGGAGGATAGCTACTGAAGTAATGACTTGCATTCCGGGACAATGAGGAGATTGGAGCTAGGTAGACCTAGTTTTGCAAATAAGGGATGAGACAATGCCGGAGGGGTTGATGAAATGGTTAAAACTTAAAAAGACAATTGATGCAGACCAGTGATCGCGCTTGAAGATCGTGTCTCCATTCGGCTTGACGAAGAGAATGAGAGGGTTTGAGGGTATGATCCTATGATCCTGTGATCCAGCTTGCGCGGGGATCATTCAGTTTAGATCCAATCCACATGGTTCCTATTGATATATTATCTCTGGAATCTATGTCCGCTAAATTGTCGAATTCAATTGCAACTGTATATGCTGCCCGGACGGCCCATGATTTTGAGTTAGTTATCAGACTCGTCACCCAGCGAGATGACACTGGTGAGACCTCCGCCAATGGACAATGAGTTTCTACAGGGAATGTAAGGAATTTGTGAAGCTCACTAGAGAAAATGCTGGAAAAGGAAGGATTCTGGTGGGAATGAGAATGTAAATGATGAGATGATGTTTTGATCTTGAATTTTGGTTAAAGAAAAAAAGAGGATATATGCATTTGTATATGTATGTCGTATTTATGAATCAGCTTATATGTATATGTTAGAGGGAAGAGGAAAGACAAGGCCATGTATGGCTGGAAAAATTTAAGAATTGTTGCTTTAAATAGAAAATGGGTAAATAAGAGTGGTTAAAGGGCAAATGGGACTCTCTTTTTTTCAGCATATTACCGTTGGGGCATCTCCATTCGCTTTTGGAGTGTGGACTGTACGCATGGTTAGTTTGGACGGAAATCCTAACAATTTCGCTTAGCATTAAAACCACGGGCATTTATGTGTAGGTTTTAGGACCACAAGGGGTTAGCTGAATTTTGAGTAGATGTGGTTCTGAAATTTACTCAAAAGGTATCGAGGGATTTGTTTCAAGTGCTAATAAAATACTAAAAAATTAAAAAAAAAATAATTTGTTTGATAGAAAATAAAGTAAGTCTTTTACATGAGACTGAAAATGAAGTTAGTTTAAGGACACGAATACCATAGTTAGTTTAAGGACATCAACAGCTTTTATTTATTTATTTCATTAGTGATTTTTATATATGTATTCAACCAGGAATAAAAAAATTCGACTCGAAGTTGGTGACCAGCCATCAAAATAATGGATAAATAAAATACCAGGCAAATAGATAAATTTCACTACATGACAAACCGGAGATGTAGATTACCTGATTCTTCTGCATTTCCATTATTTCTACCTGCAGCAATTAAAGTTAAGTTAGCAATGTTCAGCACACAACTTTTCATATTTTAATAGTGGGCACACAGACAGTCATTCCCTAAATGCACAGGCACCATAAATAAATACCTGTTTCTTCTGCAATTCTTCATTTTCTTCTTTCAGCTTTGCAACTTCGGTTTCCAATTCCGTTGTATAGGCCTGAGAAAGCCAAAAAGAGAAGAGGTTTAGTGCAAATGCTAAACTCATGTTGTAAAACAAAAATGTAAGTATTCTTAGATTTAGAACATGGTTGTTTCTAAGTACCCTGCCCGATGAAATATCTATGAACTAATGCATCACATGGAAGCTTATATTAAATGTTTATACCATTTTAAGATAGTAAGGCCAAAATTATTATATTCCTTGAAGCGTAGACATTCCATTACCTTGCAGTAAATGAGATCCTTATAACTTCTCATGGTCTTTCATTCCTTGGCATATCAGATCGCTATCACATTACCATTCTGCCGCATAAGATATCCAATCCTTCATGAAGTTTTGGATGCAACATGTCTACGAATGATATAGGCAAAATTTAATGACCGTCAAAATATATTAAGTGACGAGAAGATGAAACTTTCACTATTTCTTTGGCATTTTCGAGTAAATTACACTCGTTTACACATTGTTTTCTTTCTTTTTGCAGTAAGGGGCAAGTATGTTAACCGATATAGTGGAATTCATATACTAGAACAAGGTGGTACCATTTAGTCAAAATTTAACTAAATCCTAAATAAACTCGAGATCACTATTGAAGATATAACAGTCCCACATAGGGCAAATAAGACCTGGAGACTCTCTAATAACCTTGATGGGCTACTAGTACACTCATTTCCAATTGGTCTTGAGTTGGATACTTCAACCTGGTGCATCATTCATGCGTAGACCAACAACTCACGCTCCAAGTCACCCAATTAAAATTGTCTCCATGCTTGGCTCAATATAACACCACATCAGTTAAATAAGATATGCAGACTCAATATATAACCTTGGTGGACTACTTTACTCATTGCCAATTGGTTTTGAGTTGGATGCTTTTACAAATGTTACATACAATAACACTTATGTATGATACTTTAGCAATCCAATATTTAGTAGTATGTTTCAATAGAAGACTAATAGAGGTTGGTTACTTCTAAGTGAAGGTTGCGCGGCGTGCCTCAAATAAAAGGGTACATGCCCCTGACAATGAATTATATAGTTGCAAAAAGTACTTCCAAAAGAAGGATACATCTCTTTGATCTCTAATCACCATAAACTACACTTGCTATGGTGAAAGGCAATAAATGCAAGTTATACAGATTTTGTTTGGACGTACAGGAAGAATGTCAATCAATAACTTTGATCTCCGAATTGGGGAGCTTTTGGGGGATATTAGCAGAGATGATCTTGATTGAGCAAATACTATACTTGATGTACATAGTGCTGTTTGGATATATTACACATATGATCAGAATTAACTAGTGACAGGAGTGATGCTCAATGAACCCTACACTAAATGGCCCCCATGTTTGAAAGGTAAACTAAATTACCAAAATTGGAGCTGGACAAAAATAGCTTTAAGAGCTTGTCAATATAATTGATTGACCTGTTATATACTATGTAAAATGCAGTGGAGTTCTTCATTTTGTATGCAACATTCATAGGAGTACCAAGTTGATAGACCTTAACTCAGTTGACATTTAAGACATGTCTAGTAAGTTAAGAAGTGAATTGACTTGAAACTTTAGAAGATGTAGGAGTAAAGTATGTCAATTAAAGGGATTGAAAATTCATATTTCTCAACTCAGTAACCAGGGAACAAGTATATCTTAAGAGGACAAAATCTATAACTTATTCTGCCTGGATGGGTAGACAATGGGCAACAACCCCCCCCCCCCCAAAACACACACAAAACACGCCCGAGAAGGACAGTACTATATGGGAGAAATGAACTGAAATTATTTACATCCAAGAATTCTTTTGTCGTCCTTGTTAATCATTTGATTTGTTTCCCTAGGGCTTGAGAAGTCAAACGTATGAGTGATCAAAAAGATGAGCTATTATTTCTATACATGCATGCACAAGCTACAACAACTTGCTGATATTAACAAACATGAAGCTGAATGTATATAAGCAAAAAATTCAAGAAATTCACCTGCTTACGAGCCCGTGATCTTGCAGCAGACTCTCTATTCTTTATCATTCTCCTCTGCCTCCTCTCAACAACCTTCTCTACAGCGATGCATTTCCTTCCCCGTAAAACACCATTGAAAATATAAGGAATTGGTGACACAGAAGATGTATCACCATTACTCTTCCCAAGCCCATCGGATGAAACGGATGGAGATCCCGTTGCAACAGTAATAGCCCCAGCTCCCACAGAAACCATCCCAAGTCCTCCCCCTTGTAGGGAAGCACTTTGAACCAAATTACCATTCATCCCTGGATCAGAAATTCCAGAAATTCCCAGAGTTCCACCCCTAATTCCTGGGCTACCTAACTGAGCACTGCCTTGTATAGATATAGGAGTGGTATAAGCCAGAGTAGGCTGCTTAGGAAATATTTGATGTCGTTGTTGCTTCTGCAGCTGCTGTTGTTGTTGCTGCTGCTGCTGTTGTTGCGGTTGTTGCTGCTGCTGCTGCTGTTGCGGTTGTTGCTGCTGTCTCTGCTGCAGTTGTGGCTGCGATATAGGTAACTGTTGCTGGCTAGATCTACCCCCATTAATATTCAATGGCAAATTTGATGATTGAAAGGCAATTTGGTTTGTGCTATCAGCAATTCTATTTCCCATCAACCCCAAACTCTGACCAGTCTGCTGAAATCCAACAAAACTTGAATTGTTCCCTGATTGCAAAAAATTACCAAACAATCCATTATCATTATTAGGCTTTTCCAAGTGTTGAGCATCTTCCCTTACAATCCCAGCTCTCATCAAAAACTCCTCGAGAGTGATTTCTCCCAAAGTCGGTTGCCTCTGAGTCTGGGGCATGTTTGACACCCCAAGGGCACTGCCATAAATACCTCTCCAAACTTCATCAACAGTCTTTTGGCTTAACGTCCTTGGCAAAGTTAATGAGCCCTGTCTCTGCAAGTACCCACCAGGGACACCCCCTTCTTGCACACCACTTGTCGACCCCACTGTCTGAGTCTGTGTTTCTTCAGCACTCCAAATACTCTTTAGGAGTTCATCCATGTTCATAGACCCGAAATCTTTACCAGGACCACCCATGGTGCTTTGAAGCTCGTCAAACGTCAATGAATAAATCGACGTTTGCCTCGCCAATGAAAGGTTCCCCTGCAGCCGTCCCCCAGCATCCCCAGGGGGCTCATTCCCAAAGTTCTTGAAGTTCATATTCATCCTTGTTCTATGAAATAGGTACCAGCAATATACAAAGCTGATTCAAGTTTACTGTATTATATAAAAACCAAAGTAAGCAATCAAAATCAAGCTTTGTGCTTTCCTCCCCTTCAAATTTGATATCAAATCAACAAGGAAATGGCTCAGAGGGGATTAAAAAATGAAGCTTATGATTAAATCTCTCTATACATATACATATATGTGTAAATTTGATATAAAATCAACAGAGAAACCAAAATCAAAACAGTTGAAATTCACTTATTTTAAACAATAAATTCAAATTTTGCTATAATTGTATTCCGAAAATTAGCATTAAAATACGGAAATAGATACATTTTACAACCAAAACTCGGAAATCAAACACTACACATCTACAGTTATACTGTACCAATATCCCTTCTAATTAAAACTAAAAACAAAACCCTAATTGTAGTGCATGTCAATTTTCAACCACAGATTCTCATCAACTTCTCTATCAAAAGTTCAAATCCAAAAAGTAATTTAAAGCAAAGCAAGAGTAGATAGATAGATAGATAGATAGATAGATAGATAGATAGATAGATAGATAGATAGATAGATAGATAGTCACAAATTAACAAAAAAAAAAAATAGATAGATAGATAGTCACAAATTAACAAAAAAAAGAAAAGAAAAGAAAAGTAGATAGATAGATACCAACAACTCCAAGAGATATGCTTGAAATTATTCCCCAAATATTAGAACCAAAAAAACATACTCCATAATCAAACAGATTGTTTTAAGCAAAAAGTAACAATCAGAAACATCAAATGATTACAATTTCATTAATAATCCACAAAAACAAATCAACATTAACATTAATTTGGAGAAAAATTACCTGATTTTTATACATACATACATACATACATATATATATATATATATATATATATATATACTTTCTCTCTCAAAAATAGAGATTTTCTCTCTCTAAAAGTTCCTTCTCCTGAGCGACAAGTGTCCACTGTCTCTGTCTCCTATTTTGGGTTAAAAGAAGGTGGAGGCCGGATTATTAAATCCGGAAATACTATAAAGTAAGTTTTGGTGGGACCCATTTTGTGCGACGTGGACCAATCGTTGTGGGGTTGATCTGGTTTCTACCCAATGAGAGACAGGAAAGTGGGAGAATCTGAACCTCCACGTTTTGGTGAATAGCTGGGGTTGTTTGTCGTTTAGTGAAATGGACAGTGACGCGGCATTAAGTGTAGCCCCATTGTTTGGCTATTGGGGATGTTTTGGGTTCTGTTTGGCAATGAACTATTGGTAGTAGCAAATATATGCACATCTTAAATGATTGGTGCATATTTTTTTTATATTAAAAAGATAATATTATCTTTAATAAATGGGAAGCTAATTAATATATTTATCATTTGTCTATTTTATTCAAAATTTTAAAAAAATTCACAAATTCCTATCAATTATGTTCATAAAATTTAAATTACTTTCATAAATATTAGTAGTACCTACTTAGATAATCCTTCTGTTTAATTATAAAAAAAATCATTTTTATTTTAAAAAGTCAGTTTGTAAAATTTTAAAATTCGATAAAAATTCATTTGAATTTTAAAATTAATAAATTTGTAAATGCTAGCTAAAGATAATTTACAGAATTACAGTATTTAAGATTTTTTTATTAACTAAATAATTTCTTATTTGCTTTGAATCATGAATTGACTCGAAAAAGTCAAAATAAAATCTTTTTAATTAAATGAACCAATTAATTATATTGTAGAGTATCACATTAATAAGATAGCAAGATAGATAATATATCATGTCTTAATTTTTATCATTTTATAAATCTATATTTTTCCTTTTTTAGTAGTTTATGTATGTGCATTTAATTTAATTTTTTTTTAATAAATTGTGTTATAAAATATCTCAACTTAGAAAGAGGGATATTAATTAAGAAAATAATTGGCTTAATATAGTAATTTAGTTTCATATAAAGTTGAGGATCGACTAACTAAGTGTCTACAAATTTTTAATTTTTTTTTTTATAAATATGATGTATAACAAACTTAAGGACAAAATGAGTTGATAGAAAATGCATTTATTGGTTTTACATATATAAGGGTAATATAGTTTCTCTAACATAATAGGGTGTCTAACTATCACATTAGAGTGTGCATATATCAATACCCTAAACTATTGACTTATTTAATTTGGGTAAAGGTCGAGCCTAAATGATGAGCTGACTCTATTATTATAAATAAATCTAAATTTGGAGAAAATTAATCTTATAGATCAAAGGCTTGAGATAAGATGATCACATTTTTTAATCAAATTCTACAAGTGCTGCCTACTCCTCAAAATAAAAAATAAATAAAGTTTATTTCATAATTCTCTAAATTTTAGAAGTGCTAACAACATTATTACAAGAATTGTGTGCAAGAAATTAAGCAAGAGTCGAAAAAGTGTAGCATATTTCATATACTATAACTGAGATATTACAGATAACGTTGCAACAATTTGGATAAGATGAGATTAGATGTAATGAGTATTTTAATGAGTAATATTAGAGACACAAACTATTTTACAAATATTTTATAAACTAGCTGATGTGACACTGTTGTATTGGTGATAGTAAAGTAGTGGGGAGGTGTTTTTTTTAACTATCACTAATACAACAGTGCCACATCAGTCAGTTTATAAAATATTTGTAAAATAGTTTGTGTCTCTAATAATATTTTATTTTAATTATTTGATTGAAATTGAAGGGTGATCCAAATAAAAGACTGTTAATATTGTCAAAATAATAATGATACTATCAAAATAGATGTATATTTATTAAAAAATATTATAATTATTTTAAGAACATTAATAGCTTAAGCGATATGTACTGTTATACCAATATTAACCGTTAAATGAAAAGTCAATGCAATAACTGAAAAGGAGGATTTAGTTTATTTTGACTTGACATTTATTATTTATTATTAAGCTCTAAATTTATTGAAGTTTGGAAAGTTTTTGTCAAACTAATGTCGGGTGGTCTTAAAAAAATAAAAATAAAATAAAAAATTAATGTTTTTCTTTCCTTTTTGTTTGACTATTAGATACAAACCTTATATGCTTCTTATACATGTGAGACATTATGTTGAATGACACTTCTGTCCCTTTAAGTTGTTATTCACTTTTAAAGTCATTTTTAAAGTTCATTTTTCGTCACTTAAGTCCTTAAAGTGACATTTTTTGGCGTTTCCATTTTTTTTACCCGATTTGACCATAACCTGACTCATTTTGACTAAATTTTGACCCAATCCGACTCAGTTTGACCCAACCCAATTTTTAATATTTTAAAATAAAATAAATATTTTTAATATTTTAAAATAAATTATTATTTTTTAAATAATTTTAAAATAATAATTATATTTAATATTTTAAAGTAAATAACTTTTTTAAAATAATTATTATTTTAAATATTTAAGGAAAAAATATTAGAAACTTTTATTTTTTCAAAAATGAGTAAAGTTTCATAAAATATAGATTCAAAAAAATTAAATAAGAAAAAAAACTTTATTTTAAAAAAATAGATTTTTTTCATTTTTTATGTAAAACTTTATTTTCAGAAGAAAAAAAAAGTTAATACCTTTATCATTATTATATGTATTCTTAATATTGGAATTTTTGAAAACAAAAATTAAAAATAGAAATTAAAATACAAAAAATAGTGAAAGATAAATAAAAAAACTGATTCAATTTTTTAAAAAATAAAATAAAATTTTTTAAAAATAATTATTATTTTCAGGAAAAAAATATAGAAATTTTTTTATTTTTTAAAAAAGTGAGTAAAGTTTTATAAAATATATATTCAAAAAAATTAAACAAAAAATATAACTTTATTTTCATAAAACAAAAATAAATTTTTTTTTAAAGATGTGAAATTTTTCATAAAAATAATTAAGATTTAAAAAATTTTAACTTTAATTTTTTTGAATATATATTTTATGAAACTTTATATTTTTGAAAAAATAAAAGTTTCTAATATTTTTCCCTTTATTATTATTTTAATTTTTTTTTAAAAAAATAATATTTTATTTTAAAATATTAATATAATTATTATTTTAAAATTATTTTTTAAAAAATAATTTATTTTAAAATTTTAAAAATATTTATTTTATTTTAAAATATTAAAAATTGGTTTGGGTTAAACTGGGTCGGGTTGGGTCAAAATTTGGTCAAAATGACCCGGGTTAGGGTCAAATCGGGTAGAAGGAACGAAAACGCCAAAAAAATACCACTTTATGGACCTAAGTGACAAAAAATGAACTTTAGGAACGATTTTGAAAGTGAGTGACAACTTGGAGGGACATAAGTGTCATTCAACCAAGACATTACTATTACTAAAGGAAAATGATATACATGTCGACAAATATTTGACGAAGTTGAATTGCGACCAACGCGAGAATTTATGTGATAAGATAGAATAAATTAATATGAGATTCATTTTTAATTTTTACTTATCTCATGTATACACATAAGTCATAATTATAATTCGATTGAAAACTTTCACAATATAAAACATAACTCATTACTAAAAAGAAAACATTCAGTGCACTAATTTAATATATCTATTACATGAGAATGTCCCTAAATAGATAAAAAGGATCACATATGCAGAATTGTCTCCCACCCTGATATCCAACCAAAAAGAAATTCTTGATCCAATTTATAAAAAGGACGTGCACTAATTTAGTATATCTATTACATGAGAATGTCCCTAAATAGATAAAAAGGATCACAAAGGCAGAATTGTCTCCCACCCTGATATCCCCTGATATCCAACCAAAAAGAAATTCTTGATCTAATTTATAAAAAACACGGTTGATATACTTCAGAATAAAAATAAAATTATTCTAGTAATAAATATTGTTTAAATTGTTAAATATTATTAAAATAATCATAAAAGTATCGTTAAATATATATTTTTTCTAATAATATTATTTTTATTTTGACAATATTATTTTTATTTTCTCAATATCAACTGCTTAAAAAATACATTACTCCCACACTTAATAAATTTTATCCACCGCTTGATTTCAGCTGTAGCCATTGACTTGTACCAAGTATTACCTAAACTAGAAGTTTCCTTTTGGATTCTTAATCAATTTCCAGTTTTAGCTTCAAATATTGCTGTTAGACTTGTTCTTATTTTAATCTAATCAAGTCAATAAGCAAGATTTAATTATTTGCTAAACATCCCAGTATAATAGCACCAATTTTTTTTTTTTTTAAATCCCAGTATATATTTTCCCTGTTTGAATTAGTGACCCATCAGTGTTAAAATGAGAATCTAATTTTATTTTTGATCCGCTAAGAATATTAAAACTTGTAATATACGAATTATGAAATATTGTACCCGAGTCTCCCTCCCAAATTATGAAATATTGTACCCGACTCTCTCTCCCCCCCACCCCACCCCACCCCTCAGCAAAATCACAACAAAATATAATATGTAAAAACTATAACGTGTCATTATATCTGTACTTATTTATATAAGGGTTTAATGTAGGTACACAACTGTGCACTACACAAAATATCTATGGTGACGATAAGTACCGTTGTTATAGTCCAAAAAACCGTCGTCGTAGCCCTACTGTGTAGTGCACCTACATTATTGTTTATATAATATGTTATTAAATCTGATCGCAACAAAATTATAAAATTCGCAATGTTTTATCAAAACATATAACACATGACTCCTAATAAAATGCATGGAAGATGATGGTGGAAGATAGAAAGTTGCCGCCCAAATTTGGCAATTGCCAAAAATTGTGGACCAAATCGTTGCACCAAACCAACTTCCTACCTATATAAATGATAAGAGTTCTTAATGACCACTATGACCTTTTTTATCATCACAGCCATGGATATTTAATAGAATTTCAAACTTTATAATATTGGATATATATGCAGGAGATGCCAATTTTTCAATATAGGTGTACTCCACTTAAACGGGAAAATAAATTTTCTAGAATTTTTTTTTTCGCCTTTCCTTCTCATTTTATATTCTAAAGGAACCTCCAAAAGCCTGATAAAGTTTATATGGGATGACTATTTTTATAAATTATTTTAGTTAAATCCGTGCGTTGCGTTTTGGCTATCAAACGCAGTTGTTAACACTGACTTTTGCGTTTGAACAACCCGCGTTCAGCATGTCGAACAAGATTGTCCTTCTGTTCTCAATTCAATTGTCCTTCCGTTCTCAATTCAATTGCACCAAACCTCGCATTTGGGGACTAGCCGAACATAGGACTCTCAAATGGGGGTACTTTTATAAAATATGTTAGATAATCAATGATAATTGCAATTCCCAAATTTTATTTATGCTTTATACACCTTCTGTCCAAAAAATTTAAAATTCACCTTGAGAGATCATGAATTTTAAAATAATTTATTAACCTCCTGACTCAATTTAGTAAATATTACTCCCTCCATTTCCAAAAAAAAAATAAATTCCAATTTGGCTTACAGAAGTCAAATTTTGAAAATTTCAAAATAAAAAATTTATTTAAAATTTGGAATTATTTTTTTAGTTAGTAGAATTTTTATGTAAATTACAATATTCACAATTTTATTAGGTAAAATTAAACGAGTTCATGTCAACTTCATATTCTAAAAATTCACAAATTGACTTTAAAAATATACCTCTCATACTGTAATGATTAGAAATAACAAACCCGACCCCAGTTTTAGGACGGGAGATTTTGTGTTACAAACCAAGGTTTTCTGGCTTGAAAGACAAGCTCACCAAACCTGTTTGCACCGGTGGCATAAATAATAATTAAAAAAATTTAATTATAATTTTGAGAACGTAATTATAGTTATTAAATAGTTATATTTATTCAAATAACTTATAATTAAATTATATATTATAAGTTCTTTCAATCAATTATTAACTAAATATTTGAATGAATTATTGTAAATTTATTTAGTTATGATTATGAGAAAATAATTATTTTAATTTTATTTAAGTTTGTAAAAGAATTTTATATTAGTGTTTATATTGACAAAATTTACTTGAAATTCTAATCTGAATAGAATTATGAAACTCAAGTTTTAATTTAATTATAACAATTAGTTAAGAATGAATCCATTATAATTTGTCAACTAATGTTACTGTTATTATGTTTCAAATTCACATATATTATTAATACAATTAAGCATGTGATTTGATAAAAAATTTAAGTTTTAATTAATTAAATTAGTTAGGATATCAATTTAATAATAAAATTCATGACTAATATTAATATAATTAAATCGCGTAATATGTTAAAAGGTTTTTTCGACATCTTAATATTTTAATAAAATTAAAGCAATAAAATTATCCTATATAAATTTATTAAGATATATAAAATAAATAAAACTATTAAATAACATGTAATAATTATTCAAATTTATAGAGTATTTATACTAATTTGAATAAGAAAGAAAAATATCTTCTTTTTTTCTATTCCTTTTTGAGATAGGAATATTTTTAAATTTGGATAGTATTTAATTAATACAAATTTGGATAGTTCTTACGCTAAAATGAATTCGGAAAGTTGAACTAAAAATTGGGAAATCAAACCAAACCAAATCAAAACTAAATTTGTGCTTTTAATTACTCCCTCCGTCCCAAATTAATTGCTCAGTTTTGACTTTTTAAAGTCAAATTGACTATTTTTAGAATTAATAATTAAACATATATAAATATATTTCTAAAATTATAATAATTGAGGTTAGTAATAAATTGTATATACTTTCTTTTGGTTACAAACTCTTCACCTATATTTTAGCAAAAATAGTAAAAATATTAGTTTAAAAAATGGTCAATTTGACTTTAAAAAGTCAAAACTGAGCAATTAATTTGAGACGGAGGGAGTATATAGTTGATGTTTAACACAGTCATACAATTACTTCCTCTATTCTAAAATTAAAGATATATTTTGACTTTTTAGAATCAATTCGCGAAATCTTAAAATTCAAAATTGATATCAAGTTATATATTTAGTTTTGATATGAATAAATATAACAATTATAAATTAACTGTGAAGTAATACTAATTATCATTTTTATTGTTTTCCAAACTGGAACAAAATTATATCAATTTTGTGTTTTAAAATTTTACAAATTAATTTAAAAAAATTAAAATATATCTCTAATTTTGAAACAGAGATAATATATGATTAATACTTCAAACAAATAAGATGTAGAAATGTAATGGGGTCAACATTTTGGATTTTTTTTGGCATATCCAAAAATAAAATTAATGACTGAATTAAATGTATGTGATAATTCATAAATCGACATCATATATGGAATAATTGAAAAGAAAATCAAAGTCTAGACCTTATCTTCTTTACCTACCAATATCTCAAGTTAGCTTGTGACAGAAAACATATAATCCACCTAACAAACTCTTCATTATCTTTTAATTTTCATAATTTCTTTACGGTGAATTATTTGTTAAGTAAGTATATACTCTCTTTGTTTTAAAATTAGATATACAATTTAATTTTTGAGGTCAAATGACGACATATTAAACTTTAAAATTAACATGACTCGTAAAAATTTAAAATGAAATAAAATTTATAATTAATAATTTTTGTTATATACAATATAATTATAATAATTATATCAACTAAAATTAAATAAATTTATATCAATTTAAAATTTAATATGTATTTAATTTTAAAAATTAAATTATATCTCTAATTTTAAAACAGATGGAGTGCCTCAAATGGAAATGGTAACAAAAGTGCATAAAAGCACATAACAATCATTAGTAATCCAAAATTGGCACGTTATGTAAGTACTAATACTGACAATCATTTTTGTGAATAAAAATTTTATGTGAACATGATAATTAGATATGAGTTTTTTATAATTTTACTTATTTGTATTTTAATTTTTTATTATAAAAAATGAAAAATCAAAATACAAATAAATAAAATTATAAAGAGTTCATATCTAATTATCATATCGGCGTAGAAGAATTTTTTTGTCAATTGTCAACCGTCAATTATTGCCAAAATGTGAGGATGGACAAGCAGACATGTGTCCATGTAGAAGTCTCATTAATCTTGAAGTGCACTGCATTGATTGGCTAGTCAAATTTTATGATTAAATTTGTAGATAAAAAGGTGTGAGGGTCTATTTTTTGAAGGGTTGATTTATATCGAGTTTTTTCATTTTAGATTGTGAAAACGTAACGTTAAAATTTCATCGACCGTAAAATGCAATATTTTTTTTTATAATGTTAAAACTCAAAAAGTCTTAAGTTAAACTTTCAAATATAATTGGATAAAAATTTGCATACGTCTGCTAATGTTAATTTGTGATTAGTAGGGATTTTCTTCATATTATTTTTAATCATGTTAAAAGATCGGATAATCAAGTAGTTCATAGATTAGCGATTTTTGCTCAGTCAATAGATTTTAATGTACCTACTTTCTGGTTAGAAGTATTATTTCTTTATTGGCAGCGGATGAGTTGAATCAATAAAATTTTGAGTCTTTTTGATTGTTCTTCAAAAAATAATTGAGTCCTATATATTAGAGTGAAATAAGTGTTTAATTTATTAAAGACTAATTGAGATTGTGTCAACTGTGGATTATCATCAAAGATGAATCTAATTGGAAAAAAAAACTTTATATTTAGAAAGATCTTGACACGTGATTTATGTTAAAATTAGACCAAAAATGATAATACGGTGATAAATATTTAAACTGTGCAAGATTAAAGTTTTGAATCTATGATATCTATCCATTAACAAAGTTAGAACTAATATAAACTCTATACAATGAAAGTAAGTTTCTCTTATAATATTAAATAATGAAGGTAAGTTTCTCTCGTGTTTTTCCTAACTTTGATTCTGGTCATTTCCTTGATTCCCCCTAGGTCTATAAGATTGAGTGTATATATCCTTAAGATTACTAAATTGTAATAATATATGTTCTTAAAAAAATATCAATATATTAAGAGTTAAATGTATTTTACATCCCTCAAGTTTATCCCATTTTGTATATTGATTCTATACTTTAAAACGTGACATTTTACATCTCACATTTTTAGCGAACCAACACATAACATCCTTCGACGAATGCCAAATAATAATCGTGAGTATTAAACATGACTAACTGAAACTGAGAGTAGGATCGTAGAATAAGGAGGGAAGGAAGGAAGATGTGGTCATGTTTTGTTCATTCTTTTATTTTTCAACTCAATCTCTTTCTTCTCCCTTCTCCCTTATCTCTTCTTATGCCAATAGAGTTATCAATAATGAAAAATTTTAAAAGTCAAATTTTAACTATATTCAACTCATTAAGATCAAAAATTGAAAAAATTAGAATAGAGAGAAAAAAGAGGGATTAGACAAACCAGGTGGGTACTCTACAATCCTACTCTAAGATTTTATTTTTACTTTACGATTTTGATCTTACTCTATGATCTTACTCCCAGTTACAGTTGGTTATACATAGCGTCCGCAGTATAATACTGCGGACGAGTAACTTTTAGAAGAAGAAATATTTTGGACATCTATCCCGTCCGCAATATTAAACTGCGGATGAGAGCTTTATTAAACCGTTCGATTATCGGATGGACGCTCACAATCTGTTGTAAGGTTAACCTTAAATTGACAACGTTGTAAATGAATCAATTCCCATGTATATATATAGCCTTGGTCTGATACTCCAATAATGTGAATAAATATAAATGGCAAAAAAAAAAATAATTTAAAAATCATCCAGATTCGGTGCATGCGCCAATACGTGTCTATGTATGGAAGCAATATATGAATATGATATTATGATGTTAGTGGTCACTCAGCATAGGAAACCTTTCAATCAATTATGCTACTATAAGAAAAGGAAATGCAGACATTAAAAAATATTATAGACATGGGGTTAGTTTCTTAGCATGTGGATTGACAGGAAGATGACACTTGTCTTGGTGACACATTCTTATGTAAGATAAATGTCAGCCTTCTACTCTCTTAGTCCCATAATAAGTGTCTCATTAGACATGAATTTATTAATAATAATTTGTGAATATTGAATTATTTTAGGACTAAATTTTTGACTAAAATTTTCGATCGAAAATTTGTAATCTTTTATTTATTTGTTTGTTTTTGAAAATTTATATTATTATAATTCAATTCTAAAGATACATGATTTCATCCTTAGGAGTAATGTAGGAATGAAATGAGTTAAGAAGAGCGTAAGAAAAATTTAAGTCTATAATTTCCGATTAATTTTGTCTTTAAGAATAAATTTTAACATGTAAATTTGTACAATAAAAAAAAATCGTTATTGCTATACGCTAGATTATCACTTTTAATCTAAAATAATTTATAAACTTAAGACACAGGTAAAAAATAGGTAAAGTTAAATAAAACTAATATTATGGTTGATTGATTTGATCATTTCTTAGGAATATAAAAATTGGACAACTTAATTAATCAATAAAGGCTTGCCAAATCAGTTAATGAAGGCAACTGAGCCTGGAATCCCAGTCAACTTGTGGTTACTTGTATAAATAGATTCTCTTTTATTTAGGAACTCTTACCATTAAAGAAAGGTTACACTATGGGAAGTTGACCATGCCACAATTGGGTAGAAATTCATCAGGTTATTGTGAAAAATAATAATAAGAAGAATAAAAATACTTGAGTAGGTCATGAAACAGAAATGTTCAGCTCAACAGTTCAAAAAAGTTATCCATTGCACGTCAATTTTTTGATGAAAGCATTAAATTCTACCCTTTTTAAAACATAAAAACCACCACATATACACAAAGAATAAAACTAGATTTTAAATAATAAATTATAAAAATATGAAAGTTAGTAGCTTTATTTTTCTAAAGGGACTTTTTATAACACCGCAATCCCATATCGAAATACGTGGGAAAGAATTTATTTGTGTATAAGAAATTAATCATGATTTTTTTGGGTAAACTTATGAAGAGTTAAAATGACTTAAGAAGATATTATTGATAGACTCGTGAAAAAAAAAAATTCATACCTGTTCGGATATAAATCCTTTTGAGCTTGATTGGACTCCTCGTCTTGGGCTCGGCCCAAAAGCCAATCATGCTCAGTGGATCATAAGAGGACTCTCTAGTCCGAAAAGGCTTGGGCTGAAATTCTAAGCTCTTGTGGCTCGTTATTGGATAATACTTCTATTGGGTTAAGGTAATTGAATCCAGGTCCAATAAGGATTCTTGACAGAACACTCCTAATAGGAGTAGTAATTAGCCAAGTGAATCCTATAAATACCCAAATAACAATGAAGGCAAGGTATGACAGATTTTACCCTACTAAATATTTGACCTCTATTGTTAACATACCTTGAGCTTGTTACTTACTCTTACACCGGAGGAGTCCACAAACGGCCCAAGCCGTTGGGACTTTTGTGCAGGTACACGTCCGGCGAGTTGGTTGAACGCGCGGACAAAATCAAGCGTTAACATTGGCGCTAGAAGGAGGGCCTTTTAGTAGCAATCTCTGTTTTGCTAACCGGAACAGGTTCGTATGGCAACTTCACGCTCACAGCGAAGCCACCATGGTCATAATGGACCAACTCAGTCTCGATCACACCATGAGACGGTAATAGAGAGGGAACAGCGTCTCCAGCAGATTCTTGACCGGAAAAAAGCTCCCGATCTCCAGCAAGAAGAGCTTGACAGGCAGTACATGGAACTGAACGAAGCCGGACAGAATCTGTTGAGCGAGGGAGGCTCGGCCTCCCACTCTATTCCTCACAGACGAAGAGATGACCGATCTCGTAGGCGGCATCGAGATGATAGTGTGGTCCAATCCGAAACCATCTTTACCAAAGACCTGAGAAAGCGAGCCCAGTCACCATCAAGAAGAGACCGCTGCGAGGGTTCCCGACGAAGTCCTGACAGAAGTCATGTAGGAGAATCATCCCATCGAAGGGCTGCAGAACAACCTTCATGGACTAAGAAGCCTCGGGTCACTCCTTTCACCCGAGAGTTGGCTAACGCAAAGATTGACAGAAAAAACAAAGTTCCCTCAAACTTAGAGATGTATGACGGTACAGGAGACCCCCACGACCATACTTTCACCTTCGAGCAGGCCATGCTTTTTCATGGTCACGATGAGGCGGCCATGTGCCATTTATTTCTATCCACCCTGAAGAAGACTGCTCGGGGGTGGGTTGTCTCCCTTCCTCCTGCATCTGTACGGTCATGGGATGATCTGCAAGAACAGTTCCACACTCACTTTGGCAGCAATAGTAGGCGTGCCAAGATGATCACGTCCCTCATGCAGGTCAAACATAGGCCGAACGAGACACTTCGACAATACATTAAGAGGTTCCGGGATGCTGTATCCGAGGTCAACGATATAGATCCAAAACAGGTTATCCACTTCCTACCTATGGGATTGAACGTGGACAAATCTAGTAGATTGATCGACGAAATCATCTCTAAAGCACCCGAATCCTTGCCTGAAGCCTATGACAAAGTGGACAAGTTTGTTGAGTTGGAAGAGGCGCTTGCTAACCTTCGGGGTACCTCGAAAAACACAGGTGATTTTCACCAGAAAGACCCCTGAAGCGAAGACGTCGACAAAAAGTACGACAGCAATAAGGGGAATGGCAAGAAAGATCCTCATGATAATCGGCTAAGGAAGAACAATGGCTCGAAAGAACGAGGTAATAGGGATAATGATAAGGATTACACCCCTTTGACCTTGAGCCGAGCCGTCATCATCAAGGAAATTAAAAATCAGCCTTTCTATGAAAAGCCCCCGAAGATCCGAGTCTTCGCCAGACAGAAGAACAGAGATAGGTATTGTAATTACCGTGAAGCTAAGGGGCACGACGACACTGAGGAGTGCTATCAGTTGAAAGATTTTTTGGAAAAGCAAGTACGGAATGGTAATTTGGACTGTTATGTTGCTGATCGGTATAAACCGAGTCCTTTTGATTGGATAGCACCACCACCACATTCGGGTCCCACAAAAGGAGTTGTAGATGTTATCTCTGGTGGACTGATATCGGCTTTGTCTAACAGAAAAAGAAAAGCCTTCAGCAAAGAGGTCCACCAGTTATCTGGACAATCTCGGACTACCACAACTGAACCTATAACTTTTTCCGATGAGGATTATCCCCCGGGAATAGTTACACCGCATCAGGACGCTCTGGTCATTACGGCTCAAGTCGGGACTATGGACTTGAAACAGATGCTGGTGGATAATGGGAGTTCGGTTGATGTACTCTATAGTCATGCGTATAATTGGCTCGGCCTGGGGGGAAGGAAGCTGGAGATCTGCAATGAGTCCCCATTATATGGCTTCGGGAACAATCCAGTCCGTATAGCAGGAACAATAGAGTTACCAGCGATCTTCGGCACGGCTCCTAAACAGGCCTCTATTATGATAAGATTTTATGTGGTCCAAGTGGAAAGTAACTACAACGCTATCTTGGGAAGAATAACCTTGTCGGCCCTAAAAGCAGTCACCTTGATCCCACACCTAAAGATGAAATTCCCAACCGAGCATGGAATTGGAGAAGTAGCTGGCGACCAGGATTTGTCCAGAAGGTGCTACCTTCAGACTATTCAGGCCACTTCCGTAGGGGTCAGTAAACAGAAAACTACAATGAAGATTGAGATAGAACCCTTTACGGAAGGAGGCTCAGAGCCGATAGCAATGCCTGCCGAAGAGACCGAGGAGATACCATTGTTTCACGAAGATAGCACGAAAATGATTCAAATTAGTACCGGTTTGCAGGCGGATGTCAGAACCAAACTCATCGAATTGGTAAGAGAATACGCAGATATTTTCGCATAGACGCCAACCGATATGCTGGGAATAGACAGGGATGTGGCCGAACATAAATTGAGCGTCAACCCCAATCACAAGCTGATAGACTCCACGGCACACTTGCGTGAGGTGGTCGTCGCCCAAATTATTTTCTAGCAAAAATTGAATGGTGGATTGCTTGCAACACCTCAACCCCTCGCCTATATGAAGACGATAATCTTGGTACAATTGCTCACGTTTGGAAATCTGCGTTAGATGAACACCAACGACAACTTGACCCCTCGCTTATATGTAAGCGGTAATCTTGGTACAATCGACGCTTGATGTGGTAGAGGACGCCACACACAACTATGGAATGTTGTGTGATAAGTCAAGCTGAATTCTCAAAGAAAACTAAGGAAATACTTAGGAATCCTTCAAAGAATCAATAGTAGAGAATAACTCAAAGAGTTTGATAAAATCTGAATATATGAAAATGTTGCTGCCTCCATTACAATCATAAGACTTATATATGGAGGCTAGGGTGGTGGCTATGAAACCCTAAATCTGAACAAGGAAATAGTAATTAACTTAGAGTTAAATCCCATCTAGGATTAATTTTATTACAAGGTAACATAAAAATTTGCTGGAGAGTGCTGAATAAAAAGAAAGTGCTGAAACATGAGGGAATCCCATGCCAAAAATGTGCTGCAAAATATTCAGCAAAATGGCTTGGAATTTAGCTTCTGAAATGGCTCATCCTTTTGTAACACAATTGGCTTGGAATTTAGCTTCTGATTTGGCTGATGTAGAATATTCAGCAATTGGCTTAGAATTTAGCTCCTAAATTGGCTCATCCATTTGTAACACATTCACGAACTTGGAATCTGTCATACTCGGTTTTGAAGTCATTCCAACCTCGTTCCAAATTATTTGAATCAACCCATTGAGTCCTTCCTTGAAGCGTTTAGCCCGAGCTCTTGTTACGGGTCCAACCGGGAAGCGAACCGAATCTGATGTATGGGTGTCAATCACTCATGTGCTAGGGATGTCCTCATCATTCCCCTCCTCTTGAGAAGGATTTGACCTCAAATCGTCGCCTACATCGAACGGACTTAGATGAGTAACATTGAATGTGGCACTAACATTATACTCACAAGGTAAATCTAGTTTGTAGGCATTGTCGTTAATGCGCTCAAGAACTTGAAACGGCCCATCTCCTCTTGGAAGCAACTTTGAGCGTCTTTGAGCTGGGAATCTCTCTTTTCGCATGTGTAAACCATACCCAATCTCCTGCTTCAAAGACAACTCGACGTCGACCCTTGTTGGCTTGTTTAGCATATTGCTCCATCCTCCTTTCAATGTTGAGTCTCGCCTTCTCATGTATCTGCTTAACAAATTCAGCCTTTTTCTTTCCATCCATGTTAGTAAATTCAGAAACAGGTAATGGTGATAAATCCAATGATGTCAAAGGATTAAAACCATATACAATTTCAAAAGGTGAGAACTTAGTAGCAGAATGAACAGATCTATTATATACAAACTCAACATGTGGTAAAGACTCCTCCCAATGCTTAATATTCTTTTTAATGATAACACGTAACAACGCCGATAAAGTCCTATTTACTACTTCAGTTTGGCCATCAGTCTGTGGGTGACAAGTAGTTGAAAATAGTAGTTTAGTGCCCAATTTACACCACAATGTCTTCCAAAAATAACTCAAGAACTTAGTATCTCTATCAGAAACAATCGTTTTAGGCATGCCATGCAAACGCACAATTTCTTTAAAGAATAAATCAGCAACATGGGATGCATCATCAGTCTTGTGACATGGAATAAAATGTGCCATCTTTGAAAACCTATCCACGACCACAAATACAGAATCATGACCATGCTTAGACCTAGGTTAACCCAACACAAAGTCCATAGATAAATCAATCCAAGGTCCACTAGATATAGGCAATGGTGTATACAATCCATGCGGTTGAACACGAGACTTAGCTTGACGACAAGTAATGCATCTATCACAAATTCTTTCTACATCTCGCTTCATGTGAGGCTAATAAAAATGATCTTTTAAAACAGATAAGGTCTTTTCAACACCGAAGTGACCCATCAAACCGCCCCCATGTGATTCTCTAACCAACAACTCACGTAAAGAACATGCAGGTATACACAATCTATTTTCTCGAAACAAGAATCCATCAATTTTAAAGTATTTACCTACAACATTCTTTTCACAAGATTTGAACTCCTCACAAAAATCAGGGTCATCAACATATATTTCCTTAATTCTCTCAAATCCAAGCAATTTTGTATCAAGAGTAGACAATAACACATACCTTCGAGACAATGCATCAGCAACGACATTCTCTTTACCTTGTTTATATCGAATGACATATGGAAATGTTTCGATAAATTCCATCCATCGCGCATGCCTCTTGTTCAATTTGTGTTGGCCTTTCAAGTACTTCAATGATTCATGATCTGTGTGTATCACGAACTCCTTAGGCCAAAGGTAGTGTTGCCATGTCTCAAATGCTCGAACCAAAGCGTATAACTCCTTGTCGTAAGTAGGATAGTTCAAGGCTGCCCCGTTCAACTTTTCGCTAAAGTACGCTACTGGCTTCCTTTCTTGCATCAACACAGCTCCAATTCCTAACCCTGAAGCATCACACTCAATTTCAAAAGTTTTAGTAAAATCAGGTAAAACAAGTAAAGGTGCATTAGTCAATTTGTCTTTAATCAGCTGGAATGCCTTTTCTTGTTCATCACCCCACTTAAACCCCACACTCTTCTTGATCACTTCCGTTATCGGTGCTGTGATGTCGCTGAAGTTCCTCACGAATCGACGGTAAAAACTTGCTAGCCCATGAAAACTACGCACTTGACTTACATTCGTAGGACTCGGCCATTCTCGAATAGCACGTATTTTCTCCTCATCAACTTGTACTCCCTGCGTACTAATAACAAAACCAAGGAACACAACTCGATCCGTACAAAATGTGCACTTTTCCATGTTAGCAAATAACTTTTCTTCTCTAAGCACATCTAATACAAATTTTAAATGCAACGCATGCTCACCCATGTTTTTGCTATAGATTAGAATATCATCAAAATATACCACAACAAATTTCCCAATGAATGGACGCAAAACATGGTTCATTAATCTCATGAACGTGCTAGGAGCATTAGTTAAACCAAAAGGTAAGACTAACCACTCATATAACCCATATTTGGTTTTAAAAGCAGTTTTCCATTCATCTCCCTCATGCATTCTAATCTGATGATAACCACTCTTTAGATCAATTTTAGAAAACACACAAGATCCATGCAATTCATCTAACATATCATCTAACCTAGGAATGAGATGTCGATATTTTACCGTGATGTTATTTACCGCTCAATCAATGCACATACGCCACTTCCCATCTTTTTTAGGCACTAAAATAACTGGAACCGCACATGGACTCATGATTTCCCTCACAAACCCCTTGTCCATTAGTTTGTCAACTTGCCTTTGTAATTCCTTTGTCTCCTCGGGATTGCTTCGGTATGCTGGTCGGTTTGAAATGGTTGCGCTAGGGACAAAATCAATTTTATGTTCAATTCCCCGAATAGGTGGTAATCCTTGTGGTAATTCCTTGGGAAATACGTTCGCATAATCCTACAATAGAGATGAAATAACACTAGGCAAAACTGAATCGTTAGCGTTAGTAGTTAAAAATGCCTCCTTATACCGAAGTATAATCATCGGCACTTTAGAAACCAAAGCTCTCCTCACATCACTCCTTTTTGCATAAATATTTATTTTTCTCTCAACATCCTTTCTTTTCTCTCTTTCTTGTTCTCTCTTGTTTTTCCCCTCTGAATTTTTCTTTTCTTCACTCTCTTTTTTTGGGACATCTCTTTGCAAATGAATTTGATCCTCATGCACTTGTTGTGGTGACATAGGACACAAAGTAACTTTCCTTTTATTGTGTGCAAAGGAATATTCATTAGTAAAACCATCATGTTTAACCTTTCTATCGAACTGCCATGGCCTACCAAGTAACAAGTGTCCCGCTTGCATAGGAACCACGTCACACAATATCTCATCAACATACCGACCAATAGAAAATGGAACCAACACCTGTTTGGTCACCTTTATATCAGCACTGTCATTAAGCCATTGTAAACGATATGGTCGTGGATGCTTGGATGTAGTCAGCCCCAATTTATCCACCATGGTAGTACTTGCCACATTAGTACAACTCCCTCCATCTATCACAACACAACAAATCTTCCCGTTCACCATACAACGAGTATGAAACAGATTTTCCCGTTGCTCACTACTTTCTTCTTTCACCTGTGTACTAAGTGCTCTCCTTGTGACTAAAATCTCACCATGTATAGCAACCTCCCTATCATCTACCTCCTCTAATGGTGGCATAGAATCTGTGTCACTATCTTCTCCCTCAGTTTCCACCTCTCCATTATCAAGTAACAACATAGTTCTTTGATTTGGACATTGATTTGAAATATGTCCCATGCCTTGACATTTAAAACATACAATATCACGATTATGACTAAAAGAAGGTTTTTCAATTTTACCTTGTGTTCCACGATTAGTCGTTTCTGGTTTAAACTCCACTTTAGGCTTGTTCATCGCTGGTCTCTCCTCTCGCCTTCCAACATTAGGTTTCCACGATGAAGTTGTAGTAGAATTTGATCGTTGGCCACCTCTCCTCTTAAGTTGCTTCTCAATTTTGATAGCCATGTGTACCATATCTTCCAACTCCACATAATGTTATCGTTCCACCAAATCTGCAATGTCCCAATTTAACCCCGCTGAAAATCGAGCCATTGTAGCCTCATTATCCTCAACAATGTTAGCCCTAACCATCAACATTTCCATCTCCTTGAAGTAATCCTCTACACTTTTACTTCCTTGCTTCAAATTCTGCAAATTACGAAACAAATCCCAATGATAATGGCTCGGCACAAACCGTTTTCTCATTGCTGCTTTCATTCCTCCCCAAGTCACAATCGGTCTTTCTCCACACCTGCTTCGATTGGTCATCAATTGATCCCACCAAGTAACTGCATAATCTGAAAATTCGGTGGCAGCAAGCTTAACTTTCTTAAGCTCCGAGTAGTTATGACAATCAAATACCCACTCCATTTTTCGTTCCCATTCGTTGTAAGCCTCAGGATCACTCCTTCCTTGAAAAGCTAGAATTTTCATTCTAATGCTATCCAAGTTGTTATCCTCTCTATCTCGACCTCCTCTTTCTCTAGCACCCCCTTGTCTCCGATGTATGGAATCAGCCTCACGTTCTTCCTCCTCGCTAAGTTCAACATCAAAGTAAGTCTCCTCTGTTCTAATTTCTTTTTGCTTAGTCCTGCCCTTTGGTCTCCCACCAATAGGGTTTTGTGAGGGTTCTCCTCGGGTGTCACTTAATTGATCAATGCGTTCGTGTACTTGTTCCATTGCTATTCCCAATTGTCTAGAAAATTCTTTCATCATAGCCTCCATCATAAATTTTGGATCAAAATTAGATGTTGGCTCTTCAAGAACAGTTTTATCCTTTGAATGAGACATAATTTCCTGCACAATAAAGATTAGTAGAAAATAATTTCCTCACCACTCCCTTACGTGTTTCTCTCAAATTAAGGTACCGCTCGTGTTTGCACTCAATAGGCTTTTACCCTCAATTATACTCACACTTTGCCTTTTACCTCACAATATTCTCTCTAAACAGATTCTGTTTGAATTCACTAAATACTATCAAAGTTTCCAATTCAGTTCAATGAAATAACTTATCACAAACAATTACAATCAAATGAATCCCTCAAAACAAACAATTACAATAGGCATGAACCTCCAAATACCAAAAATCACGATTAAGGAATTGACAATGAATTTAAGAGCTAATCGCTGCTGGATATAGTGATAACAACAATTAGAAATAATGCAGAATTTTCGCCACTTTTTTTTTTTTTTACAAAATAACTCAGATCAGAAAATTAAGGATAGATTTTACTAGAGAACTTAGCTTTGATACCAAATGATAGACTCCACGGCATGCTTGCGTGAGGTAGTCGTCGCCCAAATCATTTTCTAGCAAAAATTGAATGGTGGATTGCTTGCAACACCTCAACCCCTCGCCTATATGAAGACGGTAATCTTGGTACAATTGCTCACGTTTGGAAATCTGCGTTAGATGAACACCAACGACACCTTGACCCCTCACTTATATGTAAGCGGTAATCTTGGTACAATCGACGCTTGATGTGGTAGAGGACACCACACACAACTATAGAATGTTGTGTGATAAGTCAAGCTGAATTCTCAAAGAAAACTAAGGAAATACTTAGAAATCCTTCAAAGAATCAATAGTAGAGAATAACTCAAAGAGTTTGATAAAATCTGAATATATGAAAATGTTGCTGCCTCCATTACAATCATAAGACTTATATATGGAGGCTAGGGTGGTGGCTATGAAACCCTAAATCTGAACAAGGAAATAGTAATTAACTTAGATTTAAATCCCATCTAGGATTAATTTTATTACAAAGTAACATAAAAATCTGCTGGAGAGTGCTGAATAAAAAAGAAAGTGTTGAAACATGAGGGAATCCCATGCCAAAAATGTGATGCAGAATATTCAGCAAATGGCTTGGAATTTAGCTTCTGAATTGGCTCATCCGTTTGTAACATAATTGGCTTGGAATTTAGTTTTTGATTTGGCTGATGCATAATATTCAGCAATTGGCTTGGAATTTAGCTCCTAAATTGGCTCATCCATTTGTAACACAATTGGCTTGGAATTTAGCTTCTAAATTGGCTGATGCAAAATATTCAGCAATTGGCTTGAAATTTAGCTCCTAAATTGGCTCATCCATTTGTAACACATTCACGAACTTGGAATCTGTCATACTCGGTTTTGAAGTCATTCCAACCTCGTTCCAAATTATTTGAATCAACCCATTGAGTCCCTCCTTGAAGCGTTTAGCCCGAGCTCTTGTTACGGGTCCAACCGGGAAGCGAACTGAATCTGATGTATGGGTGTCAATCACTCCTGAGCTAGGGATGTCCTCATCACAAGCCCATCAAACAGAAAAGGCGGAATATAACTCCCGAACGACAGAAGGTAATAGATGAAGAGATTGAAAAATTATTGGCTGCTAATTTTATTTAAGAAATAACTTATCCAGAATGGCTTGCCAATGTGGTACTGGTAAAAAAACATAATGGGAAGTGGAGGATGTGTGTGGACTACACAAATTTAAACAAAGCATGTCCGAAAGATTACTACCCTCTCCCGAATATCGACCAGTTAATCGATTCTACTTCGGGACACACTTTAATGAGCTTCCTGGATGCTTTCTCCGGATATAATCAAATTGCCATGTACAAACCTGATATCCCGAAGACATCCTTCATCACACACCGAGCAATTTATGCATACAAAGTCATGTCATTCGGTCTGATTAATGCCGGGGCAACTTATCAACGGATGATGAACAATGTATTCAGAGATCAGATCGGAAGAAATATGGAAGTTTATGTGGATGATATAATCGTCCAAATCATGGGGATGAAGACCATCTATTAGATCTGGAAGAGTGCTTTCGGATTGTCAGAATCCACAACATGAAACTTAACACCGTTAAGTGCACTTTCGGCCTTGGGTCAGGCAAATTCTTGGGGTACATGGTAAGCCGAAGAGGGATAGAGGCAAATCCCGAAAAGATATCGGCTATCCTCGAAATCCAATCCCCAAAAAGTTTCAAAGACATTCAGAGATTAACTGGTAGACTCGCCGCTCTTCGGAGATTCGTAGCCCGATCAGCAGAAAAATGTCTTCCCTTCTTCGGAACGTTAAAAGGGGCTCAGAACCAAAAGACATTTGTTTGGACAGAAGAGTGTCCGAAAGCCTTTGAACAAATTAAAAGATATATTTCGTCCACTCGTATCCTCAGTAAAGCTCTCCCCGAAGAAGACTTGCAGTTATATCTTTTGGCGACACAACTAGCGGTCGGGTCAGCTTTGATAAGGGAAGATTCGCAGGGTCAGAAGCCCGTTTACTATGTAAGCCATGCTCTTCGAGATGCAGAAACTAGATATCCAAACCTAGAGAAGTTGGCTTACGTTCTGATCATTTCCAGCTGGAAGTTTCGGCATTATTTCCAGGGGAGGACAATCATAGTACTTACAGATCAGCCTCTTCGGAAAGTGTTGTACCGACCTGAATCTTCGGGGAGATTAGCGGCATGAGCAGTAGAATTGAGTTAATTTAACATTGATTTTCGCCCCAGAACAGCAATCAAGGCACAGGCCCTTGCCGATTTTATCGTTGAATATTCCTTTCCCGAAGAAACGGA
Source organism: Aralia elata (assembly GCA_034770075.1). Lineage (NCBI taxonomy): Eukaryota > Viridiplantae > Streptophyta > Magnoliopsida > Apiales > Araliaceae > Aralia > Aralia elata. Next base: position 28,595,095 of record CM068377.1, on the reverse strand, counting down.
AGCAGATCCAGTTAAAACATCTGACCCTTCACCTGAAATAGATTCAGCTTGGATCCTATATGTTGACGGGTCTAGTATTGGGTCCCGAAGTGGAGCAGGAGTAATTCTTACTTCACCCGAGGGATTCAGAGTGCAACAGTCTATCAGATTCGGGTTCACAGCTACCAACAATACCGCAGAGTATGAAGCACTTATAACAGAACTAAAGTTGGCCCGAAGTCTGGAAGTGAAGAATTTGGTTGTTTACTGTGATTCTCAGCTAGTGGTGAAACAGGTCATAGGGGAATATGAGGCCAGAGAAGCGCATCTCTAGGCTTATTTTCAGCTTGTACAGACTCTCCTCACTTACTTTCACAAGTATCAAATTATCGGGATAGTTAGATCCGAGAATACGATTGCCGATGCGCTTTCAAAGTTAGCAACAACTGACCAGGGAGATTTAGAAGGTCCAGTCTACTTGGAAAATTTGCAACAATCGAGCACAATGGTCCAGACAGTGATGGACATCGAGTGCGAAGACTCCTGGATGACCCCTATACTCAAATTTTTGAAAAATGATGAGCTACCCGAAGATAGAGCATCGGCCCGGAGGATAAAGTTAAAATCTGCCAAATACTGCCTCATCGAGGGTAACTTATACAGAAAATCCTATTCCTTGCCACTACTCCGATGCCTTGGTCCCAGAGAGTCTGACTATACACTTCGGGAAGTTCATGAGGGAATCTGTGGAGATCATGTAGGGGCAAAGACATTGGCACACAAGATTCTCAGACAAGGATACTTTTGGCCGACCATGCTTCAGGACGCCAAGGACTTCGTCAAAAAATGTCATAAGTGTCAGCTGTTTGCTTCGGTACATCACCAACCTCCCGAAGAGCTCACTCTCATATTATCTCACATACCTTTTGCCATTTGGGGAATAGATCTCCTCGGACCACTTCCTCAGGGCAAAGGTCAGGTAAAGTTCGTGGTCGTGACAATCGACTACTTCACTAAGTGGGTCGAAGCTAAACCATTGGCCAAGATCACCGAGAAGACATGTCTTCAGTTCCTCAACGAGCAGGTGGTTTATCAGTTTGGTATTCCGAAGGTCCTAGTTTTAGATAATGATCTTCAGTTTGTGGGGAAAGAGTTCGAAGGTTTCTTGACGGAATTGAATATCCAATACCGACGGACTTCAGTAGCCCATCCTCAAGCAAATGGACAAGTCGAGGTCACGAACAGGCTCCTGTTAAATGGCATAAAGCGAAGACTTGAAGAAGCAAAATGAGCCTGGCCCGAAGAACTTCTACATGTCCTATGGGCTTACCGAACAACTCCTCGAACTACAACCGGTGAGACACCCTTCAAGCTTTCTTATGGGACCGAAGCCTTGATACCTATTGAGATTGGGATACCTTCCTCCCGAGTCCAAAATTTTGACGAAATGCTCAATAGTGAGGGACTTCGGGAAAACCTAGATTTGCTGGAAGAGGAACGTGACGTTGCAGTTCTCAAACTAGCTACCTATCAACAACGTACAGCTCGACACTTCAATAAAAATGTCAAGATTAGAACGTTCAAGATAGGGGATTTGGTCCTTCGACAAGCGGAGGTGTCTACACCTCGGGAAACCGGAAAACTAATGCCTACATGGGAAGGACCGTATAAAGTGGTTGAGATATTGGGCTCGGGAACCTATAAATTACAGCATATGGATAACAAGTATGTCCCGAACACATAGCATGCCGCTCGGTTCTGAAAATATTATCAGTAATTTTTATGTACTTAATTCCCTTTGAGGCTAAAATATTGGCCGATCATGTTATCATTTCAAAATCAATGAGAGCTCTTCTTATATCTTATCTTTCTCTACTATTTTTGCATACGCTTTGTTTATATCTGTTAACCTTATTAGTAATCTTCCTAATAAAGTTAATGGGGGGAGAAGAGGTATAGAACAACGCACAGAGATAATAAGAGTTACTCATGAGAAATGATAACACTTAAAACTTACAAATATTCAATGACATTTAATAAAAGAGCTCAGGCTACAAAAATATTCAGTCAAATTACAAATTAGTCTTCAGGAATAATAATCCCCAGCGCATCAGGATCATGGCCTTTTCCCCGCACTAGCTCTCGGACGAATTCAAAGCCGTTATTGAACTCATTCACTACGACATCTTGCACGTCCTCATGGAATTGATCCGAAGTTTTGTACTCATCAATGACCCTTTGCCGAAGATTTGGTGGAAGAACGCCTGGCAAAGCAGGGGCAACCGGACCTTTCAACCAATCGGCTTCCTTCGAAGCCCAACCAGTCACGATCGTCTGGACGTTATCTTTGAGATTCCTCATCTGCTCGGTCTGGGCTCGAATCAAATCCCCCGATTGGTCGAATTGTTTCTTCTGCCTTTGGAGGAGAAACTCTAGCTCCCTTCTCTTGGCCTCTGCATCCTCGGCCCGTTTTGAAGCAGCCTCGGCTTGTTTTACAGCCTCCTCGGCTCGAGCTTCGACCTCGGACAGTCGGATGTCAGCAGCGAACGCCCGATCACGCGACGCGGCCAACTCCTTATCGGATTTAGCCTTCTCCACCTGCATCGCCTCATAATCGTTCTTCATAATATCGAAGGCGTCGTGCTGAGTGCGGAGTTGAGCGCGGGCTTTCGCGCAAGATTCCTTCGCCTCGGCACACTCACCGGACGATTTACTCAAGTCACGCTCCAAAGCCTTCACTCGATCGGAAACTTGGAGAAGAAGACCATTCCCCTGCAGGACAATGTTCGGGAATTTAGCGTCAACAAATAAAAATTGATAAACTCAATAAGAAGGTCTACTAGCCTGAGCATGAAAGGAGAATAACAGTTCCATCAAAGTCTTTAAATCAGACTGTTCGGCCCCGGTCGTATCGAAGGGGATCATCGACGATCCCAAACCTTCAGCCGAAGTCCCTGCGGCTTCAACCCTAGGCTGGGCTGGCGCCATTGGAGGAGGGGAAGATCCCTTCTGTTTCTTCCTCAGCAAAACTCCTTCTTCAAGAGGAGGGGACTCCATATCAATAGAAATAGTCACAACAGGCTCCCCTCCCTAATCGCCAGCGTCCGAAACGGTATCCGGAATGACCGAAGGTCCTCCAGTTGCCAGAAGCGGTTCGGTCCTAGGCACTAGAGGTATGTCATCACCCACTTCAACTGAAGAGCGAGACAACAGCCTTTTTCGTTTGCCCCCGGGTCTGCTTGTGTTGGGCGCCTCGGGGGCGGCTGATGATCCTTCCACCCTCGGACGGGTAAATTCAAAATCCCCACTAGTAGTCACGGGGGGATTAGTTAATGCCCAGGCACTAGTGGCCTTCTTGCTTCAGGCCATTCTAACCTTCTCAGCCTCGGATAGTTTAACCCTCGGGACTCTAGCAGCTTCGAGGATAGCTTTATTATCGGGATTTCTGCCTGAATCAGCCACTGCAAAATCAAAAAATGAGACATCGTCAGTATCTGATCGAGTGTACAACAAAATGTGTTCAGGGAATCACAAAAACGTACAACCATGAACATATAACCAATCTTGGTCATTAAGGAGCGACCGATCTCACTTCACCGAAGGTCGTTTGGCATACAAAGCCTCGAACTCTTCCAACCTTCTCTGAGAGATCCAATTTGGATTCAGTTAGTCTTTGTTCGGGTTTGACCAAGGTCCGACCAACTTAGTGTCCGACCCCTTAATGAAGAACCAATCCCTGTGCCATCCCTTGTTACTAGAAGGGGTATCCATTAGGGTTTCCCTACCCGTGTTCTTTATTATTTGAAAAAACCCTTCTCTTTACAGGTAGTTAGGGAAAAGAATTGAAAAAAGAAATCTAAGGTGGGGACGACACCCTCGACGGAACAGAATGCAATAAAACTGTTTAAATGAATGAAAGAATTCGGGGACAATTGATTGAGGTTTAGCCCGATGGTATGTAAAAGCTCAAGTACGAAAGGACGAAGAGGGAATTGCACCCCGAATAGGAGTAGCTGACGATGAATGGGAATCCACCCCCCTTCGGGTTGCCAGTAAATTCTCTCTTGCCCTTCGGGTCTCCTGATTTCATACGATTCGGGAATGTAAAACTCCGTCATCAACAGGTCAAAGAAAGAGGTTTTTATGGAGGAAGGGATGTTAGCTACCCTATGCTCAAGAGTGAAATATTTAGTCCTATTGTACTCTTCCACATCCCTCATCCGTTCTACAACCATCAGTTTCCATGGCTGTCCCTCAGGGATTCCGACCCTAGCAACAGTGACTTCATCTTCAGCATGGGAAGACGAAGCTTGGTTCCTATTATCCCCAGCCATCGAGAAAAGAAAGGAAGATGATGAATAACTTACTTGTGGTGTTCTGGGAAGGGGAACGAACGATCGATTCCTAGAGCGGTATAGCGATGAAGCAGGAGTTCTTGGCTATGGAGGATTGCTTTCTCTGTAAAAAGCGAATTTACTGGTGGGAGAAATGACTATTGGGTTCACTTTCCCTATATGAGTAAAGATCCAACGGCTGAGATTAATATAATCTAACGGTTGGGGGGCAACCAAAGCGATTACAGCGGGATAATTGTTACCAGGCCGCCATAACTCCTGCCAGCTGTTCCCCTGATTCCACTTTTGAAATTCAAATTGATCGTTGGGCCATTTTATGCTGGGATAAAGTCAATGGGCCTTAACGTAAAATGATTGGGCTTGAATATGCGTATTTATGAAGATCTGCCCACACAATGGATCCAATGATCAACCCTATTTTGTTCGCCCTCGGGATGATACCTCTAGGGATCCCAAGGAGCATCCTCCTTCGAGTCGTATACTTTCGAGTATCCGAGGAGGGTTACCCTTGGTCTGACGCCTTCGAGAGTCCTTGAGAGTCTGTACCTTCGGGTTAATACTTGAAGACGTAAGAAAAGGAATTGCCCTCGGTTTGATGCCTTCGGGTTCCCGAGAAGTTTAGTTTACTTTTTGTATTATAACTTTCCGATTGTTAAAATTTCTAATTCACTCCCCCAGCACATATTTTATACTGAGGGAGTAGGGGGCAATGTTCGGATATAAATCCTTTTGAGCTTGATTGGGCTCCTCGTTTTGGGCTCGGCCCAAAAACCAATCATGCTCAGTGGATCATAAGAGGACTCTCTAGTCCGAAAAGGCTTGGGCTGAAATTCTAAGCTCTTGTGGCTCCTTATTGGATAATACTTCTATTGGGTCAAGGTAATTGAATCCAGGTCCAATAAGGATTCTGGGCAGAACACTCCTAATAGGAGTAGTAATTAGCCAAGTGAATCCTATAAATACCCAAATAACAATGAAGGCAAGGTATGACAGATTTTACCCTACTAAATATTTGACCTCCATTGTTAACATACCTTGAGCTTGTTACTTACTCTTACACCGGAGGAGTCCACAAACGGCCCAAGCCGTTGGGACTTTTGTGTAGGTACACGTCCGGTGAGTTGGTTGAACGCGCGGACAAAATCAAGCGTTAACAATACCTATTGGGACTCTTTTACCCCTCCAATAAGTTCAATTTTTCTTATCCAAAAAATATATTCCCAAAGCATATGAGATAAACTTATTAACAATAAGAAAAATTCTCAGGTCAAACCATCGTAGCTCTCCCTTATACAAATCTCCCTCTCCCTCTCAACCTTAGGACTCCATGAGTAATAGTAATATAACATGTGTATTGGACGGACCTTCACTATAAATCAATCTGAATTCGACCTTCAACTGAGATATTAAAGATAACGTTGCAACAATTTGGATAAAATGAGATTAGATGTAATGATGTATTTTAATTATTTGATTGAACTTGAAGGCTGATACAAATAAAAGACTATAAATATTGTCAAAATAACAATAATACTATCAAAATAAATATATATTTATTAAAAAGTATTATAATTATTTTAGGAACATTAATAACTTAAGCGACATGTATTAGTACGAAAATATTAACCATCAAATGAAAAGTCAATGCAAATAAGTGAAAAGGAGGATTTAGTTCATTTTGACTTGACATTTATTATTAAGTTCTAAATTTGTTGAAGTTTGGAAAGTTTTTGTCAAACGAATGTCGAGTTTTTATTAGGAGGTCCAGGTCTTCTAAAGACTTTCCTATATATTTTCGATACGTGTAATGGACCATACATAATTAATACAAACTGACCCCCACATGTTATGGGCTATTGGTTAAAAAAATAATTATTATACACGTGTCGAAAATATATAAGAAGGTAATTTTCTTAGTTGGAAGATCTGGACCTCATAATAAAAACTCCTAATATCGGGTGTTCTTAAAAAAAATAATGTTTTTCTTTCCTTTTTGTTTGACTAACCTTATATGTTTATGCCATGTGAGACATTTCTATTATTAAAAGAAAATAATATACATGTCGATAAATATTTGATGAAGTTGAATTGTGACCAACGTGAAAATTTATGCGATAAGATAGAATAAATTAAGATGAGATCTATTTTTAATTCCTACCTATTCCATGTATATACATAGATCGCAATTATAATTCAACTAAATTTTTTTACAATATATAACACGACTCATTACGAAAAGGAATATCGAGTCTAACAATTCCGTCACTATCTATCAAAACGATCGGAAGGTTTCAAAAAAGGTAAATTAAAACATTCAGTGCACTAATTTAATATATCTATTACATGAGAATGTCCCCAAATAGATAAAAAGGATCTCAAAGGCAGAATTGTCTCCCACCCTGATATCCCAACCAAAAAGAAATTCTTGATCTAATTTATAAAAAAGACGGTTAATATTATCGGAATAAAAATAAAATTGTTATAGTAATAAATATCATTTAAATTAATTGTTAAATATTATTAGGATAATCATAAAAGTATTTTTAAATATATATTTTCTTTAACAATATTATTTTTGTTTTGACAATATTATTTTTATTTTGTCAATATCACCTGCTTAAAAAAGACATTACTCAATAAAATTTATCCACGGCTTGACTTCAGCTGTAGCCATTGACTTGTACCAAGTATTACCTAAACTAGAAGTTTCCTTTTGGATTCTTAATTAATTTCCAGTTTTAACTTCAAATATAGTTGTTAGACTTGTCCTTATTTTAATCTACTCTAGTCAATAAGCAAGATTTAATTAGTTGCTAAACATCCAAGTATAATAGCACCAATTTTTTTTAAAAAAAAAATCCCAATATTCTCTGTTTGAATTAGTGACCCATCGGTGTTAAAATGAGAATATAATTTGATTTTTGATCCGCTAAGAATATTAAAACTTATAATATACAAATTATAAAATATTGTACCAGAGTTTCCTGTAGAAAGGTCTCGCTGCTTAAGACCCGACTCCTTCCCTTCCCCAAGCAAAATCACTACAATATATTATGTTAAAAGTTAAAACTATAACCTATCATTATATCTGTACTTATTTATATAATATGTTATTAAATCAGATCGCAACAAAATTATAAAATTCGCAATGTTTTATCAAAACATATAACACATGACTCCTAATAAAATGCATGGGAGATGATGGTGGAAGATAGAAAGTTGCCGCCCAAATTTGGCAATTGCCAAAAATTGTGGACCAAATCAAACCAACTTCCTACCCATAAAAATGATTTCTTAATGACCACTATGACCTTTTTTATCATCACAGCCATGGATATTTAATAGAATTTCAAACTTTATAATATTGGATATATATGCCGGAGATGCCAATTTTTCAATATAGGTGTACTCCACTTAAGGGGAAAACAAATTTTCTAGAATTCCTTTTTTGGCCTTTTCTTCTCATTTTATATTCTAAAGGAACCTCCAAAAGTCTGATAAAGTTTGTATGGGATGACTATTTTTATAAATTATTTTAGTTAAATCCGTGGGTTGCGTTTTGGTTATTAAACGCAGTTGCTAACGTTGACTTTTGTGTTTGGACAACCTGCTTTCAGTATGCCGAACAAGATTAGATTGTCCTTGTGTTTTCAACTCACCAAACGTCGCGTTCAGGGACTAGCCGAACATAGAACTCTCTAATGGGGTTACTTTTATAAATTATGTTAGATAATCAATGATAATTACAAGTCCCAAATTTTATTTATGCTTTATACACCTTCTGTCCAATAATTTTAAAATTCACCTCGAGAGATCATGAATTTTAAAATAATTTATTAACCTCCTGACTCAATTTAGTAATATTCCTCCCTCCATTTCCCAAAAAAAAAAAGAAGAAAAAAGTTCCAATTTGGCCTACAGGAGTCAATTTTTGAAAATTTCAAAATAAAAATTTTATTTTAAATTTGGATTTTTATGTAAATTACAATATTCACAATTTTATTGGATAAAATTAAATGAGTTCATATTAATTTCTAATTATAAAAATTCACAAATTGACTTTAAAAATGCACCTCTCATACTATAATGATTAGAAATAACAAACAAGACCCCAATTTTAGGACGGGGGATTTTGTGTTAGAAACCAAGGTTTTCTGGCTTGAAAAACAAGCTCACCAACCCTTCGCAGGGTGGCATAAATAATAATTTATGATATTAATAATTTAAAAAATTTAATTGTAATTTTAAAAATACAATTATATTTATTAAATAATTATATTTATTCAAATAATTAATGATTAAATTATATATGCAGATTCTTTCAATCAATTATTAACTAAATATTTGAATAGATTATTGTAGATTTATTTAGTTATGATTATGAGAAAATTATTTTAATTTTATTTAAGTCTGTAATAAAATTCTATATTAGCGTTTATATTAACAAAATTTGCTTGAAATTATAACTCAAGTTTTAATTTAATTATAACAATAGTTAGGAATAAATCCACTGTAATTTTTCAACTAATGTTACAATTATTATGTTTTAAATTCACATATATTATTAATACAATTAATCATGTGATTGGATAAAAAATTTAAGTTTTAATGAATTAAATTAGTTAGGATATTAATTTAATAATAAAGTTCACGATTAATATTAATATAATTAAATCGCATAATATGTTAAAAGGTTTTTTCGACATCTTAATATTTTAATAAAATTGACAATAAAATAATTCTATATAAATTTATTAAGATATATAAACAAAATAAAACTATTAAAAAGAACACATGTAGTAATTATTGATGGATAAAATGTAGTAATTATTCAAATTTATAGAGTATTTATACTAATTTGAATAGAAAAGAAAAGTATCTTCTTTTTTTTTTCTATTCCTCTTAGAGATAAGAATATTTTTAAATTTGGATAGTATTTAATTAATACAAATTTGAATAGTATTTATGCTAACATGAATTAGGAAAGCTAAACCAAAAATTGATGAAACCAAACCAAATTTGTGCTTTTAATTATATAATTGATGTTTGACACGGTCATGACAATTACTCTCTCTGTTTTAAAATTAGAGATACATTTGACTTTTTAGAGTTAATTCGCGAAATCTTAAAATTCAAACTTGATATCAAGTTATATATTTAGTTTTAATACAAACAAATATAACAATTATAAATTAACTGTGAAGTACTACTAATTATCATTTTTGTTGTTTTCAAAATTTGAATAAAATTATATCAATTTTGAATTTTAAATTTTTATAAATTAATTCTAAAAGGTCAAAATATATTTCTAATTTTGGAACAGAAGTAATATACAATTAATACTTCAAACAGATAAGATGCAGAAATGTAATGGGGTCATCATTTTGGATTTTTTTGGCATATCCAAAAATAAAAATAAAGACTGAATTAAATGTATGTGATAATTCATAAATCGACATCATATATGGAATAATTGAAAAGAAAATCAAAGTCTAGAGCTTGTCTTCTTCACCTACCAATATCTCAAGTTAGCTTGTGACAGAAAACATATAATCCACCTGACAAACTCTTCATTATCTTTTAACTTTCATAATTTCTTTACTGTGAATTATTTGTTAAGTAAGTATATACTTTCTCTCTTTTTTAAAATTAAAAATATAATTTAACTTTTAAAGTCAAATAACGATATATTAAACTTCAAAACTAGCACGACTCATAAAAATTTAGAATAATAAATTTTGTAATTAATAATTTTTGTTATATACAATACAATTATAATAATTGCATCAACTAAAATTAAATAAATTTATATTAATTTTAAATTTAATATAGTATCGTTTAATTTTAAAAATTAAATTGCTTCTCTCATTTTATAAAAGAGGGAGCACCTAAAATGGGAATGGTAACAAAAGTGCATAAAAGCACATAACAATCATTATTAATCCAAAATTGGCACATTATGGAAGTACTAATAAGTACTAGCAACCATTTTTGTCAATTGTCAATTATTGCCAAAATGTGTCCATGTAGTCTCTCATTAATCTTGAAGTGCAATGCAGTCAAATTTTATGATTAAATTTAGATACGAAGTGTGAGGGTCTGTTTTTTAAAGGTTTGATTTATATCGAGTTTTTTCATTTTAGATTGTGAAAACGTGACGTTAAAGTTTAATCTGCAATAATCTTTTTTTTTATAATGTTAAAACTCAAAAAGTCTTAAAAGTTAAGCTTTCAAATATAATTGGACAAAAATTTGCATACGTGTGCTAATGTTAATTTGTGATTAGCAGGGATTTCACTCATATAATTTTTAATTATATTAAAAGAACGAGTAATTGAGTAGCTCATGAATTAACGGCTCTTGCTCAGTCGATGAATTTTAATGTATCTATTTTCTGGATAGAAATAATTCATTTTAGTATCATTCATTTACTTGTAGTGGATGAGTTGAATTAATAAAATTTTCGGTCATTTTTATTATTCTTCAAAAAAAAAAATTGAGTCCTATATATTAGAGTGACTGGATTATCATCAAAGATGAACCTAATTGGAAAAAAAATAATAACTTTTATATTTAGAAAGATCATGACACATGATTTATGTTAAAATTAGACCAAAAATGATAACATAATGATAAGTACTGTTTTTTTTAAACTGTGCAAGATTAAAGTTTTGAATCTATGATATCTATCCGTTAACAAAGTTAGAACTAATATAGACTCTGCATAATGAAAGTACGTTTCTCTTATAATATTACATAATGAAGGTAAATTTCTCGTGTAATTTTGAATGTATATATCCTTAAGATTACTAAATTGTAATAATATAGGTTTTTAAAAAAATGTCAATATATTAAGAGTTAAATGTATTTTGCATCCCTTAAGTTTATTTTATTTTACACATTACATTTTATACTTCAAAGCGTGACATTTTGCATCCCGTATTTTTAACGAATCAACACATAATACATTCCAACTCAAAATTCGTCACTAAAAGTACAAAATAGGTCACTTTTAAACACTAACCCCGTCACTTTTAACCACAAATATTTGCGTAGAGAGTGTTATGTGTCGGTTCGCTAAAAGTGCGAGATACAAAGTGTCACGTTTTGAAGTATAAAATGCAAGGTACAAATATAAAGTAAACTTGGGAGATGTAAATGACATTTAACTCTATTATTAAAAAAAAGGAAAAAAAAACCTAATTTATTGTCTTTATGAAATTCTTCTGAATGGATATTTACTTCCATGACAAGGCAGGCACTGCTCTAATTAGTATATAGATTCAAATCATATATATATATATATCCATGACAAGGCAGGCACTGCTCTAATTAGTATATAGATTCAAATCATATATATATATATATATATATATATATATATATAGGGTCCCCATCCGTAGCAACCGGTTGTCACAAACACTATTCCAACAACCAACTTTTCAACCGTTGATCATGATAATAAATGGCTCAGATTAAATTCAATTTAACCTCTGCCGCTACAAGGAGTAGCGGCAGTGTTATCCTTTCTAGCGGCATAACAGATTACCAAAACCTCCTTAATTGTTTTCTCTACCTGCCGCTACAAGGAGTAGCGGCAGAAGGAGTCTCTCACTTATCTTCATCAACTAGCTGCATTAAGGATAATAAACTATATGTATTAAAGCTTTAGCCTTCAGGGATGCTGGGATATTGGCACATGTCAACCAAACAAGCATATACATATGTGAACAGTACAACAAATTTGTAATTATTAGGCGTCAAAGTTAAGAGTAAATATAAAAAGTTGAAAGAAAATGCTTTTCAAATATTTAATTATTATAATTAATTTTATATTGAGAACAAACAAACAAAAAGAAATTTTCCATTTCTTTTGAACAATATATTTAAAGTGAACAAATTTTCCATAATAACAGAGGGAATACTCCCCAAAAAAAATATAATTTTAAAATTTTAGAATTAATCGATTTTAAATTTATGTTATTCAGTTTAATTTTTTAATTCTAGATTTTATTTTTAAACTAAAATAGATTGTAGATAGCTTTTAAATTAAAAAAAAACTAAAATTATTTTCATATATATTTCATATACCTATTGAAGTTAATTTGACATATTTTTAAATTTAATTTGATATAAATTTGTATTATTTTTCTATCACAACTTCCCAATATTATTAAGTATATAAAGTAACGCTAATTACAAGATTTATTTAAATTAAACTGAAAAACATAAATTTAAAATTGATTAATTCTAAAATTTTAAAATTATATTTTCTGGGGGGAGTATTCGCTCTGTTATTACGGAAAATTTGTTCACTTTAAATATATTGTTCAAAATAAATAGAAAATTTCTTTTTGTTTGTTTGTTCTCAATATAAAATTAATTATAATAATTAAGTATTTGAAAAGCATTTTCTTTCAACTTTTTATATTTACTCTTAACTTTGACGCCTAATAATTACAAAATTGTTGTACTGTTCACCTATGTATATTCTTGTTTGGCTGACATGTGCCTATATCCCAGCATCCCTGAAGGCTAAAGCTTTAATAAGTGAGAGACCCCTTCTGCCGCTACTCCTTGTAGCGGCAGGTAGAGAAAACAATTAAGGAGCTTTTGGTAATATGTTATGCCGCCAGAAAGGATAACACTGCCGCTACTCCTTGTAGCGGCAGGGGTTAAATTGAATTTAATCTGAGCCATTTATTATCATGATCAACGGTTGAAAAGTTGGTTGTCGGAATAGTGTCTGTGGCAATCGGTTGCTACGGATGATGTATGTATATATATATATATATATATATATATATATATATATATATATATATATATATATATATATATATAAAATCCACATTTGGTGCATGCGCCAATACGTGTCTATGTATGGAACCAATATATGATATTATGATGTAAGTGGTCACCCATTATAGGAAACCTTTCCATCAATTATGCTACTACAAGAAAAGGAAATGCAGACACCAAAAAATATTTATAGATATGGGGTTAGTTTCATAGCATGTGGATTGACAGGAAGATGACACTTGTCTTGGTGACACATTCTTATGTAAGATAAATGTCAGCCAACTACTCCCTTAGTCCCGTAATAAGTGTCTCATTAGACATGAATTTATCAATAATAATTTGTGAATATTGAATTATTTTAGGACTATAATTTTCGATTGAAAATTTGTAATCTTTTATTTATTTGTTTGTTTTTGAAAATTTATATTATTATAATTTAATTCTAAAGATACATGATTTCATCCTTAGGGATAATGTAGGAATAAAATGAGTTAAGAGGGACGTAAGGAAAACCTAAGTCTGTAGCGTCCGATTAATTTTGATTTCAAAAATAAATTTTAACATGTAAATTTGAACAATAAAAAAAAAGTCTTATCACTAGACGCTAAATTATCACTTTTAATCTAAAATAATTTTTAACCTTAACACACAGATAAGAAACAGGTACAAGTTAAATGAAACTCTAATATTATGGTTGATAGATTTGATCATTTCTTAGGAATATAAAAATTGGACAACTTAATTAATCAATAAAGGCTCGCCAAATCAGTTAATGAAGGCAACTGAGCCTGGAATCCCAGTCAACTTGTGGTTACTTGTATAAATAGATTCTCTTTTATTTAGGAACTCTTACTATTAAAGAAAGGTTACACTATGGGAAGTTGACCATGCCACAATTGGGTAGAAATTCATCAGGTTATTGTGAAAAATAATAATAAGAAGAATAAAAATACTTGAGTAGGTCATGAAACAGAAATGTTCAGCTCAACAGTTCAAAAAAGTTATCCATTGCACGTCAATTTTTTGATGAAAGCATTAAATTCTACCCTTTTTAAAACATAAAAACCACCACATATACACAAAGAATAAAACTAGATTTTAAATAATAAATTATAAAAATATGAAAGTTAGTAGCTTTATTTTTCTAAAGGGACTTTTTATAAACTGCAATCTCATATCGAAATACGTGAGAAAGAATTAATTATGATTTTTTAGGTAAACTTACGGTGAGCTAAAATGACTTAAGAATATAATATTGGGTTAGTAGTCCAAGTCCTTGTTTATATTGATTTGATTTGATTTGATGAACGAGATTTGTTACGGACTCGAAAAAAAAAAAGTTCATCAAGCCGCACAAGATTGACAAAAGAGTTATGCTAATCTTCATCGAAGGGACGAAGAATTTAACGTCGGAGACCATGTATTTTTACGTGTTGCTCTATGAAAAGGAGTTACGAGATTCGGAAAAAGAAAAAAGCTCAACCCCCGATTTATTGGTCAATTTGAAATCCTCGACCAAGTAGGAACTGTGACCTACAGACTCGCTTTACTACCAAGCATGTCTCGTGTTCATAACGTTTTTCATATATCCATGCTACGTAAATATGTGAAAGACTCGAACCACATTATTGAATTAGAACCAGACGAGATAGTAGATGATTTAACGTATGAGGAGGTACCTGTCAAGATCTTGGATAAGAAACAACAGATTTTACGCTCAAAGGTTATACCTCAAGTTAAAGTTTTATGGAGAAACCATGATACAGAGGAAATGACCTAGGAGTTATAATAAAAAATAAAAGCTAGGTATCCTTACTTATTCGATTTGCCAGGTACGTACGTCAATTTCGGGGACAAATTTCATAAGGAGGGGAGGTTGTAAGACCCCAACTTTATATGAATATGACTTAAATTTTTTAAATGTTATTCTAAATAGTAAGGTGTTGATTTAATAAATGTTATAGTTATGGAAGATATGTACAAATTATAAGAAGTAAACAGTCCGTCGGAGACTATTTGTTTTGTCGGGGAATATTCGTACGATGACGTCGAAATAACCAATTATTGGTGGGCCCCACAACGGAATAATTGTCGGATATAGAAAGCGATAGAAATAGTCTTTTTAAAAATTGGCGGCAGAACATTTATCGTTAACTATTGAAATACCCGGTAATAAAAGAACAGTAACACGCGCTATTGCACAGTATTTCTGATTATTGATTCAATAATTGCTACAGTAGTAGTCACTCAGTATTTCATTCAATAATTGCTACAGTAATAACCGCATAGTATTTTATATTATTGATTCAATAATTGCTACAGTAGTAGTCACACAGTATTTCATATTATTGATTCAATAATTGCCACAGTAGTAACTGTATAATATTTTATATTATTGACTCAATAATTGCTACAGTGACAATTGTATAGTATTTCATATTATTGACTCAATAATTATCACAGTAACAACTGCATAGTATTTCACATTATTAAATCAATAATTGTCACGACATAGTAACTTATATTATTTGAAATGATATTATTAGATTAATTAGTATTATTGGCAATGTCTAGAAGTTCTGTCGAGGAAATGAGTTATTTAATTGTATGCCATCTATAAAATCTGTGATATTAATACATTAAGACAATAATACAGAAAATGGATATATAATAATAATGGTGAATAGTAAAAAAATGATAATCTTGAAATGTGTAACATGTGTCCTTAAATGTGTACCGTATGTCTTGAAATGTGTAACGTGTGTTCTGAAGTGTGAAACGTGTCTAAGAATAGTCCTAAAGTGTGTAACGTGTGTTCTGAAAACATGTAACGTGTGGATAAGTGATGAATGGTGTAGATTAAAAGTTATCTAAAATGTGTAACGTGTGAATTAGTGATGAACAATATAGATTAAAAGTGTCCTAAAATGTGTAACGTGTTGTGATGTTGATGTAGGTTAAGTTTTTGCTATAAATAGGGGGATTAAGCAGAAAGATTTTCGTAACTCTCTTGCTTAATCCTTCCTTTCACTCTCTAAATTATTATTGTAATTGCCTCTGAGTGTGGTAAGGTTGTCTTAAGTTTTGCTGCAACAATTATTCAGGTAAATTTTTATAAAAGTTGCATAACACCCACACCCACATCACACATTTTTTACAACTCTTCCTTTAGAAGATTTATTTTGAAAGGCTTCCTCTACAAGATTGTTTTGAAATATTACTCATTTCTTTCAAAAATAATTTTGAAATACTCTGTTTTGTACACCACACAAATTTATATTATCAAATCCATTTTGACAATTTCATAATATACGAGTTTGTGTACACCATGAAACTTATATGTGGAAGTTACTAATTAAATTATAAATATACATATAGGTTGATCAAAGTAGTATCTAATCACGTGCTAAGGTAAGTGATATCATTTTTTTCAGACTCCTAAATTTATGATAAGAAATTATTATTTATTTTTATAATGTTATCCTTAAACGGTAAATTTGTTTCATCTAATATCGTTTTATTTGAATCTTCCTATTGCGTTTTACACGTGATAATTGAATTGTGAACCTTATTTATTCTGTTCTTGAACTCTAATCGAAATTCTGGATCATGTTGACAATTTAGACATTATTGGATTCTGGACAAATTGAATGTCAAATCTCGAATACTTATTGTGACGCCCCCAAAATAGGTCCACACAACCCATTTTGAGTCGCCAATAACATTCTACAAAAATACAAATACAAATACGAATTTTTCCATTTACAACTAATATTTGTCGTGCAAATTACGACAACACAAAACAAATACATCTTAAATTCTCAATACATTTATTATCACACTAATAGTAAGGTATTGAGACACTTCTATTATCTCGGACCATCACTCCATTCCCTGGCTAGTCCCCGCTACACTCTCTTTTCCTGAGGAGAACAATGGAACAAAAGGGAAAAGGGTGAGCTCAAATAGCCCAGTAAGAAATATCATGACTAAGATAATGAAGAATAAAATTTATCTTTAGTCTTCAACAGAATTAAATCAGAGATTTAAAGATATTATAATTGTTCAACAACAACAATTGCAGCGAAACAAACAATCCATTAGAAGAGTCAAGTAGATTATAATATCTGCCATCTTCTATAAATTAAAGGATCACCACCAATATTTTATCCCTGTAACACCAATCAACAATTCCTGTTTATGAACATCCAAATCAACAGTTTATATTCAACAACCTCTCTTTGCACTACGTGCCAAAGATATTTATTTGTAACATCATCGGTCATGATCATGCCAAATGCCAGTTCATCTTTGCACTACGGGCCAAAGAGAACTTTCACCATACGCCTTTGTTTGTAACACAAAAAGTCATGATTATACCAATACACAGTTTGGTCAGAATCATGTCACGCCAGTTCATCTTTGCACTACGGGCCAAAGAGAACTAATACCACAATTTAAGTACGAGGATGAGGATGATGACAATGATATAGTGAGATTAAGGATAAGAAAAACTTTATAATTTAATCAGTATCAAAGATTGACCAAATTGCCAACACGATGACCAAATTGTGGAGTCAAATTCAAGAATGTTATTCAAGAAATTATTTCATGATTCAACTATAACGTATAAAATGAAATAGAAAGATTCAAGTGAAAAGATATTAGATGAAGTACAAACTATTAAGGATATTCTACTAATTTTCAGGGATTTTCTCCATTTAAAAATAAGGTTTTGGAAACAAACAAGGATTTCTTATCATAAATGGAGAAATGTGAAAGAAAAAGATATCCCTTAAAGAGTACAAAAGAAATGATAAGTTATATGAGTATAACAGAATATATGAAACTGCAAATGGATTTTCACCCGTCATGCGATAATTCGCGTAAACAGGTTATTTCCACAAGAGATTAATAAATAATGAATACAAAGGGTTATTCACCAGGTACGACACTCGTACATACAGGTTATTCCCACAGAATAATAAGTAATGAATATAAAAGGATATTCACCGAACATGCGTCATACCGCACGGACAGGTTATCCCCACAAATTAATACAGAATGAATAACAACCTTTATGAGTATAATATCACTTACGAACATGAAAGCAAATGATATTATATATGAGTATGAAAGAGATGATATTCCCTACCTTTGTTAACAAGTGACTGGATGTTACTTTCTATGAAGTTTACTAACTTCGGATAATACTAGTATTCTCACAAATACTTACAATAGCCTAGCACACTAAGAGAACTTGAGAAATTTAGAGAGAAAGAAAGTATAAGCAATGGAGGTGTGAAAATTTCTTAAGCGAACTCTCCCTATTTATAGGAAAATCAAGGTGAGAGCATTTTGGTCATTTCCCCAACTTTTCTTGGTTTATTACGCTTATACCCTTGGCATATTCTTTTAATATCATCCATCCATTTTTTCTTCCATTTATATCATCCATCCATTTTTTCTTCTATTTATATCATCCATCCATTTTTTCTTCCATTTATATCATCCATCCATTTTTTCTTCCATTTATATCATCCATCCATTTTTTCTTCTATTATCAAAAGATAATTCCATTATCAAAAAGATAAAATAACTCCATTATCACAATAAATCCCTTTTTCTGTATTATTGTGTTAAATGTATTAATATCACAGATAGCATATACTCGCAATACTGACAACCAGATTATTACCAGGAAAGAGGGGGCCTTCCATAAAAATGGCGCGCAATTAAATAACCCCTTTCCTTGACAGAATTTCTAGACATTATTAATAATGCTAAAATATCCTATAAAATAATATGAGTTACAGTGTCGTGATAAATAATAAAAATATTATGCAGATGCTACTGTAACAATTGTTGAATCAAGATACTGTGCAACTGTTACTTTACCAATTATTGAATCAATAATATAAAACACTGTGCGACACCGTGTGCTACTGTGGAATAACGCGTTTTACTGTTCTTTTTATCACTGGGTATTTCAACAGTTATCGGTTAAAGTTTTGCCGCCAATTTCTATCACTTTCTATATCCGACAGTTAACCCGTTGTGGGGCCCACTATCATTGACAATATTGCCATTTCAGCGCCGTCGTACGGTACCGAATATAATATTCCTCGACAGAAAGAATATTTTCCGACAAAAGGAATATTCCCCGACATACTATTTATCAGATAATTTGCATATAACACCCTTAACTATCATTTATAACAATTAAGCACTTCACTATTTAGAAAAATAATCATAAAGAAAATAATAAATTTTTATTTCATAAATTCGGGGTCTTACAATCTCCCCTCCTTATGAAATTTCGTCCTCGAAATTGACGTACGTACCTGGCATTTCGAAAAGGTGAGGATACTTTGCTCTCATTTTAGATTCTAACTCCCAGGTCATTTTCTTTATATTATAGTTTCTTCATAAAACTTTGACTAGAGGTATAACTTTTGATCGTAGAATCTGTTTCTATTAGACAAAAGTGAGAATTATAACAATGACCAGCTAACCCAAGGGTATTGCACTATCAATCAATGCTCGCTACGGCGAACTGCCCGACAGAGTGCCTGTTGAGCCAACCGATCAACCACTCGACGTCTGATCATGCGATGACTACTGCCCTCCTCTCGAGGATATCTTCTAACTCGGTCCTGCAGTCTGGCCATGGTCGTATATAGAGCATACTCTAATGTATCAACCCTAGCAGATTCATCTCGAACCTCTCCCTCCAGCACATCCACCCTTGTGGCTGCGCGAACCCAGAACTCCTGTACTCTAATCCTGTCTGCCTGCTCCAGGTCTCTCTCAACTCTGGCAGCCTGCAGCGCTGACTGCAGCTCCACTTCCCTGGCATTTGACTGCTCCACTTCCTGCCTCAACTGACTGTTTTGCAACATCAAGTGTTGCACTGTGTGGCTCAACTGGGGTGTAACACTTTCTAACTGCTGAATCTGAGCCTTCAACTCAGCTACCTGGAACTGTAGTGAATACGCCTCCGCCTTATACTGGTCTTCCATCTCCTGATGGACAGAATTCTCCTCTTCTAAGTAGAAAATACGAGCATTCTGCTGCTCGATAGTCTGCTCCTGCTCCATTATGCGATCGGCATAATTCCCGAGCAGGTCCTCACTATCCTGACTACCGGATCTCAATACTCCGCCCATGACCGGTTCTACCAAATCCATCAAGTAGTCCTTCTCAGGCTCGGACCCACTCGATGATATCACTGGGGCAACGGGTGCGTAACCTACTAGCTGCTCCGCAACAACAGGTATGTCAGTGAATACCTCCTCCTTTCGAACTCCGCTGGTCTCTCCTACGGTAGTCATCCTACAAACACACTAAACTAACATTAGTACAACAATAAAATATATTCATTGAAGGAATGAAGTTATATTTCATTGGTACTACTCGACTCGATGAATTTTTTAACTCGTCAAAATACCAAATATAATAATTCCCCTGCATCTCCTACTGTACTCAATACGAGTTTAATACTAAGGTTATAACCTAAGTTTTGCAATTCTAACGTTTAGTTAAAGAAATAGACATGCAACATCTTATCCCTATAACCAAACCAATTACTTAAAAAAATAAAATAACTTAGGTAGGACACACTAGCGAAGGATTTTACTTGTCTCTCCCCTCCTAGTTCTAATCTCAGATCTCTACCAGAGATCATATTCCTAAGCTCTGATACCAACTGTGACTCACATCCAACACCACGGATAGCACCTCACAGTGGTACCTATCAGCTTGCCACCGTTATTAATTGTCGGCGTCCCCTACGGAGAGTCTGGCTTCGGTGCATCCCACAAATGAAGTCACCAGCGAGAGGCTCGGGACTCTTCACACTTATGGCTTTGATACCAACTGTGACGCCCCCAAAATAGGTCCACACAACCCATTTTTAGTCGCCAATAACATTCTACAAAAATACAAATACAAATACAAATTTTTCCATTTACAACTAATATTTGTCGTGCAAATTACGACAACACAAAACAAATACATCTTAAATTCTCAATACATTTATTGTCACACTAATAGTAAGGTATTGAGACGCTTCTATTATCTCGGACCATCACTCCATTCCCTGGCTAGTCCCCGCTACACTCTCTTTTCCTGAGGAGAACAATGGAACAAAAAGGAAAAGGGTGAGCTCAAATAGCCCAGTAAGAAATATCATGACTAAGATAATGAAGAATAAAATTTATCTTTAGTCTTCAACAGAATTAAATCAGAGATTTAAAGATATT
This sequence comes from Aralia elata, assembly GCA_034770075.1. Lineage (NCBI taxonomy): Eukaryota > Viridiplantae > Streptophyta > Magnoliopsida > Apiales > Araliaceae > Aralia > Aralia elata. The sequence continues at coordinate 28,573,695 of CM068377.1, read as the reverse complement.
ATAATTGTTCAACAACAACAATTGCAGCGAAACAAACAATCCATTAGAAGAGTCAAGTAGATTATAATATCTACCATCTTCTATAAATTAAAAGATCACCACCAATATTTTATCCCTGTAACACCAATCAACAATTCCTGTTTATGAACATCCAAATCAACAGTTTATATTCAACAGCCTCTCTTTGCACTACGTGCCAAAGATATTTATTTGTAACATCATCGGTCATGATCATGCCAAATGCCAGTTCATCTTTGCACTACGGGCCAAAGAGAACTTTCACCATACGCCTTTGTTTGTAACACAAAAAGTCATGATTATACCAATACACAGTTTGGTCAGAATCATGTCACGCCAGTTCATCTTTGCACTACGGGCCAAAGAGAACTAATACCACAATTTAAGTATGAGGATGAGGATGATGACAATGATATAGTGAGATTAAGGATAAGAAAAACTTTATAATTTAATCAGTATCAAAGATTGACCAAATTGCCAACACGATGACCAAATTGTGGAGTCAAATTCAAGAATGATATTCAAGAAATTATTTCATGATTCAACTATAACGTATAAAATAAAATAGAAAGATTCAAGTGAAAAGATATTAGATGAAGTACAAACTATTAAGGATATTCTACTAATTTTCAGGGATTTTCTCCATTTAAAAATAAGGTTTTGGAAACAAACAAGGATTTCTTATCATAAATGGAGAAATGTGAAAGAAAAAGATATCCCTTAAAGAGTACAAAAGAAATGATAAGTTATATGAGTATAACAGAATATATGAAACTGCAAATGGATTTTCACCCGTCATGCGATAATTCGCGTAAACAGGTTATTTCCACAAGAGATTAATAAATAATGAATACAAAGGGTTATTCACCAGGTACGACACTCGTACATACAAGTTATTCCCACAGAATAATAAGGAATGAATATAAAAGGATATTCACCGAACATGCGTCATACCGCACGGACAGGTTATCCCCACAAATTAATACAGAATGAATAACAACCTTTATGAGTATAATATCACTTACGAATATGAAAGCAAATGATATTATATATGAGTATGAAAGAAATGATATTCCCTACCTTTGTTAACAAGTGACTGGATGTTACTTTCTATGAAGTTTACTAACTTCGGATAATACTAGTATTCTCACAAATACTCACAATAGCCTAGCACACTAAGAGAACTTGAGAAATTTAGAGAGAGAGAAAGTATAAGCAATGGAGGTGTGAAAATTTCTTAAGCGAACTCTCCCTATTTATAGAAAAATCAAGGTGAGAGCATTTTGGTCATTTCCCCAACTTTTCTTGGTTTATTACGCTTATACCCTTGGCATATTCTTTTAATATCATCCATCCATTTTTTCTTCCATTTATATCATCCATCCATTTTTTCTTCCATTATCAAAAGATAATTCCATTATCAAAAAGATAAAATAACTCCATTATCACAATAAATCCCTTTTTATGTATTATTGTGTTAAATGTATTAATATCACAGATAGCATATACTCGCAATACTGACAACCAGATTATTACCAGGAAAGAGGGGGCCTTCCATAAAAATGGCGCGCAATTAAATAACCCCTTTCCTTGACAGAATTTCTAGACATTATTAATAATGCTAAAATATCCTATAAAATAATATGAGTTACAGTGTCGTGATAAATAATAAAAATATTATGCAGATGCTACTGTAACAATTGTTGAATCAAGATACTGTGCAACTGTTACTTTACCAATTATTGAATCAATAATATAAAACACTGTGCGACACCGTGTGCTACTGTGGAATAACGCGTTTTACTGTTCTTTTTATCACTGGGTATTTCAACAGTTATCGGTTAAAGTTTTGCCGCCAATTTCTATCACTTTCTATATCCGACAGTTAACCCGTTGTGGGGCCCACTATCATTGACAATATTGCCATTTCAGCGCCGTCGTATGGTACCGAATATAATATTCCTCGACAGAAAGAATATTCCCCGATAAAAGGAATATTCCCCGACATACTATTTATCAGATAATTTGCATATAACACCCTTAACTATAATTTATAACAATTAAGCACTTCACTATTTAGAAAAATAATCATAAAGAAAATAATAAACTTTTATTTCATAAATTCGGGGTCTTACACTTATTCTTTTATCTTGTTATTCGTACAACTTCCGTTCATTCTTTATATCACTGTTATTTGTACTAATCATCAAAGAATCAAGTTATGGTGAATGTCTTTGGCTTGGGTGCAAAGACGATATGATTGTTGAGTGTCTTTAGTTTGTATGGCAAGGACACGTAGTGAAAGTTCTCTTTGGCCCGAAGTGCAAAGATGGACTGTTGATTGGCATGATTATGACCATTGGTCATGTTACAAATGAATATCTTTGGCCCGTAGTGCAAAGATGAACTGTTGATTTGCATGATTATGAACAAGAACTGTTGATTGGTGTTACAAGGATAAAATATTGATGATGAACTTTTAAAGATAGTAGACATTATGATCTACTTGACTTTTCTAATGGATTGCTTGTTCCGTTGTAGTTATCGTTGAAAACTTATATTATCTTTAAATATCTAATTTATCACTGTTGAAGGCTTAAGATAATTTATTCTTCATTATCTTAGTCATGATATTCTTTATTGACCTATTTGAGCTCACCCTTTTCCTTTTTGTTTCATTGTTCTTCTCAGGAAATGAGAGTGTACTGAGACTAGCCGGAGAATGGAGTAATGGTCCAAGATAGTTACTATAGTGGTCTTCACTATGTTGTAAAATAGTGTGACAATAATTGTAGTGATGACTTAGAATAACTTGTTGTATTTTGTAGTGTATTATAATAAGTTGATTGTTTGTCTTTTGACGACTCAAATTGGGTTATGGGGACCCTATTTTGGGGGCGTCGCAGAGAAGGGGTGGCAGTGTGGGAAGAGGTGGCGGTGACGACGATGGTAGGTTGAGCTTTTGGCATGGTGCTTATGGTCGTTGTCGTTGCTGGGGGTTAAGCGGTGGGGTTCGTGGCAAGGGTTTGGTCAGCGGTGGAGGTGGGTTGAACGGAGTTATCGCCTGACTTGTTTGAACGGAGAAAGTTGTTGTGACAATGCGGAGGAAGCAGTAGACTCTTTAGCTATTTGAGAAAATTTTGAATGTGTAAATGAGAAGTTGCAGTCTGTTTTCTTGGGGGAAAAGACTTATATGATGACAAACCGTCTGTGCACGTTTCCCAATTTATTGCTTAGTAATGATGATGGTGGGTCCCGGTCTGGCACGTGGAATGATGGAGTGATGGTTTGGCTTCAGTAACTATAAAATATTAATTAATTATTGGTTAGTTTTTGTACTCTTTTATTTTAAGCTTCTTATAATAAGAGAGTGGAGGAGCAATGTTGGGATATAATTTGATAGGTTCGGGAGATTCGGTGGGACCCATGTCACGTGGCAAAGTATCACAAAGAGGAGACTTGACATTCTAGAGAGTCCACAGTCCTGATTGACTTATGACTCATTTATTCTATTTAACTTCCTATTACTGAGGAAGTTGAATTATATTCAATCAGGAGATTTGCAGTTATCTTTATATAGAACACCTAGTCTAATTAGGGGAGGTGTGGTCAAGCTATAAATACAGGGTCATAATTCCGATTTCAAGTACACATACTTTTGCGCACTAAAGCAATTACATACCTCCATTGTTGACGTTTCCTGGCCTGTACTTATTCTCACAACCGGAGCTATCCTCCGGTAGTCCCGACCGTCAAGCTTCTCAGTGTGCTTGTTTGTTTATTGTGCAGGTTAAGTTCGTTGTTTGGTGATTCGGCGAGCGGACAGATCTTGATGTTAACATTTACCAAATCTCAAGCAGTCCAGCTCAATTTGAACGCTTCAATACACTTCATAGTTTATTGAATACTAATAAAAAAATTAAAAAGTCAAATGAACTCTTAGTTTATGATGAAGAGAATATGCTACAAGGAAGGGTGGCTTAGCATGTGGTCTAGTTTGAATAAAACAAACAAAAAGGGGTCCTAGAGTAAGAAAAATGAAATAAAATGGAGGTGTCATGCAAATTCACAATGAGGGACACCGAAAGATAACTGCATAGAGTGCAGACCTCTCTATTGTTAGTTAGAACGTCGCAACCCATGAGAGCTACGGGATTTAATATGTCAGTCCGAGGCCTCTTTCTTCTTGACTAGTCTAATATTTGAGTACTGAATACAGATAAATTTAATAAATATTCTCCCAACTTTTCTGGACCACCTTATCCCTGCCATTTTTCTTCACTCGTTATGGACTTTTGTTCTACTTAATTCCTTTTAAAACTAGAGATGTTCCAAAATTATAAATACTGTTTCTTTTATAGACTATATAAAATGACATAAAACTTTTAACACACTATATAAGTTATATTTTAGGTAAATCTATCGTGTCAAGATTATTACGTTTCTGATCAATGTTATGAATATATTTGAAAAAATTAAACTATTCTTAAAAGTTCTCATTTTAAAATGTAGTTTTAAGTTTGAAATAGAGAAAGTAGATACTTGAACTGGAGCAACAAATACTTCGCTTTTCCAATTGCACCTCATCAACAACTGGTGTATCCAATGACCCAAGTTTAGGCCCTGAGCCTTTCTTCGGCCTATTCGTAGTTTCGGGTTTCATTTCTGCAGTGGCCTTTTTGATCTCGATTGCACATATTCTGATTATGCATCCACTGATTTTGAGCTGCATACAAGCAACACTTGCAAAAAGGAGAGTTGGTAAATGGGCTTCGTCGTAACTCAGTCGAAACAACACAATGCCTGGCTTTCAGTTCTCTGGAGAAGCAAATAGCCCAACCAACGCCATACAACAAAACTCAATTGCCATAGGGTTAGCTCAGAACCAAACATAAGGATTTGTTTCCCAACAGAACAAAAGTTGTATTCACATAAAACCGTAAATAGTTCCCCTAGACCATGTAAAGTGTTGGTGTTTTTAAAGGCTGTTGTTGATGAATAATTATGCTACGATAGCAATAAGTGTTGCTGAAAGTTGTAAGTGTTGTTGAAACAAATGTTAAAATGTCGCTAACTATATATTTGTTCTAATAGCATAAATATTAATTTGACATTTATCTACCGACTTTTTGAAGCGTGTATAAACTTTTACAACATTGGTGTATATTTAGCTTATTTCAAATAAAATAGCTTATCAATTTGCAGTTGGCTAAAATCCCACACAAAGATACCTTGACTTTATAAAACAATTGGAAAAGTCATAATTAGGAACTTTCATTTAAGATCCTCAACCGACCACCAAAGAGAGAAATAACTTTACTCTCGAGCACAAAATCTAAGTCACTTCTAGAAGTATGGAAATTACATCCAAAGTTCTACTCTCTTTTATTAGTCAAGTCCTCCATTTCCTAAAAATGCATGCCAAAATGTCTACTTATTTTCTCTCTTTCATTCTTGGTTTTCTGTTACTGGTGCAAACAGAAGCAATTGAGACAAAGGATGGAGTTGATCATAATTGTTCAACGCAGCAGCATAGCGATACTATTGGAGGCATAGGCGGTGTTATTGACCAGAATTCTCGGGTGGGTAAAGAGCAAAAAATTGCCATGGAGCTTGCTGTACAAGATTATCACAAGTCAACTTGTTCTAAACTGGTTTTGCACTTGAAAGATTCATATGGAAGAGCAGCTTCAGCTGGTAAAAATTACAACTTTCCAAAGTCTTGCACATCTATATGTTAGGATTCAAAAACCATGCTTAATGAAAAGCCTATAATGCATGCTACTGATATAAACCTTGAGAATGATGGTATGCTATTGTTTAGCCGTGTGGATTTACTTGCCACATTTGTTAATTTCTATCATCATCACGCATTATGCATTATTGAGGACTCGCAAGGTGTGTGTGTTGATGCAAAATCCAATTATAAGGGTTTATCAAATTTTGCTGAATATTTTTCTGAGATTTTGTTAAAAAGTGAGTCATGCATTCATAAATGATCACAGCTGACATAATGTGATATGCAGTAATACCAAGTTCTTCAGTAATACCATAATATCGTCATATTGGACTTTTCTTACCTGAACTAAATAAATCCAATTTATCAAATTTTGCTTAATATTTTCCTAAAATTTTGTTAAAAGTGAGTTGTGCATTCATATATAACATCATTGACACGATATGATATGCAGTAGTACGAATTTCTTCAATAGTACCATAATATCGTGGTATTAGACTTTTCTTAAATCCAAAAAAAATTATCATTGAAAGAGGCCTAACTAGATATTTAATTTTCGCTGCAGCAATAAGCCTCATTGAAGACAAACAAGTCCAAGTCATTATGGGGACACTAACACCCCAGGAAGCTGCTCTAGTCTCTCAAATTGACAAAGTCAACAACCCCATCATTTTCATTGCTACAACCCCCACATCCTCACCAACCCTGCTACCAGGGCTATCATCTCTTATCCAAATCAGTAACGATATCACCGCCCGAATGCAATGCATCGCGGCCATAGTTGGCCACTTTGGGTGGCGAAAGGTGACAGCTCTTCACGAGGATAGCAACAGTTTTTCCTCTGATTCTGGAATCATAATGCAACTCTCTGATGAGCTCCAAGTCGTCGGGTCAGTCATTGAACACCACTCAGTTTATCCTCCTATATCTTCTCTGTCGAATCCAAGCAATTTCGTTGACAAAGAATTGAAGAAACTAAGAAGCAAGAACAATAGGGTGTTCATACTAGTACAATCTTCTCTACAGTTTGCTGTCCTCCTTTTTGAGAGGGCAAAACAAATTGGCATGATGGGAAAAGGTTATGTATGGATTGTTTCGGATGATTTTTCCAGCCTTCTTGATTCTGTAGCTCAGCCTGTTATATCTAATATGCAAGGTGTAATTGGTTTCAAAACAAATTTCGCGGACACTAGTGAGTCTTTTAGGCATTTCAAACTAAGGTTCCGAAGAAAGTACAGATCAGAATATCCTGAAGAAGAAGAACATTCAAATCCTTCCAATCCTAGCATATATGCGCTACGCGCTTATGATGCAACTTGGGCCATTGCTAGAGCTATGCAAAGTTCCAAAGGAAAAAATGCATCAACAAGATTATTACAAAATTTTTTAGCTAGCGATTACATGGGCCTTAGTGGTATAATGAGCTTCAAAAATGGCAAACTAGCTCAATTACCATCATTTCAAATAATTAATGTTATTGGTAAAAGCTATAGAGAAATAGCATTGTGGTCACCAAAGTTTGGATTGGTGGGAGATTTGGGTTCAATTTATTGGCCTGGTGGGGAAAAAAATGTTCCAAAAGGATGGAGTTTAAGGAACAAGGAGAAACCATTGAAGATTGGGGTTCCTGCTACGGGTGCATTCCATCATTTTGTGAAGGTAAGTTATGATCATGACCGGAATAAGACATACGTGACAGGACTTACAATCGAAATCTTCCAAGAAGTGGTAAATAAACTTCCATATCAATTGCCCTATGTCTTAGTTCCCTACTATGGCTCATATGATGAAATGGTGGCAGAAGTTCATAATAAGGTACTATACTATTTCTCTTTCATGCTAATGTGCGTTTATATTGAAGGAATCAGGGCCGAAATGGAGTGGAATGAAAAGCAGTGTGTTTAGTTACTCATTCCGGCTGATATACCATTTCAATAGAATAAAAATTCATTCAATTCCCTTGATTTTCATTCTAAAGGGGAGGCGGTGGAATAAGATCCATCCAGTGAATGTGACAATTATGTCATCCTATCGCAACACCAAATCACCACCAACCAAACATGCATTTAAGAAAATCATTCAATTCCATTCTCCATTCTATTCCTTCAATCCGAACGCAAGTATAAATAATAATGTGACAAAATTAAACTTGTTTGCCTTTACAGATTGCTTTTTGTTAGTACTCATGAATTTTGATTGATATATGTGAACAAAGAACTTGGATGCAGCAGTTGGTGATACAGATATAATGGCAGATCGCTACGAGATTGCAGATTTTTCACAACCTTACATGGAATCTGGACTAGTCATGGTAGTGACCGTTAAACCCGACACTACAAATGAAAAATTTATGTTCATAAAGGCCTTCAGTATGGAAATGTGGCTTCTGATGGCTCTAATGAGCATGTCCACTGGATTTGTTGTCTGGTTAACAGAAAATGTAGAGAATAACCCCGAATTTGCAAGCTCATCCGTCTTTCACCATGTTGGCCGGATGCTTTGGTTTTCAGTCACTGTGCTATCTTTCGCGCAAAGTAAGTCTAAACTTCTATTAATAGAGGTAATTTTGTTAAGAAAAGTGGCCTCCTACTTGTATATAACACATGGCGTAATGTTGCAGGAGAAACAATTAAAAGCAACTTGTCTCGATTTGTGCTGGCAGTATGGTTATTTGTAATTGTGGTCGTGACAGCGTGTTTTACAGCCATTCTTACTTCAATAATTACTGTCCAAAGGATGCAGCCATCCGTAGTGAACATTGAATATCTTCAGAGGACAAATGCAGCCGTAGGATGTAACGGGAATTCGTTCATTGTCAAGTACCTGGTGAATGTTCTGCATTTTAAGCCGGAGAATATTAGGAAGATTGATTCAATCAATAACTACCCAGAAGCCATTAAAAGTGGAGAAATTGCAGCAGCTTTCCTTGTTGTTCCACATGCCAAAGTTTTTCTTGCTGAATATTGCCAAGGCTTTACCAGGGCAGGGCCTAGCTTCAAGCTTGGTGGTTTTGGCTTTGTAATATTCTTATTCTTTCTCCTAAGTTTAAAGTTCCTTTCTTGTTTACTTCAGTATTTACTCTCTCACTTCCACAAAAAAGTCACATTTGTCAATTTTTTTTGTCCCAAAAAAGTGTCTCATTTCTTTTATTGATAATATAAAATGGCAATGTCCTCAAGCCTACCTTCACAATTTTATTATCATGTCATAATTGCTAATTTAAACACACGATAAATTAGGGAATATAACAAATTAAAAATATATCCTTAAAAGTCTAGAAATTTTGTAAACGCATGTTAGACCTAATCCGAATTATATTTTTGTGAAGACCCAAAAAAAATAGAAATATGTGGTTTAATGGTGGGAGGTGTGGGGCTTTGCCCCCACAGCATGGACCTGTTATGTCATTTGGGCCAATTATATTTTTAGCTCAACTATGTATTATATATGTTATTGTATTTAGGATTTTGGTATTCTTTTCTTTCTAAGTTTTAGATGCCTTCAAATTAAGATTCACATTTTGTATTCTTTACATTTTGACATAGTGATATCTTATGTCTCTGTTCCGTAGTTTTTGCCGATTTAAGTTTTCCATGTAAATCTTAGGCTCTTGTCTTTAATTTCCTTCGTTGACTCTTGTCTTTAATTTCCTTCGTTGACTTTATTTGTGTATCTTGATTCAGGTCTTTCCAAAGGGTTCTCCACTGGCTATAGACATTTCGGAGTCAATTCTTAAATTGTCAGAGAGTGGAAAAATACTTGAACTAGAAGAACACATGCTTTCCTTTTCCAACTGCTCCTCCTCGTCCTCAACCGGCGTATCCACTGACCCGAGTTTAGGCCCTCGGCCTTTCTCGGGTCTATTCATAGTTTCAGGCTGCATTTCTGCCTCAGCCTTGTTAATCTCGACTGCTCGTCATCTCGAAAGGCATTCATTGATCTTAAGATACACACAAGCAGCCATGCTACATAGCAGAGTTAGTAGATGGGCATTTTCACTCCTCAGTCAAAATTACACCAAGTTTGGCTTTCAGTTTTCTAGAGGAGCTAGTAATATAAATAATGGCATAGAGCAAAGTTCCATGGGCACAGATTTTGCTCCAAACCAAACATGATGTAATAAGTTTTTCACCAGCCAAACAGCAGCACATATTGTATTATAATTCACATCGCAGATGGCAGATAAAGAAGGGAGTATCTAAAGCTTCGTTTGGACTTTGGATAAAGGATTTCCAGGGAAAGGAAAGTAACATTAATTATGTATGAGTTTTTAACGTAAAGAATAAATAAATAGAAAATTTAAATTAGAATAGAAAATAAAATATAGAACATTTGTAAGTTTAAGTTTTTTTTTAAATATTTATAAAAGAAAATGAATTTGTTATTGAGTTTACACAATAAGACAAAATGCCCCCTAAGATATTCGCATTTCACCTTATTTAAATGAAAATAAGATTCTTCTTAAGATGCTTTTGTTACCAAAAATGAAAAAAGAAAAAAGAACTTGGTGTTCGTTAAATGGTGAAAAAATGTTAGAATATTCTCAGTTTTGGTGTAATGATAATATCTCAATAATAAATCAAATGATCAATAAGTGTGGATTTTGATTATAATATCCAAAGCTATAAATAATTAATTTATTGGAGAGAATCAGAGGGGAGACAAATCAGGAGGAGAGAAAATAGCACTATTATTTTAGTGCTATTGATGTGAAAAGATGGATTCGATTATGATGAATTTGTCACACCACATATCATTATAAAATTTCATAACTTTTTGTAACATTTGCTATGTTGTAAAATTTTATGATAATATGCGATGTGACAACGTTATCCTAACCACGGATCCGAAAAAGATAATGTCAAAAAGGGCATGGTTTTGGGATCTTTGTTGTGTAATTTAAAGTGTGCAACAAAAGGCAGTCAAGAAATCTCATGTAAAACCTGGTTAATCCAATTTTTGGGGAACGCACAAGATACATTTTTACAATTTAGTCATTGAACTCCAAAAACCAAAATCATAACAATTGAATACTGCAAGTAATCAACGAAAGCAACCCGGCTGACCAGGTGCAAATGCGGTTACTCATAAGAAATTTAAGTATCCCTGGCTTTGTCAAATAATTGGAAAAATACGTAAGAGGACATTAAGGTAAATTCCATTCAATACTCTTCAACCAACTACCAAGGAACCAAGTGACAAATTACGGGAAAAATCAACTTTTGGTGTCTATGGTGAGACCCGACTTACAAATTGGTACCCAAACTGAAAAAGTAATAAATCGGTGCTTGTACTAGAAAAAATTTACAAGCTAGTTATTGTACTTGAATATTTATGTAAAATTGTTAATTTTGATTAACGGACATGACGTAAAAGTCTTAGTAGACTGATAATGACATTTGTATTTGGGACAGATTAGAAGTCAAAATTGGAGGGAAAGCTGCATCCTAGTCACGCATGTGGATCACGTGAGGAGGTTGTTAGAAGCAAAAGGAACAAATTTGGGTTAGCATATTCAGAACGTTGGAGATAAACACAGAAAGAGAGAGAGAACACGGTGCGCTTCATCCAAAATAGCATGTGCGATCCTTTAAAATTAGTAGTTTTGCGAGATTAAGTGTTGATTGCATAACAAATTTGAAGTACAATAAGAAGTAAGCATCTAAACCTCTCCCTTTTTATAATTTTGAGATTTTAGGGCATTAGGAGTAGTGAATCTGTGTAGAATTTCCCACACGGTTAAAAGGGCAACGTAGAGTGACTTAATTCTACGATACTAGACTTCAGTGTAGAAACGTAGAGTTAAGTCATTCTACGATTTGAGAATTCACTCTACGTTTCTGAGAATTCACTCTACGTTTCTAAGGATCCAGTCTACGTTTCTATACTGAAGTCTAGTATCGTAGAGTTACGTCATTTTACGATCTGAGGATTCACTCTACGTTTCACTTTACGATCTGTCTGATGGTGCTATGTTCCATATTATGTGCCTTATGTGCTCTGTCTGATGTTGCTTTGTTCTATGGTGCTTTGTTTCATGGTGTTGACAATTATGATGCGTGCTCTGTTTCATCACAAATATTTTTGCAGCACAAATTCACAACATAAACTGCCATTACATTTCTCACTATACTTCTCACAACATAAACTGTCATTTCATTTCTCATTTCATAAATTGTCATTACATTTCGTGCATTATAATATGTTATTACATTTCTTCCAAATCTAAATTAAAAGACACATCATTTCAAAATACTTAACAAACTAATCCAAAGTTTACAAAAGAAAAAAAATACCTGATAGCGTCTTCAGTCTTTAATAGATTAAAGTTACAACTAAACCATGCCAAAAATCTTTTTAGCCAACATTGGAAATGCCTTCACCTATAGACCCAGAATTTACATTTCTAAAACAGCAAACACTAAAACACACATCCATGAGCAAATTAAAAGAAACCAGTAAATTTTTTTCCCTTCCTACAAGTTTGGCATTCATCTTCTTCAATTTTTTAACCTCATTCTCCAAGGTTTTCACTAAACTTTTTACCATCTGATCAGTTGCTAACCAATTTTTAGCCTTTTCACATTTTTCCTTCTTCATTTTATCTACAATCTCTCTGTTGACCTTCAATTTTAATGTTGAATCTTCAATAACATCTCTAACTCTGTCAAGAAATGGTAGATCATACCATTTAAAGAAACCACGGTAAGCTCTCTTGTCCTATTATACACCAACCATTAACATAAGCAATAATATGGAAACAAATTAAAAAAAATTACATTCATACCCGATAATTAATACAACCAAGGAATCGCCTCTCTGGATGTTTTGTACCATCTTTCCTTGACTCCCACATTCGCACCATTGCTCCACAGTAGCAACGACTTAGAAACTCAGGTTGAGTCCATTGATTTAAGCTGCAAGAACTACAATCTTTTTCCGCAATTTCGTTCATGATTCCACTCCAAGACGAGCTCATTCTTTCAATTTGACACTCAAAAGCCTTTAATATATATATATATATATATATATATATGCGAACCAGTAATCGAGAGAGAAAGCAGATGATTTTACTCTAGGTTGAAGATTCGGGAGAGAAAGATGAAGACGACTTGGAAGCCCTAACTTTTTCCCCAAAATGTCTTACGTTCGTTTACATAGATGGAGAACAATGGTAGCTACGCCCAATCATTCAACTTACTTGTCCAGTCATCACCATGTCATAGTTCTCCCTCTGACGAGTTAACATTTTAAACAGAAACCGGATGGAACCTTAATAATTAACAACATGTAAATTTTTTCTAGTACAAGCACCAATTTGTTACTTTTTTCAGTTTAGGTACCAACTTATAAGTCGGGTCTCAGAACAGACACCAAAAATTGATTTTTCCCGACAAATTACATAATAAAAAAAATACCTAGTGTCAAATATTTTAGTGAAGAATAAAGCATAAAATCTAGAACTTTGAAGTTTGAAATTTCACTACTAAGTCCTACATAGTATATACTATCTCTATTAGCTAGTCAAGTCTCCTTTTGCACTGTTAGCTAGTCAAATCTAGAGATTTTTTTGTGGCTCCCCATGCTAGATAGAGTCTTCCTTGCAGAATATTACCAAGGTTGTACTATGGCGGGTCCTAGCTTCAAGCTTGGTGGTTTTGGCATTGTAAGATTCATACTCTTAATTTTCCCTCCTTCCTTTCTTTGCTTAAATTTGTTTAGAATATTAAGTCTCATATATCGAACAAGTTAAGCCCGTAAATGAATCATGCTGCCTACAAACTTGGCCTGACTCGGCTTGACTAAGTCCGATTTGAGCTCGACTCGAGCTCATTAAACGAACCGAGCTCGAAAAAACTCTTTCACTTGTTGGGTTAAACGAGTCAAGCTCGAATAGTGACGTGTCCGGCTCAAGCCCGTCTAGTTTAGATCTGGCTTCGTTTAACATTGAATTAAATATTTATTCTTACTTTTATAATAATAAAGCTAAACGAGCTGGGTTTAAGCTCGATTAAAATTAGTTTGTTGGCTTGAGCTCGAGCTCGAGCTCGAGCTCGAGCTTGACTTGTTTAGTAAACAAGTCGAGTTCGTACATCAAATCTTAGGCTCATTTAAAGTATAGCTTGACTCGACTCATTTAATTTTTCAACAAGCTCACGCTCAGAAAGCCAAATTTGACTCCGTTCGAAAAGTCAAAGCCTGACTCGACTCTAGACTCAAGTCTAACAATCATAAATATGAATCTTGAAGGCAACTCCAAGATGTCTGGTTTTAAGTTGGACGCTTCAACACACTTCATTAATCCCTATTTTAATTTAAACCAAATTCGTTAGTATTTTTTTTATGTGTGTGTGTATGTTTCTTTTTTAGGTCTTTCAAGGATTCTCTTTTAGCTGTTGACATATCCGAGGCAATTCTTATAGTATCAGAAAGTGGAAAGATACTTGAATTAGAGCAACAAATGCTTCGCTTTTCCAATTGCTCCTCATCAACAACTGGTGTATCCAATGACCCAATTTTAGGCTCTGAGCCTTTCTCTGGCCTAGTCATAGTTTCTGGTTGCATTTCTCCAGTGGCCTTTTTGATCTCGACTGCGCGTATTCTGATATTGCATCCACTGATTTTGAGCTGCATTCAAGCAACACTAGTAAAAAGGAGAGTTGGTAAATGGGCCTCGTCGTTCCTCAGTCAAAACAACACAATGCCTGGCTTTCAGTTCTCTAGAAAAGCAAATAGCCCAACTAATGACATACAACAAAATTCAGTTACCATACGGTTAGCTCATAACTAACATAAGGATTTGTTTTCGACAAAAACAAAAGTCTTATGCCTATAGAAACAGATTCGAGATCAGGCAGAAAAAAAAGAATTTGATATGTAAATAGTTCCCCTAGTCCATATAAACTGTTGGTGTTTTCAAAGGTTATTGATAATATAAGAGGAATAATTATGTTGTGAGAACAATAAGTATGGCTGAAAGTTCAACGCGTTGTTGAAATAAATGCTGCGAGAGCAATAAGTGTTGCTAAAAGTTCAACGCTTTGTTAAAATAAATATAAAAGTGTCGCTAATTATATATTTGCTCTGACAGCATAAATAAATATTGATTTAACATTATCAACTGTCAAATATAGTTTAGTAATTTGCAGTTGGCTTAATCCCCACCACACAAAGATACCTTGACTTTATAAATAATTGAAAAGGTCATAATTAGGAACTTTCATAAACAATCTCCAAAGGAGGAAGTTCAATAACTTTATTCTCAAGCATGTAAAGTTCTACTCTGTTTTATAGTGCAAGTCCTTCATTTCATAGATGTGCTGTGTGCATGCCAAAATGTCTACTCATTTGCAGTCTTTCATTTTTGGTTATGTTACTGGTGCAAACAAAAGCAATGGTGACTAAAGATGGAGTTGATCATAATTGTTCAACGCAGCACCACAGCAAGATTATTGGAGGCATATGCGGTGTTATTGATCAGAACTCTCGGGTGGGTAAAGAGCAAAAAATTGCCATGGAGCTTGCTGTACAAGACTATCATAAGTCAACTTATTCTAAACTGGTTTTGCACTTAAAAGATTCACATGGAAGAGCAGCTTCAGCTGTTAAAAATTACAACTTTTTCAATCTCTTGCACCATTATATGTTAGAATTTAAAAACCATGCTTAATGAAAAGCCGTGCCGATTAACTTGCCACATTTGTTTGTGTCATCATCACACATTATGCATTCATAATGAATTAAATGGATTCAATAAGCATCGATCACTTGCGGAATCCAATTTATCAAATTTTGCTTAATATTTTCCTAAAAGTTTGTTAAAAGTGAGTCGTGCATTTGTATATGACATCATTGACACAACGTGATATACAGTAGTACCAATTTCTTCAGCAGTACCATAATATCGTGGTATTAGACTTTTCTTAAATCCAAAAAAAAAATTATCATTGAAAGAGGGCTAAACTAGATATTTAATTTTCACTGCAGCAATAAGCCTCATTGAAGATAGACAAATCCAAGTCATTATTGGGACTATCATCTCTTATCCAAATCAGTAACGATATCACCGCCGAATGCAATGCATCGCGGCCATAGTTGGCCACTTTGGGTGGCGAAAGGTGACAACTCTTCACGAGGATAGCAACAGTTTTTCCTCTGATTCTGGAATCATAATGCAACTCTCTGATGAGCTCCAAGTCGTTGGGTCAGTCATTGAACACCACTCAGCTTATCCTCCTATATCTTCTCTGTCGAATCCAAGCAATTTCGTAGACAAAGAATTGAAGAAACTAAGAAGCAAGAACAATAGGGTGTTCATACTAGTACAATCTTCTCTACAGTTTGCTGTCCTTTTTGAAAGGGCAAAACAAATTGGCATGATGGGATAAGGTTATGTATGGATTGTTTCGGATGATTTTTCCATCCTTCTTGATTCTGTAGCTCAGCCTGTTATATCCAATATGCAAGGTGTAATTGGTTTCAAAACAAATTTTGCGGACACTAGTGAGTCTTTTAGGCATTTCAAACTAAGGTCCCGAAGAAAGTACAGATCAGAATATCCTGAAGAAGAAGAACATTGAAATCCATCCAATCCTAGCATATATGCGCTACGCGCTTATGATGCAACTGAAAGTAATATGCCCTCAAGCGAATTATATTTGAAGTAATAAGCATTTACTTTGTAATCTTATTCAAATATTAATAATAGAATAAAAGGCATATTTTATCCATGTTAATTGATTGAATTAATAAATGTGATGAACCCATAGTTTTCGAGTAATGCTTTTAGAATCATGATGAGATCATGCTAGTGAGATCTAAATTCAAGAAAGCTCAAAACTAAAATGTTCCTAATCGTTGGATCACTAATATTGGGATTACTGATCCGGATAGATTAGTACATACTATGCTTGATCTTTAGAAGATAATGATTGATCTCATAATCATTTGTGTGAAGACACTAAAGCAAGTATGTAGGTGCTTATTAGAGAATAAGTTCACTGAACGTGACTCGCTTAAAGAACCCTAATGGAGTTTTATTCACCTGTCAATAGGGAAGTTCTTAAGTGATAGTTGTACAAGTGATCCTTGAACTTGAGATCATCATAGTACCTTGTGTATGTTAAGTTATACTTTGTCATATTCTTTAATAACTTAGGGTATGTCATAGGTTATATACGGGTATAATAAAGTATACACGGAGGTAGGTGAATGATCGACAAAGGATCTACCACTTTTGATAAAGGGAGAGAATGTCCTATTTGATTTGATAAATGATAGCTCAAAAAAATCCCTGGTCAGGGTTGAATGAAAATTAGAAAGGAGTTTCTAATTTACATTAATCGGAGTTGTGCATTCTTAAATTGAAATGCATATGATTAAATAAAATAAGACTTGTCAGTAATTCCATGTCTTATATTTAATCGGGACATTGTATGGTAGAAGGATTGAATTGTACGGTAACTACTGCTAAATAGGTTCTATGTGATTAAACGTTGATTTCATATTATACGGATAGTCATGATACATTATCGTAAGGTGTCCCTCATGATGTAGAATAAATATTATTTATTTATATATGAATTAAAGGAGTTTAATTCATTATAAATAATATTAGAATAGTTCTAATTTATTTATTCTACGACCGACATAATATTGAACCTAAAGGGTCACACCGCAAAAGAATAATTTTGTATTGGAAACAACTGGCTAAATAATAATAAATTAAGTATTTAATTTATTATTTGAATAAATTGAAATGCTTAATATTTATAATGATATATTTGGAGAAATATTGAATTATAAATTAATGAGAGAAATCTTATTATTTTTATTATTATTATTTAATTCTTAATTAGATTGAGAATTAAATTAAATGAAAATACAAATTAAATAAAATGGTAGTATACTTGCTTAATGTTGATTAAGCAAGTAACACATGTTAATTGCTTAAATGAATAACATGTGGGTTAGGAGAAAATGTATACTTACATTTTGTGTAAGTATTATTTTTGTAAGTATCCTAATAAGATTAGGGTTTCCTAATTAACCTAATATATTTCATTAGCCTCCATCTTAAGAGTTAAGAGAGAAATAGTGTTCTTGTGATTCTTAAGAGTTAGGAATAAAATTAATGGGATTAGCCATCCAAGATTTCTAGGAAATCAAAATATTGTTTCTTGTATAATTGTTCTTGGTGGATTACCTCTAGAGTGCTACATACACTTTGTAGCTAGTTTTTAATCCAAGGAACAAAGATTGGAGGAGCTTGAAGAAATCAACAAAGGATTGTTGGATGGGCCTTAGTGGTATAATGAGCTTCAAAAATGGCAAACTAGCTCAATTACCATCATTTCAAATAATTAATGTTATTGGTAAAAGCAATAGAGATATAGCATTTTGGTCACCGGAGTTTGGATTGGTGGGAGATTTGGGTTCAATTTATTGGCCTGGTGGGGAAAAAATGTTCCAAAAGGATGGAGTTAAAGGAACAAGGAGAAACCATTGAGGATTGGGGTTCCTGCTACGGGTGCATTCCATCACCTTGTGAAGGTAAGTTATGATCATGACCGAAATGAGACATACGTGACCGGACTTACATTCGAAATCTTCCAAGAAGTGGTAAAAAAACTTTCATATCAATTGCCCTATGTCTTAGTTTCCTTCTATGGCTCATATGATGAAATGGTGGCAGAAGTTCATAATAAGGTACTATACTATTTCTCTTACATGCTAATATTGCGTTTAGATTGAAGGAATCAGGGCTGGAATTGAATGGAATGAAAATAGTGTGTTTAGTTACTCATTCCGATAGATATACCATCAAAATGGAATAAAAATTCGTTCAATTCCCTAGATTTTCATTTCACAGGGGAGGCGGTGGAATAGAATCCATCTAGTGGAATATATGAATGTGACAATTATGTCATCCTATCACAATACCAAATCACCACCAACCAAACATGCACTTAAGAAAATCATTCAATTCCTTTCTCCATTCTATTCCTTCAATCCAAACGCAAGTATAAACAATAATGTGACAAAATTAAACTTGTTTGCCTTTACGGATTGCATTTTGTTAGTACTCATGAATTTTGATTGATATATGTGAACAAAGAGCTTGGATGCAGCAGATGGTGATACAGATATATTGGCAGATTGCTACGAGATTGCAGAATTTTCACAACCTTACACGGAATCTGGACTAGTAATGGTAGTGACTGTTAAACCCGACACTACAAATGAAAAATTTATGTTCACGAAGGCCTTCAGTATGGAAATGTGGCTTCTGATGGCTCTAATGAGCATGTCCACTGGATTTGTTGTCTGGTTAACAGAAAATGTAGAGAATAACCCTGAATTTGCAAGCACATCGGTCTTTCACCATGTTGGCAGGATGCTTTGGTTTTCAGTCACCGTGCTATCTTTCGCGCAAAGTAAGTCTCAACTTCTATTATTAGAGGTAATTTTGTTAAGAAAAGTGGCCTTCTACTTGTATATAACACATGGCCTAATGTTGCAGGAGAAACAATTAAAAGCAACTTGTCTCGATTTGTGCTGGCAGTATGGTTATTTGTAATTGTGGTCGTGACAGCGTGTTTTACAGCCATTCTTACTTCCATAATTACTGTCCAAAGGATGCAGCCATCCGTAGTGAACATTGAATATCTTCAGAGGACAAATGCAGCCGTAGGATGTAACGGGAATTTGTTAGTTGTCAAGTACTTGGTGAATGTTTTGCATTTTAAGCCGGAGAATATTAGGAAGATTGATTCAATCAATAACTACCCAGAAGCCATTAAAAGTGGAGAAATTGCAGCAGCTTTCGTTGTTGCCGGTGGCGAAGCTACCTAGAGTATTGTGAGGTCAATTGACCCCACCGAAAAAAAAAATTGCTTTATAATATAAGGCAAATTTTAAAAATTTTAAGTATTATATATAAATTGACTCCATTAAAATTTTATAAATTTTCTATTATACAAGGGCAAATTGAAAATTTATAACTTTGTCAATCAAATTTTAACCACATATGACTCATATACTCTCAATATATGTATATCTCTCTATAATATTTTAAACTAAATAATAATCTAATTTATATTATTTTTAAAAATAATTAATGAATTAATTACTTATGAACAATTGTGATTAAAAAAGTTTATTATGAGTCAATATAATGTATATATACCATATATTATTACTTATTATATTGTCGTTGTAATATAGTATATATGTATATGTGACCCGAAAGTACAAAAGTATTAAAAAAATTGATTCGGGGGCGCTGTCCCCAAACCCCCCACCAATTTATTTATAGCTTAAGTAATAATTTTGACCCCATTAACAAAATTTTCTGGCTTAGCCACTGGTTGTTGCTCCACTTACCAAAGTTTTTCTTGCTGAATATTGCCAAGGCTTTACCAGGGCAGGGCCTAGCTTCAAGCTTGGTGGTGGCTTTGTAATATTCTTATTCTTTCTCCTAAGTTCCTCTCTTGTTTACTTCGGTATTTACTCTCTCAATTTCCCAAAAAAGTTTCATTTGTCAAGTTTTTGTCCCAAAAAAAGTCTCATTTCTTTTGTCGATAGTATAAAATGACAATGTCCTCAAAGCTACCTTCACAATTTTATTATCATGTCATAACTATTAATTTAAACATACGATACATTAGGGGATATAACAAAAATATATCCTTAAACTTTAGAAATTTTGTAAACGCAGGCTAAACCTAATCCGAAGTATTTTTGTGAAGACCCAAAAAAAAATAGAAATATGTGGTTTAATGGTGGGAGGTACGGGGCTTTGCCCCCACAGTATGGACCTATTATGTCATTTGGACCCATTATATTTTTAGCTCAACTATATATTATATATGTTATTCTATTTAGGATTTCGTTATTCTTTTCTTTCTGATTTTTAGACGCCTTCAAATTAAGATTCACATTTTGTATTATTTACACTTTGATATAGTAATATCTTATGGTTCTATCCCGTAATTTTTGCCGATTTAAGTTTTTCACCTAAATCTTGTACTCTTGTCTTTAATTTCCTTCATTGACTTTATTTGTGCATCTTGATTCAGGTCTTTCCAAAGGGTTCTCCAATGGCTATAGACATTTCGGAGGCAATTCTTAAAGTATTAGATAGTGGAAAGATAGGTGAACTAGAAAAACACATGCTTTCCTTTTCCAACTGCTCCAACTCATCCTCAACCGGGGTATCCACTGACCCGAGTTTAGGCCCTCGGCCTTTCTCGGGTCTATTCATAGTTTCAGGCTGCATTTCTGCTGCAGCCTTGTTAATCTCGACTGCTCGTCTTCTCGAAAGGCATTCATTGATCTTAAGATACACACAAGCAGCCATGCTACATAGCAGAATTGGTAGATGGGCATTTTCACTCCTCAGTCAAACCCATGGAACTTTGCTCATCTACTAAGTTTTTCACCAGCCAAACAGCAGCACATATTGTATTATAATTCACATCGCATGCAGATGGCAGATAAAGAAGAGAGTATCTAAAGCTTCGATCGTTTGGACTTTGGATAAAGGATTTCCAGGGAAAAGGAAAGTAACATTATGTATGAGTTTTTAATGTAAAGAATAAATAAATAGAAAATTTAAATTAGAATAGAAAATAAAATAATAGAACATTTGTAAGTTTTTTTTTTCATATTTATAAAAGAAAATGAATTTGTTATTGAGTTTATAAAAAGAATGAAGTTTAACATTTAAATTACTATTTTACCTTTATATTAATTCGTGCAATTTTTTACAGAAAATTTTGGTAAAAAAAAAAAGTGATCAAATTTTTTGTTCATTTCTTCTACTTTTATTCATTAAAGATTCAATAACAAGAAAATTAAACAAAAAGGAACTGAAAAGAAAAAGAAATGAGGGGGAGTCAAAAGACAAAATGCCCCATAAGATATTCACATTTCACCTTATTTAAATGGAAATAAGTGTCTTCTGATTCTTCTGAAGGTGCTTTTGTTACCAAAAAAGAAAAAAGAAAAAATAGGAATGGTTTTGGGATCTTTGTTGTGTAATTTAAAATGTGCAGCAAAAGGCAGTCAAGAAATCTCAAGTAAAGCCTGGTTAATCCAATTTTTGGGGAACGCACAAGATCCATTTTTACAATTTAGTCATTGAACTCCAAAATCATAACAAGTACCCCTGACTTTGTCAAAAGAAAGCCAGAACTTATTGATGAGCATCATGTTAAAAAAGTGCAAATAATCAAAACATAAGAGTGGTCTATTTGGTTTAGCGATGGTTACCGGAGATATTGTGACATTAATTTGGTTCTTGAGGCCAATATATTCCACCCAAACTTGCATTGGGAGTCCACAACTAAATTTCAAATTCTGAAACTCACCACTATCATTACCATAATTAATAACCTGCAGGCTTTGACATAATAGACTTTAATCCATTAAAATCTATCCCAACATGATTATCATCGATATCATCAAATTAATTCTCTGTTTTGAATTGTATCGAGCTCCACACCAAAAACATGGTTGGTGTCATTGCCATTGTTGGTCATGTTAAAAAGGCCAAGATACTGGCTGGGGAAAGCTTTTGGAAGGCCTCTTGTTGTCATAATCACGAAAGAGATTCCGTGACCGCTCAACTCTGGGTATTTGGAGAATATGGCGAAGACGAAAGTGCAAGTAATCAACGAAAGCAACCCAGCTGACCAAGTGCAAATACGGTTACTCATAACAAATTTCAGTACCCCTGACTTTGTCAAATAATTGGAAAAATACGTCAGAGGAAATTAAGGTAAATTCCATGCAATACTCTTCGACCAAGTACCAAGGAACCAAGTGACAAATTAAATACTAAAAAAAAACCAAGTGTTAAATATTTTAGTGAAGAATTAAGCATAAAGTCTAGAACTTTGAAGTTTGAAATTCGTTTAGAATATTTTAGTCGAGTCTCCTTTTGCACTATTAGTTAGTCAAATCTAGAGATTTTTTTGGTTGCTCCCCATGCTAGATAGAGTCTTCCTTGCAGAATATTGCCAAGGCTGTACTATGGCGGGTCCTAGCTTCAAGCTTGGTGGTTTGGCTTTTGTAAGATTCATACTCTTAATTTTCCACACTTCCTTTCTTTGCTTAAATTTGTTTAGAATATTAAGTCGCACATATCAAACAAGTTAAGCCTAGAGTTGTAAATAAACATATCTAACAAGTTAAGCCTAGAGCTGTAAACGAATCAGGCTGCCTGCAAACTTAGCTTGACTTGGCTTGACTAAGTTTGATTTGAGCTCGACTTGAGCTCATTAAACGAGCAGAGCCCGAACAAACTCTTTCACTTGTTTAGTTAAACGAGTCCAGCTCGAATATCGATGTGTCCGACTCAAGCCCTCTCGTTTAGGTCTGGCTTCGTTTGACATTGAATTAATTATTTTTTCTTATTTTTATAATAATAAAGTTAAACAAGCTGGGTTTAAGCTCGATTAAAATTAGTTTGTTGGCTTGAGCTCGAGCTCGACTTGTTTACTAAACAAGTCGAGTTCGTACATCAAATCTCAGGCTCATTTAAAGTCTGACTTGACTTGACTCGACTCATTTAATTTTTCAACGAGCTCACGCTCGGAAAGCCAAAGCTGACTCAGTTCGAAAAGCCAAAGCTAAAAGCTTGACTCGGCTCTCGACTCAAGCCTAACAATCATAAATATGAATCTTGAAGGCAACTCCGTTATATCTGGTTTTAAGTTGGACGCCTTCAACACACTTCATTACTCCCTATTTTAATTTAAACCAAATTCGTTAGTATTTTGTGTGTGTGTGTGTGTTTCTTTTTCAGGTCTTTCGCAAGGGCTCTCCTTTAGCTGTTGACATAACCGAGACAATTCTCATAGTATTAGAAAGTGGAAAGATACTTGAATTGGAGCAACAAATGCTTCGCTTTTCCAATTGCTCCTCATCAACAACTGGTGTATCCAATGACCCAAGTTTAGGCTCTGAGCCTTTCTCTGGCCTAGTCATAGTTTCTGGTTGCATTTCTCCAGTGGCCTTTTTGATCTCGATTGCGCGTATTCTGATATTGCATCCACTGATTTTGAGCTGCATTCAAGCAACACTAGTAAAAAGGAGAGTTGGTAAATGGGCCTCGTCGTTCCTCAGTCAAAACAACACAATGTCTGGCTTTCAGTTCTCTGGAAAAGCAAATAGCCCAACTAATGGCATACAACAAAATTCAGTTACCATACGGTTAGCTCATAACTAACATAAGGATTTGTTTCCGACAAAAACAAAAGTTGTATGCATATAGAAACAGATCCGAGATCAGGCAGAAAAAAAAGAATTTGACATGTAAACAGTTCCCCTAGACCATATAAAGTGTTGGTGTTTTCAAAGGTAATTGATAATGTCAGAGGAATAATTATGCTGTGAGAACAATAAGTATGGCTGAAAGTTCAACGCGTTGTTGAAATAAATGCAGCGAGAGCAATAAGTGTGGCTAAAAGTTCAACGCGTTGTTAAAATAAATATAAAAGTGTCGCTAACTATATATTTGCTCTGACAGCATAAATAAATATTGATTTAACATTATCAACTGTCAAATATAGTTTATTAATTTGCAGTTGGCTTAATCCCCACCATACAAAGATACCTTGACTTTATAAATAATTGAAAAGGTCATAATTAGGAACTTTCATAAACAATCTCCAAAGGAGGAAGTTCAATAACTTTATTCTCAAGCATGTAAAGTTCTACCCTGTTTTATTGTCCAAGTCCTTCATTTCATAGATGTGCTGTGTGCATGCCAAAATGTCTACTCATTTGCTGTCTTTCATTTTAGTTTTTATGTTACTGGTGCAAACAAAAGCAATGGTGACTAAAGATGGAGTTGATCACAACTGTTCAACGCAGCACCACAGCGAGATTATTGGAGGCATAGGCGGTGTTATTGATCAGAACTCTCGGGTGGGTAAAGAGCAAAAAATTGCCATGGAGCTTGCTGTACAAGATTATCATTCTTCAACTTGTTCTAAACTGGTTTTGAACTTCAAAGATTCACATGGAAGAGCAGCTTCAGCCGGTAAAAATTACAACTTTTCAAACTCTCTCACCTTTATATGTTAGAATTTAAAAACCATGCTTAATGAAAAGCCTGTAATGCATGTTACTGGTATAGATCTTGAGAATGATGGTATGCTATTGTTCAGCCGTGCCGAGTAACTGGCCACATTTGTTTGTATCATCATCACACAGTATGCATTCATAATCCATTAAATGGATTCAATAACTCTCGAGCACTTGCGAAATCCAATTTATCAAATTTTGTTAATATTTTCCTAAAATTTTGTTAAAAGTGAGTCGTGCATTCATATATGACATCATTGACACGATGTGATCTGCAGTAGTACCAATTTCTTCAGTAGTGCCAATATCGTAGTATTAGACTTTTCTTAAATCCAAAAAAAAAAAAATTATCATTGACAGAGGCCTAAACTAGATATTTAATTTTCGCTGCAGCAATAAGCCTCATTGAAGACAAAGAAGTCCAAATCATTATGGGGACACTAACACCCCAAGAAGCTGCTCTAGTCTCTCAAATTGACAAAGTCACCACCAAAAACAACCCCATCATTTTCATTGCTACAACCCCAACATCCTCACCAACCCTGCTACCAGGGCTATCATCTCTTATCCAAATCAGTAACGATATCACCGCCAGAATGCAATGCATTGCGGCCATAGTTGGCCACTTTGGGTGGCGAAAGGTGACAGCTCTTCACGAGGATAGCAACAGTTTTTCCTCCGATTCGGGAATCATAATGCAACTCTCTGATGAGCTCCAAGTCGTAGGGTCAGTCATTGAACACCACTCAGCTTATCCTCCTATATCTTCTCTGTCGAATCCAAGCAATTTCGTAGACAAAGAATTGAAGAAACTAAGAAGCAAGAACAATAGGGTGTTCATACTAGTACAATCTTCTCTACAGTTTGCTGTCCTCCTTTTTGAGAGGGCAAAACAAATTGGCATGATGGGAAAAGGTTATGTATGGATTGTTTCGGATGATTTTTCCAGCCTTCTTGATTCTGTAGCTCAGCCTGTTATATCTAATATGCAAGGTGTAATTGGTTTCAAAACAAATTTCGCGGACACTAGTGAGTCTTTTAGGCATTTCAAACTAAGGTTCCGAAGAAAGTACAGATCAGAATATCCTGAAGAAGAAGAACATTCAAATCCTTCCAATCCTAGCATATATGCGCTACGCGCTTATGATGCAACTTGGGCCATTGCTAGAGCTATGCAAAGTTCCAAAGGAAAAAATGCATCAACAAGATTATTGCAAAAATTTTTAGCTAGCGATTACACGGGCCTTAGTGGTATAATGAGCTTCAAAAATGGCAAACTAGCTCAATTACCATCATTTAAAATAATTAATGTTATTGGTAAAAGCTATAGAGAAATAGCATTGTGGTCACCAAAGTTTGGATTGTTGGGAGATTTGGGTTCAATTTATTGGCCTGGTGGGGAAAAAAATGTTCCAAAAGGATGGAGTTTAAGGAACAAGGAGAAACCATTGAAGATTGGGGTTCCTGCTACGGGTGCATTCCATCATTTTGTGAAGGTAAGTTATGATCATGACCGGAATAAGACATACGTGACGGGACTTACAATCAAAATCTTCCAAGAAGTGGTAAATAAACTTCCATATCAATTACCCCATGTCTTAGTTCCCTACTATGGCTCATATGATGAAATGGTGGCAGAAGTTCATAATAAGGTACTATACTATTTCTCTTTCATGCTAATGTTGCATTTAGATCGAAGGAATCAGGGCCGAAATGGAGTGGAATGAAAAACAGTGTGTTTAGTTACTCATTCCGGCAGATATACCATTTCAATGGAATAAAAATTCATTCAATTCCCTTGATTTTCATTCTATAGGGGAGGCGGTGGAATAAGATCCATCCAGTGAATGTGACAATTATGTCATCCTATAGCAAAACCAAATCACCAACCAAACATGCACTTAAAAAAATTATTCAATTTTTTTCTCCATTCTATTCCTTCAATCCAAACGCAAGTATAAACAATAATGCGACAAAATTAAACTTGTTTGCCTTTACAGATTGCTTTTTGTTAGTACTCATGAATTTTGATTGATATGTGTGAACAAAGAGCTTGGATGCAGCAGTTGGTGATACAAGTATATTGGCAGATCGCTATGAGATTGCAGAATTTTCACAACCTTACATGGAATCTGGACTAATCATGGTAGTGACTGTTAAACCCGACACTACAAATGAAAAATTTATGTTCATGAAGGCCTTCAGTATGGAAATGTGGCTTTTGATGGCACTAATGAGCATGTCCACCGGATTTGTTGTCTGGTTAACAGAAAATGTAGAGAACAACCCTGAATTTGCAGGCTCATCAATCTTTCACCATATTGGCAGGATGCTTTGGTTTTCAGTCACTGTGCTATCTTTCGCACAAAGTTAGTCTCAACTTCAATTAATTCGGGTAATTTGTTAAGAAAAAGTGGCCTTCTAATAGTATATAACACATGGCGTAATGTTGCAGGAGAAACAATTAAAAGCAACTTGTCTCGATTTGTGCTGGCAGTATGGTTATTTGTAATTGTGGTCGTGACAACGTCTTTTACTGCCATTCTCAGTTCCATTATTACTGTCCAAAGGCTACAACCAACTGTAGTAAACATTGAATATCTTCAGAGGACAAATGCAGCAGTAGGATGTAACGGGAAATCGTTCATTGTCAAGTACCTGGTGGATGTTCTGCATTTTAAGCCGGAGAATATTAGGAAGATTGATTCAATCAATAACTACCCAGAAGCCTTTAAAAGTGGAGAAATTGCAGCAGCTTTCTTTGTTGCTCCACATGCCAAAGTTTTTCTTGCTGAATATTGCCAGGGCTTTACCGAGGCAGGGCCTAGCTTCAAGCTTGGTGGTTTTGGCTTTGTAATATTCTTTTCTTTCCCCCAAGTTCCTTTCCTGTTTACTTCAGTATATACTCTCTTAGTTCCACAAAAGTATCCTATTTATCAATTTTGTCCCAAAAAAGAGTTTCATTTCTTTTGATGATAGTATAAATGACACTTTCCACAAGGTTACTTACTCAATTTCATTATAATGCCATTAGTAGTAGAGTTGTAAACGAACCGGGCTGTCCAAGAGACTGTCCCGACTTGACTCGACTAGATTAATCCCGTCTTGAGCTTGTTAAATGAGTCAAGCTCGAACAAGCTCATTTACCAGTTTTAGTTAAACGAGTCTAGCTCAAACAATGTGATGTCCTTGTTTAGGCCCGACTCGGGTAAGCCCGACTTGTTTAACCTTTAATTAATTATTTTTACTTATTTTATAATAAAAAAGTTAAACGAGTTAGACTTAATCTGGACGCTCGGCTCGGCTCGCTTAACCCCACCTTGTGCTCGAGATAGACTCATTTACTAAACGAGACAAGTTCGTACAACAAAATCTCACACTCGTTTAAAACCCGACTCGGTTAACTTTTAAACGAGTTAGGCAAGTTAAAGTGCGGCTTGTTTAAAGCTATAAGGCTCTAATCACTTCTAATCTAAACCCAAAATAAATTAGGAGTATATAATGGAACAAAAATATACCCTTAAAGTTAATGTGACTATTTTTGTGGAACCGAGAGAATAATACTTTATTTGTGTATCTGTTTCAGGTCTTTCCAAAGGGTTCTCCACTGGCTATGGACATTTCAGAGGCAATTCTTAAAGTATCAGAGAATGGAAAGATACTTGAACTAGAAAGACACATGCTTTCATTTTCCAATTGCTCCTCGTCATCCTCAACTGGTGTATCCACTGGCCCGAGATTAGGCCTTCGGCCTTTCTCGGGCCTATTCATAGTTTCAGGCTGCATTTCCGCTGCAGCCTTGTTAATATCGACTGCACGTCTTCTCGAAAGGCATTCATTGATCTTAAGCAGCACACAAGCAGCAATACTACAGAGCAAAGTGAGTAGACGGGTATTTTCACTCCCTAGTCAAATTTACACAAAGTTTGGCTTTCAGTTTTCCAGAGGAGCTAGTAATATAAATCATGGCATGGAGCAAAGTTCCATGGGCACAGATTTTGGTCCAAACCAAACATGATCTAGCACGTAGTGTATTATAATTCACTTAATTTCCATATAAAAGTAGAGTTCCAGGCTAGAAAAGGAAGGGGAAAAACTTTTAAATGCATGTAAATTGTTGTTGGCCTTGACAAATGAATATTACTTCTGTCCTTTGATTGATTTACTGGCAAGTAATTTCAGAAAAATCTAACAAAATTTGTCTGAATTGTCAAATCGACCATTTTTAAAATCAAATTTTATACTATTTCTTACAAATATAGAGGATGGCACTGTGACCATAAGAAACTATCTCCAATTTGCTACCAACTCTAATGTTACTAGTTCAAATTTAAATAAATACGTTTAACTATTAATTTTTAAAATGATAAATTTGACCTGAAAAGTCAAAAGAAGTCGGTTCTTACGGAGCCAAAGGAATATATATTTAAACAATTTTCTTCTAGAATTGGTATTATTACAATTTAATAAATCTAGGATTACATTAAAATTTTAGGGGTTTAGGGGGAATATGAAAAAAAAAAGTCAATATAGTGTCTGTTCTGATTTTACCAGAGTATATCTTTCCACGGGTCGAAGCAAGAAAAAGACTTCGGATTTTTTTCTTTTTTGTTCTGTTAGAAAAAGAGAAAATTTCCTATTTTTCCTTAAAATCAATACAATATAAAATAAATAACTAAGAGACTGGAAATAAAAGTAGTTTCCACGCATTCATTCTCCATCACGCTGTCGGAACAAAAATCTCGGATGCTGTAATATGGAAATATTTGGTACATGAAGCTACGATCTGATAGATCGAACATGTAACTTTGTATAATAATAAAATAAAATAAAAAATTACCACTAATTTATCATCTGGACGTGAGACCTAATAGAAGTGTTAATTTGTTTGTAATCAATAGCTTTTTTGGAACGGAGGATGGACTAATAAAGAAAAACCGCGCAAAACAAACGGCGGCAGGAAAAAGAGGACTAAACGGGAGGTAATCAAAAGATATTTTTAAAGTTTGCAGGATATTTTAGGACAACCACTAAAAATATCTTCCCCCCTTCTGTTGCGCTGGCAACTTAGCGCTGACGGGGCAACACGACACACGAAAAATTATTTTTCTCTATTTTAGTTTTTTTTATTTTTTATATTCGTGTTTATTGATCAATATTATTGCTTACTTCTGCTGAGGGAGATAGATTCGAGTTTTTTATGACATAATATTCATGAGTTATTAGTTAATATTTTGTTATTATTATTTTAGACACTTTAATATACTATTATTTCTTTTTGTTATTATTATTATTATTCTGTATTTTGAGACTTAAAAAACTCAAAATAATTACATAAAAAAATAAAACTTAATAAATATTGAGAAAAGAATTATCTTAGTACATATAAATTTAATTATTATTTTTTACAATTTTCATATTAATTAAAAAATAAAACAAAAAATATAGAAGGAGAGCGAAAAGGAGGTAGAGAGAGGTAGGAGAGAGAGATATTAAGAGCAATTAATGTAATTTGAAAAAGTCGATAAGGTCTTAGTTAAGACTGAGATACTATAATTTTTAAGTTTTAGGTTCGATTTTTACTCATCTGAGTTTATTTCTTTTAGTATGAGAAACTTGTTTTCTCTTATGAAATTATATTATATTTCTCAAAAAGTGGGATTTTCAAAAAAATGTAATTCGGAAAAAAAATATTGTATTCCCCAAAAAGTGAAGTTTAAAAAAAATATAATTTAAAAAAAAGAAGATGAAAAGTAGAATAGTCATTACGTTAAATCAAGCTTATTTATTTAAAATGACTTATAAGTCATTTTTTAATAAATAAAAAATTATTACTTCTCAAAAATAACTTATAAGTCAATTTATAAATTAAAAATTAAATCATAACTAAACACCTAAATAATAAAGAATAATTTATAAATTAGTTTGACCAACTTATAAGTATGTCCAAACAAGTCCTAAATTAGCTCACAAATGGGAGGTTGTCAAAAGATATTTTTAAAGTTTACAGGATATTTTAATTTTTAGGTTAAATACTTTTTAATTCACTGTACTTTAGGTCAACTTACAAACACATCACTATACTTTTTTTTCTTACAGTCAACTAACTCAATTTTTGATTTCTTTTATAAATTAATTTCGTCTTGACTGTTAAATTTTTTAATAGTAAATTGACATGACAATGCCACATACACACAAAATCCTAGTTGTAAGGTTTTTTTAACATCTTTATCAACATCAGTTTTAACCCACCCAATAAGTCCATACATGAATATCTGATTCATAACCCATAATCTACCCTAAACCCATCCACTAACAAGAATATTTTTAATTTATTATGATTTTCAAAATCAACATAAGGGTTTAAAATTAATAATCTATTAGAAGAATTATAATTTTAGTAAAACAAATAAGATGAATAGATAAGATGAACAGACTCTGGTTCTAAATCTCATATGAGAAGAAGATCAAACCAAAGGAGAAAAGAAAGAAAGAAAGAAGAAGATGAAGAAAAAGAGGAAGACCTTAGACCGGGTAGTGATTTTGGAAAAGAGGCGACGCAATGACAATAATTACTTCAAGATCTAAAAGGCGACCTCTTGTTTTGTCGAAACTGGTGGTGATTGTGGAACACCGAAGATATGGCGGCTGTATCTTGTATCACGCCGGAGATTGAAGGATAATTTTCTTTTCTCTTATCAAATTGGGTGGAGGTATTCTTTTGGGTTTCTTGTATTTAGCTGTTTAATTTGCTTTATTTGTTCAAGATTAGAAATTATGTTGTGTTTAATTTACTTAATTTTTTCAAGAAGAGGAAGATGAAAGTGAATTGCCATAATTCGTCGTTGGGTTTGCAGATTTAGTGGTTCCAGTATGTTCTTAGACAGTCATCCACTCGAATTATTGTTGTTTTCGTTTTGAAGGTGATGGCGTCGAGTGAGAGAATTTGGAGATGAGATAGAAGAGAGTTTGATCAAAAAGAACCCTAGATGATGATGAAATATTATGAAGACATTACTTAAACTTCAAACATTTTAGGTGATATTATTTTATAATAAAAATTAGAATACTGCTCTCTTGTTAATTTTCTGATTATATTTACCTTATAATTTCCTTTCATTTTCAACTTATTATATATGAGAGTTTCATGTCAATTTTCTCTCTCTTTTGTGAAAATAAATATGTTAAATCGTTTTAAGTCAACATGATTTAACAGATTTTGTGACGTTTTGTAAGAAAATAAAAGCTGAGTTAGTTAACTATAAAAAAAATATATAATTATATATTTATAAATTAACCTAAAGTATAGTGTACTAAAAAGTATTTAACCCTTTAATTTTTAAGACAACCACTAAAAATATCTTCCCCCTTCTCTGTTACGCTGGCAACTTAGCGCTGACGTGGTAACACGACACTTCTAAAAGCGGATGACAACAACTCAACCGCCTCTCTCTCTCTCTCCTCCCTTCCTTTTATCAACTTCTTCTACATTCCTAAATTACTTACTATATTTATTCTTTAACAAAAAGCAGACGCAAACAATATTTTTCTCTCTTTTATTAATTTTTTGTTAAGAGTTATCGATCAGTATTATTCAGATATGGAAGGTTTATCTTCTCCACCGAACTCGGTGAGCTGTGAACTCGCCGGACACGGCGACGACCAGATTTCTAATCCGGTAGTTAATTTATTCAATCTTTCATTTTTTATTACTATTTTAGTTCATCAATTCATGCGTTTATGTAGACTGCTATGATTTTTTTGTTTTTGGATCGGTTGAATGTTTGTTTTTGTGTAGAATCTGATGTTGGAGATTGTGTATTCTTTGTGGTTTTGGGAAAATCTCTACGTTTATGCACTTATCTTTCGAAGAAACAAGTGGATTTTTAGAATTTAGATTGTTACAGATTGAGTTTCATAAATGAATACGAGTCTGTAATAAGCTTATTTTTCAGTGAAGGAGAGTGATAAGTATAATTTTAATTGCTATTTTTGGAACTCTAAAAAAGTGAAGAAAAAACAAAGGAAGAGGGAAAATTTTTAAAAAATGTATTTTTAGTGATCCTTTGCACTTATATTTAGCATTTTACTTGATTTTAAGTTTGTGAAAGGATTCTAAGTTTGATTTTTGTTCATTAAGGAAACATTATCTTGCCCTTTTTTTCAACTATTATTATTATAAATTTGGTGATAAACGTCTTAATGTTAAATTAAGGTTGACAGTCGCACAGAACTAGAGGTACTTATTATTTGTGAACATATCTTGCTTTTTGTTAAGCAGATTTGATCTCTTCAATTGGTCTCGTGTTCAAAGATCAATTACTGTTACTCCCAGTTAACTTAGATTATAGGAAGAATAGCATAAAGTTCGTTAGAAGGTTTCACGGCTACAGTTTGATCATTGATGTGGTACAGAAGTAGTTTACTTTTTCCACCTTCTATGCCTGTTTTTCTCTCCCTTCTCCAATAACCCTTTGGTTACTTGAATAAAATCCCGCATGGCTCTTTCTTTATGCTACACCTCTTTAATTAATATGTAGTTTACTGAAAAAACCGCTTTTTGTAGCTCACCATGTTTGTTTCATTAAAGATTTCACTGTTATTATCTTTATGTCTCCTTCTCATATTTTAATGCAAAGGTCTTGGCCCACAGCTCTTGTAAGTAGTTACTTTCCTTATTTTGTTAGGCAACTGACGACCATAAGTCTTGTCTTAGAATTTAGCATCTCCATTAAGTAGGTATTCTCCTCCCACGAATGATGGTGAATCTTGTTGTGCATAACAATTTTTTGAAAACCTGAAATTTTTTTATTCATATATTTTTTACTTGAAAACCTAAGGTTTTTTTCATCCCAAATATTGGTCCTTGGTCCTGATACTAGTATACTTCTTTAATTTGTACTTGTATGAACTAAGCAATGTAATAGGCTAGCTTTTGTATTCATGCTGAAGCTTTTTTGGCTTGCCATCAATACTTTTTCCTCCAGTTAAAGTGTCAATTAGAGTGCAGGTGATCATGCAACTTTGGGGGTTGTCTTTTATTTGGGTCCGTCGCGCACTTATCCCTCTTGACCATTAATTGTAATATGATCCTGTTGTACCTGCTTTCTGCGCTGTTTCTCCCTATCAGACACATTAATACGTTATACATAAATTGGTTCCTGGCAAATCAAATCTAAATATTCTTTTTTCTCGAGGTTCATAGATCTAATCAAGGTGACTTTATCTCAGGAATCTCCGGGGAGTGTTGCAATGCGCACAGACTGGACAGATGAGAAGCATAGTTTGTATCTAAAATCTATGGAGGCATTATTTGTTGACCAATTATATAATTCGTTGGATCTTCATGGCTCACGCTTACAGAAAGATTGCTCATCAGATCATAAATCCTCCAAGCAAATGCATGTCAGCACTCGTATCCCTTCTGGACAGGTCTAAAATATAATTGCTTTTGTTCTAGTGCCTACCCTCAGCATCTGTTCTCTGCTGTGAATCTTACTTTTACCAGAGCTAGTTTAATTGCCCATACTTAAATGTTCTGATTTCTTGGGTTTCTTATTATTGTTCCCCCTCTTCAGTTTAAGGTTCTTAGAGATGGCTGCTGGGCAAAGATCAATTTCAGAAGAGGTGAATCTGCATTGAATAATGTCGATGAGTCTCGTGATCTTTCAGTAAACCCATGGATTCGACATTTCAGATATGGAAGAAGTCACCACAGTGTAACAAATTCTAGTCTACAAGGAAAAACTGCTGTGGCTGCTACAAATCGGTTTCTTGTGTCTCAGCCTCAGTTGTGCCGCCATGATTCAATTGACAGCAATACAGGTAGCTCGCACCTTCACTTGAATGTTTTGCCTGGAATATCCCTTTCCTTTGCATGGTCGTCAACAGTCTTCGTTGTGCATATGTGCATTTATTTTTCTTCATATACTCCCTACGTTTCAAGTAGAAGTTCATGTTTCAAAACGATATGTAGGGCAAGGATTTTAGACGTGTCAATGACAAACTGAAACATTAACTATTCAAATATTATTTTTCAAATTTTCTTTTAGATGTTCAATAATTATTTTGAAAAAAAACTATATTAAAAAGTATAGATCCCTAAAAAAAAAAATTCTGTGTCAATAGTACGGTGTTCAAGATGACACTCAAGTTGTGGCAGCAGAGGGATTACGAGTAAAAAAACATGCTGCTACTGATTCTGGTATAATGACTTGGGAAAATGTAGGATAAAATCAACCAAATAATGGAGATTAGTGGAGAAACTTTACACAGAGTAAGAGGGGGGTGGGGGAAGGACTATGAGATAAGTGAATGGACTGCAACTTCTTCTGTTCAGTTGATAAGCGGTTGTATTAATCACTCGAAGTTTAGGTTCAAGTATTTCTGGTATTCAATTCCCAGCCTGCATAGTGAACTATGAGTAGTTTACAGATGCAGGAACCTTTGCGTCCTAAATTTTACACTACTTGTCTGAAGGCTGTAGTTTGAGCCCAAGTGGGGGCAATGTGACATTGATGTTCATAGTATCATCACTACTAATTTAAAAGGAAGATTCCAATTTGTTTCTGCTTATTGGATGTTACCACAGAGAATGTACAGATGATCAAATGTTACCTAGCTTATATATCTATTTTCATTTTCAAGTATTGAATGGTTCCCACTTATTTTGGCCCTTGCAGAGGTGACAGATCAAAATTTCGTTGATGAAGATCTTGAAAAGGAAGTGGCAAGCCATACATGCAGCATTAAAAAGACGAAAACTTCTGCCGTTGTTAGTTCAAGCAATGATCAAGTAATGTGTTGAAATTATTTATCTACACACAAATCATATATGATATTATATGCTCATATGCTCTATTGCCAAATGTTCTTTCAGGTTGTCCCATACGGAGAGTTCCCCATGAGAGAAGATGTTAGAAAAATATGTTCTTCTGTGTAGTAAATTTTCAGATCATTGCATCGAGATGGCCCCATGATTAGACTTTGACCAAATTTATCCTTTTAAGTCGAAAAGTAATGGGAAGATTCTATTGGATTTTTGCTATAAAAATCTTATTTATCTATTTATTTAATGTTTATTTATTTATGTAGAATATTTATTTATTAAAAAAAATACATCATTCATCATTCATTTATTTATGTAGGATATTTATTTATTAATAAAAATACATCATTTATCATTCATTATATGGTCGTTTAGTTTGTTAATATAAATCTCCATATTATATATATTATGGTTTTTGTGTATAAATAAATATTATATATAGAAGATATAAATCATATGTAATATATAAATAAAGAAAATAATGGTTTATAACCTCGGATAATTTGGAGGTATTATTTTGTAGGTTATAGTATTTTAACAAAGATGATTTATTTTGATCAAGTTGGACTTAATGCATTAATGGTGTATATTAAACGGATAATGTGATAATATTTTATTTATAAAATATTTTTACATAAATACTAATTTGTGAAATTTTTTAATTTTAAAATAATAATGAATTTAATATTGTTAAATATATTAATTTGATGTTCTAATGAGCGAGATTATATTGTGTTAATTAATACCTTTGAATATCGATTAATATATTTAATTAATATTAGAAATACTATTATTGTTAAAACATCTATAAGATTTTTCATTAGATAATTTATTATTGATCATAGAATCTTGGCAGAGTCTTTTAATATTTATTATTAAAATGATTAATTTAATTGTTAAATTAATTTATGATCAAATAAAGATAAATTAGTGACTTACGAAATTAGTTTAAATATATCGGGATTATATTAATTCTAAAATATTTATGTATATCTATAGAGGAAATATTTATAGTTTATTAATAAATAGTTTATTTAATTAATTCTTGGACTGAAGTGCAATTACAATTATTTAGTGGAATTAATTGTAATTAATATTTATTTTGAATATTATTATTAGGAGTCAAAAGAGTAATCCTTTAGGATTCCATTCCTTGTCTAATATGGACCAGATTCATAAGAGAAAGTAAGGATCAATGTTATTATATATATATATATATATATATATATATATATATATTTATATATATATCAGAAACGTATTTGATACTTTTTTTATCAGAAGGAAATACCAAATTTTGTATTCTCTCTCAGCCCAAGAAAAACACAACTAGGGTTCTTTTTCCAGAAAAGTGCTTTAGAGGCTACACTCTAGGTTCAACATAAGGTCATAAGAGAGAAGATCTTGAGGATACTAGAGACTGTACGAATTTTCAAAACGTTGTAATACAACCAACTAATAGATAACAAATTTATACTCTCTCTCTATATATATATATATACATATACCAAAAAAATGATCATGGTTTATTATTTTTTTTAAAACCTAATTTCAGAATATTTTTATGTAAATTTGGACCGGATGTACAAAACTTTCGAATTATCTAATTTTTAATATTTATTTTATGTGAATGATTTTATTTCATAAGTGATATATGAATAAATAAATAAAAATAATAAAATCTCACAGCCTCCATTATATATCTATAGTTATGACAACTAATATGTTTCTTATGAAAAATATTAGTGATCAAGATAACAAGTATAGATACTCAAGTTTATTGAAATAATAGTATAAATATACTTTCATTGTGGAGATATATTTTGAGTTATGAATATTTTATGAACTATAATATAATGGTATACATTTAATAGAGAGATTAATAGTTTTTTCCTATGGAAAGGTTATTTATTAATACTCTTGAAGGCTAAAAAAATATAGGTATGTTATTTTCTTTAATAAGAGTTAACTAGAAAAGAAAATAATGGTAATTTAAAATAATTATATTTCCTTATGGATGAACATTATTTAAAAATTAAGATACCTATGTTAAAATTAATGGATTGTCTAAAATATGCATTATTTTACTTGATAATGGCCATATGAATGATGTATGTATGTTTTTTTATTTTAGATATCATGTCTGCATTCAACCCAATCTCAATCATTTTAAAAAAGAATTAATTGACTGACCCTAATTATGTTATTGGAAAAGAAATTTGGACATTGTTCTTACTGCTCATGAATATAAATTTGTGTTTATTGATACTTGCCCTAAGGCACCTGAAGCTAATGCTCCTCGTGATGTTAAAGAAGTACATGTAAAATGGGTAAAGGCTGATGAGATGACTAAATGTTACATCTTGAGCTCTTTATCCAATATTTTGCAACATCAGCATATGGTTGTTCCAACTACTAAGGCCATGATAAAATCTTTGTATAGTATGTTTGGTGAGCATGCTTGTGGATTATTGATCTTATTGTGGAAAGTCATAGACCGGCAGGCTAGGTCAAAGTTTTGACATCACATTCCAAAAACGTCTCAGATTAACATCTTGATACACTGATTTACCGATATATATCTCTTTTTTTATACCGAGTGGCTGCTTTGAGAATAAGAAGGCCTTTTCAGTAATTCCTACCACCGGTGAAAGTAAATAGTTCGTAAGGTAGAGTATTATGAAGTCTCTTGTGGAAAAAAAATAGTTGAAGGAACTCCAGTAGTTGAACATTGTCTCAAGTTTATATCTCGCTTTAATGAACTGGAGGTCCTCGAAGCAAATGTCGATGCAGATATGCAAATTGACATGTTGTAGCAGTCATTGCCTGATACTTTTAAAAATTTGAAGGTTAACTACAATATGGGGCAGTTTCATTATACTTTCTCCGAGTTAATGAAACGGTTTCAATCGGCCCGAGGTATTCTAGTACCTAAGCTAGTTGTCCATGTAGCTGAGGCTAATGTTGCTAAGGCTAAGGCCAACAAGAAAAAGAAACCAAACAAAAAAAATACAAAGTTTTCTAGTACTAAGGAGTTGGAAAGAAACAGGGTTAATGTGAGGTTAAGCCCAAAAGGAAGTATTTTTACTATGGTGAAAAGAGACACTAGAAGCGCAATTGTCAAGCATTACTTGAGAAGGTGAATAACAAGTGTAAGTTTCGAACTTTACTAGTTTAATCATGTTTATTGGCGGTTTTTACGGGATCCTGATGCATAGATTTCGGAGCTAATAATCATGTTTGCATTACTTTACAGGGGTTCCAGAAGACCATAAAGCTAAGTAAATGGGAAATTTATCTACAGTTAGCATCAGATACAACAGTTGTAGCAGTAGCAGTAGGAATAGTTCATTTACAGTTTTCTAGTGATAGGAGTTTTATATTTGAATAATGTACTTTACGTACCAAACGCTCGTAGATTTAATTTCGGTTTCTTGTTTATTAAGTAAGGGTACTCCGTGGTTTTTAATAATAAAGTTGTTATTAAGAAAAATTCTACTTTTGTTTGTGATGGTATATTATTGGATAATTTATATATTTTCACTTCTATTACAAGAATACTGTAAAATACTGAAATTGATAATAACATATCTAAGAAAAGAAAAGTTTCTTCAACAAATAAAACTTATTTATGGTATTTACGTTTAGGTTATATTAATTTAAACAAGATCCAAAGATTGGTAAAGTATGGACCTTTAAATTTTCTTGAAGTTAATTATTATTCAATCAGCGAATCCTGTATAGAGTGTAAAATGACTAAAGGACCTTTTAAAGCAAAAGGTGATAGAGCCATAAAAAAGTTAGATTTGGTTCATACCGATGTATGTAGTCCACTGACATTGAAAGCTAAAGGAGATTATGAGTATTTTATCACATTTACTAATGATTACTCAAGATTTGGTTATATGTGCCTAATGCGTCATTAGTCTAAAGCTTTTGAAAAATTCAACGAGTTTCGGGCAAAAGTTGAAAAACAAACGGGTAAATACATAAAGACCCTTCGATCTAATCGATGTGGTGAATACCTTCTTACATAAGTCTAGAATTACATGTCTGAAAATGGAATAGTATAACAATTGTCTGCACTTAGGACTCCTCAGTAAATGGTGTAGCAGAAAGAAGAAACATGACTCTTTTGGATATGGTTAGATCTATGATGAGTTATTCTACACTACTTATATCTTTTTTAGGATATGCTCTACAATCGGTGATATACTTATTGAATATTGTTCCATCTAAATCAGTTCCAAAAACACCATTAAAATTGTGGTCAGGGCGCAAGCCTAGCTTAAAATACATTCATATATGGGGTTGCCCTGCATATGTGCGGAAAGAAAAAATAGATTTGGATAAATTAGGAACAAGATCAGAAGTATGTTTGTTTGTTAGGTATTGATGAGTAGGTTTTAACCTACGAGTTGATATATTTATTAGCTTACTCTTTACTTGTTTTTAAGTGTTTTTGGTAGCTTTTTATTTGTTCGTATTGCTTTTGTAGGTCATGGTTGGCTGCGGGATCAAAAGAAGCAAAAATGGCTGGGTGCAGGGCATTCTCGTCAGGGCGAGAACTTATGCCTTGTAATTCTCGCCGGGGCGGAATCTCGCCGGGGCGAGGATCTTAAAGAGAAACTTCTCGCCGGGGCGAGGAAGCGGCAGAAAGCAATCCTGATTTTGCTGGAATCCTGTTACTTTGGAAAGGTGGAAGTGATCTAGGACTCTTGCTATTAATCTGATTGAAGGACTAAAGGAGGATATAAATAGAAGATCAAGACTTGGATTAAAATATACACAGACTTATTCAGAGATTGAACTTTCAGAGCTAAGCAAGGAGATTGGAGAACAAGTCAAGCATCGTGAGGAATTCAGATTAGAGAGCTAGAGATTCTATTGAGTTTTCTTTTGATCTTTATTCTCTGATTTGTAATTAATTATGATGACTTATTTTGGTATTCTAGTTTTTATTGCCAGTATGAACTAAATTCTTAGTTAAGGCTACGATTGAACCAGTTATATTTATGAACTAACTATTTATTGGATTCTAGTTATTCAATTGACGGGAGTTATCTATTTTATTCTATGCTTATTGATTAATTGTTGGCCGACAATTAGCGGATTACTTTAGATAAATTCAGAAGATGCAATCTAGGGTTAGAACTGGATAAGATAGCATGTATTCTTAATTATTTGCATGTGATGAATACTTAGATTGGTGAAGTGAATAGGGATATCTCTTTGCTGCATGTAACAATTGGAAATTGGAACTCAATGAATTTAATCCTTTAACTTTGCATAGGAATATCGTAGAGTAATGGGATTAGATAGATTTATTTGATCACTTGGAAAAGGGCTTATAAATACAATTGAATTTCTGTTAACAACTCTATTGAAGTGAATAATTGGAAGACATAGATAGATTGGTTTATGATAAATAACTGGGAATATTGTAGTCTTAATCATAATAAATCTGAATTTCAACCTTTGTGATAGTTGTGGGTGTTAGTATTTAAATTAATTAGTTTCAATCAATACTCAATTTGCGAATGTTTAATAGAATAGGCATAATTTCGATTGACAGTTGGAAATATTAAGCATAATAATCTCTGTGGATTCGACACTCTTTCTTATCACT
The DNA here is from genome assembly GCA_034770075.1 of Aralia elata. Taxonomy (NCBI): domain Eukaryota; kingdom Viridiplantae; phylum Streptophyta; class Magnoliopsida; order Apiales; family Araliaceae; genus Aralia; species Aralia elata. The sequence continues at coordinate 28,532,388 of CM068377.1, read as the reverse complement.
TTATTACTTGTTGATCGTGTATACTTGCACGTAATTGTTGATTGTGAAGTCGGACAACAAGTTTTTGGCACCGTTGCCGGGGATTATTTGTGTTTATAATTTTCAATATCAGTTTAATTAAATCTGTTCTAATTAGGCAAACTTATTTTTCTTTTGTTTTTCTTGTTTCAGGTGTCTTTTGATTCGTTTATGAAAATGAAATCAAAACATCCGGAACTCGTGCAGTGTGAGGATAATCTTGAGAACAAGCTTCGTCAGTTGAGAAAATTCTGTCAGGAGACACTTGAGAAAGAGAAAATGGCTAACGAAGAACAGAAATCATTGAGGGAATATGCTATGCCTAAGATAGACGAGATCAAATCGAGCATCACGAGACCAGTCATCACCGCTAATTTCTTCGAAATCAAGCCGGGAACAATTCATATGCTTCAGAATGCGGTACAGTTTGGGGGTTTAGCTAACGATGATCCAAATGAACACTTGGTTAGTTTCTTGGAGATTTGTGATACCTTCAAATATCCCAATGTGACAGATGATGCAGTGAGATTACGTCTATTTCCGTTCACACTGAGAGATAAAGCAAAGAGCTGGTTGCACTCACTTCCGCCAGGGTCCATCACAACTTGGGATGATCTAGCTCAGAAATTCCTAGTGAAATTCTTCCCGCCAGTTAAGTCGGCTAAGTTGAGAAACGAGATTTCTACATTTGGGCAACAGCATGGAGAGTCACTATACGAGGCTTGGGAAAGGTTCAAGGAGTTATTGAGGAAATGTCCACATCATGGGCTACCCAAGTGGCTACAAGTGCAAACATTCTACAATGGGTTGAATAATGACACTCGAACATGCATTGATGCAGCTGCGGGAGGAGCACTTATGGATAAAAATTTTGAGGAAACTTTCACTTTGTTAGAGACTATGGCTATAAATAACTATCAATGGCCGACTTCCAGAATGAATCAACAAAAGGTAGCTGGAGTTTTGGAAGTGGATGCGGTCACGTCACTAACAGCTCAAATGGCAGCCATGTTTAAGAAGATTGAAGCTTTGGCAGAATCGAAAGTCCAGCAAGTAGCCTATGTGTGTGAGCTATGTGCAGGTGCACATCCGACGGAGTATTGTGCCATTAATCCCGAATCGGTACAGTATTTGGGGAGTTATAATAGACCGCAACAGCCATATCAGAATGCTTATAATTCGGGGTGGAAGAATCATCCGGGTTTCTCTTGGAGCAATAACACTTAGACTCAAAATCCAGCTCCAAGATCACAGAATCCCCCAGGTTTTCAGAACCAAGCTCCACAACATGCAGAAAGAAAACCGAGTTTAGAAGACTCATTGGCAAGATTCATCACAGCATCTGATAAAAGAATGAATGATCAAGATAAGCTGTTAACTCAGGTAGATTTGAATGTGAAAAGCCAGGCAGTGTCAATTAGGAACTTTGGAAAATCAGCTGGGACAGTTGGCTCATGTCTTGAACAATCGACCACAAGGAGCACTTCCAAGCGATACAGAGAATAACCCAAGAACGGATGAAAAAGAACATTGCAAGGCTGTCACTTTAAGGAGTGGAAAAGAGCTGCCTGATACGGTTAAAGGAAATGCTGAATCAGAAACAGTTGTGGAGAATGAAGATGAGGAAGCCCCGGTGAAAAGTAAGGTGAACGAAGCAGAAAAGGTGAAGGATACAGGTTTGGAGGAAAAGTCAAAGGAACTCAAGTCAGATAGTGTAGTGCCCCCCGTACCATTCCCTCAAAGATTGCAGAAAGCTAAGTTAGATAAGCAATTCTCCAGATTCTTAGATGTTTTCAAGAAACTGCACATTAACATACCATTTGCAGAAGCCCTGGAACAGATGCTCAGTTATGCAAAATTCATGAAGGAGGTTTTGTCAAAAAAGAGAAAATTGGGTGATTTCGAGATGGTGGCATTAACCGAGGAATGCAGTGCAATTTTGCAGAACAAATTGCCACCCAAATTAAAGGATCCAGGAAGCTTCAATATTCCATGTGTAATTGGTAACCAGTTCTCTGGAAGGGCATTGTGTGACTTAGGAGCTAGCATCAATTTAATGTCGTTATCAGTTTACACTCAGCTTGGGCTAAAGACACTAAAACCGACAAACATCAGCTTGCAATTGGCAGATAGGTCAGTAACATATCCGAGGGGTATTGTGGAAGATATCTTGGTTAAGGTTGATAAATTCATCTTCCCGGCTGACTTCGTCATTTTGGATTACGAAGAGGATAAAGAAATCCCCATCATATTAGGTCGTCCATTCTTAGCAACAGGGATAACGTTAATAGATGTACAAAAAGGTGAATTGACAATGAGAGTTCGAGATCAGGAAGTCACCTTCAATGTGTTTAAATCGATGAAATTTCTTAAGGAAGGCAAGGAATGCTTACGGATAGACCTGCTGGATGAAATCATGCATGAGCGAACCAGTGCAAGTTATTGTGAAGATCCATTAGAAGCTGCCCTGGTTGGAATAGACACTTTTGATGATTGTGATGAGTGGGATTATGCCAAGGTTTTAGACTCATTACCTATTCCTCAAAAATTCAGCAGGCAATTTGATGTACTTGACCGGCCAAACGAAGCAGGTTTAGAGGTGGATAGAGCGAAGATCGAAACTATTGAAAAGTTACCTCCACCGACATCTGTGAAAGGTGTTAGAAGTTTTCTCGGACATGCAGGATTTTACCGTCGTTTCATCAAAGATTTTTCAAAAATTTCAAAACCATTGTGTTCACTCCTTGAGAAAGATGTTCCATTTAAGATGGATCAAGCTTGCATCGAAGCCTTTGAAGTGTTGAAAAAGAAGTTAATCACAGCCCCGGTCATAGTTGCTCCTGATTGGACTTTACCTTTTGAGTTGATGTGTGACGCAAGTGATTATGCAGTGGGAGCTATGTTAGGTCAGCGAAGGGACAAGATTTTTCACACCATCTACTACTCAAGTAAGACATTCACCGAGGCTCAATTGAATTACACTACTATAGAGCAAGAGTTGCTTGCAGTAGTATTTGCATTTTACAAGTTTCGAGCATATCTGATTGGAACAAAGGTGATAGCCTACACTGATCATTCAGCTATCAAGTACTTGATTGCTAAGAAGGATGCCAAACCTAGGTTGATTCGATGGGTCCTCTTACTGTAAGAATTTGACTTGGAGATTCGATATAGGAAAGGTATGGAGAATCAAGTGGCTGATCATCTTTCAAGGTTAGAGAATGGCGACATGCAGAAAAAGAATGATGTGGTAATCAATGAGTCATTTCCAGATGAACAGTTATTTGGTATCAACACTGAAGTCCCTTGGTATGCTGATTATGTGAACTTCCTAGTCAGTAATGTTCTCCCGCAAGATTTCACTTCTCAGCAAAGAAAAAAATTTCTCCATGATGTCAAGCAGTACTTCTGGGATGAGCCATTCCTCTTCAAAACTTGTGCGGATCAGATGATTCGACGTTGTGTGCCACAAGAAGAAATGGAGAGTATTTTGACTCATTGTCATTCGTCAGATTATGGAGGCCATTATGGAGGAGAAAGAACTGCAGCAAAGGTGCTACAGTCGGGATTTTTCTGGCCTTCGTTGTTCAAGGACACCCATCTTTTTGTGCTTAAGTGCGATAGATGTCAAAGGGTTGGAAATATTTTGAAGCGGCACGAAATGCCCCTCAACATTATTCTTGAAGTTGAACTATTTGATGTGTAGGGTATTGACTTTATGGGGCCATTTCCGTCATCATTCAATAATCAGTACATACTTTTTGCAGTAGATTACGTGTCAAAATGGGTCGAAGCACTTGCATTACCCACCAATGATGCCAAAGTGGTTCTACGGTTCCTGCACAAGAATATTTTTACTAGATTCGGTACACCTGGAGCCATAATTAGTGATGAAGGTACTCATTTTTGTAACAAGCAATTCACTAAGTTGTTAGCTAAGTACGGAGTCAAACACCGGATTGCTACGGCTTATCACCCCCAAATGAATGGTCAAGCAGAGGTGTCGAATCGCGAAATTAAGCAAATTCTGGAGAAAGTGGTAAACCCGACTCGTAAGGACTGGGCGTTAATTAATTAGGGTGTCCCTTGTAATTCTGTTGCTTAATTGTTGGATTTATAAGGATTTGTTCATGTGTCTATCGGAAGTAGCGCTTGAATATTATAAAGAATTCTTGGTTAGCGATTCAGTGTAATTAATTAATTAAATAGGAAGTGTATTAGTTTAAATGAAATACTAGGGGAAGTTGTAATCTTAAACTATCATCTTTGCATTTATTCTTGCGATTTCAAATTTTAGTAGTTAATTTTGTTAATTTAGTTATCAAAATTACAGATATTATCTGTAGTTTAAATAGGATTAATTGAGTTAGAATTAGTAATTGATAAATATTAACATATTTCCTCGTCGGAACGATACTCTACTTACTCTTTATTATTTGTTGATCACGTATACTTGCGTGTAAATTATCAATACTTATTTTGGACAACATTCTGTATTAGACCAGATATCTGTTATGCAGTGGGAATGGTTAGCAGAGATCGGTCTAATCCAGGACCTAAACACTGGTCAACAGTTAACCATATACTCAAATATATTCGGAAAAACGAGAGATTATATGCTTGTCTATCACAGTGATGATCTAGTTCCTATTGGATATTCTGATTTAAACTTTATGGGTGATAAAGATACTAGAAAGTTAACTATTGAGAACGTGTTCACTTTAGATGGTGGAGCTATTAGTTGGAAGAGTGTTAAGCAAGGTTGTATTGCTGATTCCACTATGGAAGCAGAGTATGTTGCAACTTCAGAGTCTTCCAAGGAAACTATTTGCATCACTATAAGAAAAATGGTTATTTCCCAAGGAATAAATTCCGTCGGAAATAACTTATTCCTGATGGAATAATCTGTCGCAATTATATCCGTCGTAACTAACTAATTAATTTGGTACTTTTTTCTTTTACTTCCCCGCATGTTGTCCTTGCCCAACTTTCTCTCTCTCTCTCTCATTTCAGTAGTCGCGTATAAACAAGAAGAAAAATCTCCCTCTTAACCCCTTCTAGATCTGTAGGAAACTCCCTCTAACTTCTTCTAGATCGGCGACTCAAGATTGGCGGGTCAACTCTCTCACTTAGATCTACAATACATCTTATTCCCCTCCCTCTCCACTCCTTCTAACCCTAGCAGTAGTGGTGGCATAGTGGTGGCGACAACGGCGACATAAATAGTGGTGGCTTCTCCTTCAACTTCTCCTCCATTATTGCCCAATTGAAGGTTTTAATTTCCTCTCTTGTTAATTTTTCCTAAAAATTAGGTTTTAATTAGAAATTTTGTGTTATTTAGAGCTAATTTGGGTTGCAATTGGAATGATTGTATTGTTAATTAGTTCAATTATTATATGTAATTCATTTCAAAATGTTAGAGTTTGTCAATGGGTATAGTAAGGCAACATAATAAGATTAAGTGTTTGTGAAATTGCTTGAGAGAGTGAGTTTATGTTAGCTACTAACTATTTGTGAAATTGCTTGAGAGAGTGTGCAAGTACTTGAAACTTGTAACCCAATTATCAATATTTTCTCTCCATAGTCAAACTCTTATCCAAAAATATGGTTGTTGTCTTAGCTTTTATATGTGTCACTCTCTGCCCACTAATTTTCTTTATAGACTAACTAACTTTAGGCATGTACCATATGTGTTAATCTAACAGTGCCATGTAGTCTAGACTCATTATAAGATATGTACCCATCAAAAGTAGTTCTTACTGCAAAGTTATGATATGAAAATTTTTCATTCATCCCTTTCTATATTATGCAATTCAAGGTAAGAAGACAACGCTTAAATATCAATTTTTATATTCTAAATCTTTGAACTTGGTTGAAGTTCTGGGATTTACGCTTACAGTCGTTAGTAGTTGCATAACTATGTGTGTTGTTACTTCATTATATATTCCTTTTTTGTAATACTCATGATTTGTATTTCTGGTTGTAAAACCTTTAGCATATATTAGCACCATCCCAGCTGTAAACTTGGATTACCTACTATAGAGCAGAGATTACTTATTGCGTGACAAGTTGGAGATCGGAGTAAACTCTTCCAATGATATACACAAGTTCATATATATCTGCCTTTGTCTATTGTATTTTAGAGTCGGAAGCTAGTATAATAACATGAAGAATATTAGATACTAAAATTAAATAATAACTCAAAATAAAAATTGAAACTAAATTATGTTTTGGGCTTCCTTCCTCCAGTGTTGTACTGTCCTCATCACGAGTGCTAGCTTACTTACCTCTATTTGACTGTAGGTTGATATGCTCAGTAATTCCTTTCACATATTTCTAAAGATCAACTGATGAAGTTAAATAAGAAAATGATTTCATAACTTTTTTTGTTATATTTAATTTTATATTACATGAATTCTATTTTGTAAAATATGACGTTTACTCCTTTTTAGCAGTTGTGCATTTGTGTTGAGAAATGTTTATCTTTCTTTTCTTTGTCTTTATAAATAAAAATTAGTTCCATCTCTGATGGAAGGTTAAACTTGTGAAATGCCTTGTACAAAATATTGTGATTGATATATACTTCAATCAGTTGGGAGGACTTTCTAGTATGTGTTTTCTTGAACAGGTAATACTTTAGGCTAATCTAAAGATTTGAAATATTCATGGCCTCTTTCTATATGATGCTTGAAAGTGATAATTGAACAAACATAATGTCATGCTCATTCAGGCTTTTTCTAATTTTTCATTTAGTTACAGTTCACTTTTAAACATAGCATTGCCATAAACTTGCATATTTATGTAGTTAGATTTGTGCCAATATTGCCAAGAGATTTGTTATCAGTAATGGATTTGCTTCGTTTCAGTTTGGAAACTTCCTTTCCTAAACATCATGCTTACATTTTTCATATCTTCTCTAAACAGGACAAGGCCAGCAGGACAAGTGAATTATTGGCAAGGCCAGCTCAGGACAAGTGAATTAGCACCAATTGGCATACATATGGTGGGTGAAACATTAATGAGTGTATGATTTCTATGAGTTCTGCTTACTTCTATGATTTCTAGATTTCAAAATTTTACTTCCTTATTATTGTAATATATGATTCAAGAGATTAATACAAGACTATCTTTGTGATATTTGTTTGTGTTGGATATTGTTATTTGTTTGTCTTGGAATTATAAGGCATGAATTGGTTTGAAAACCTAGGAAAAAAAGAAAACATAATTACTTTTTTTAAATTTTTTAAAAGGTTATTTCTGACTGAATTTTTCGTGGGAAATAACTTATTTCCGACGGAATTTTTCGTGGAAAATATTCAGTCGAAAATAGCTATTTCCGACATAATTCTCAACGGACTTATCCCCGATGAGCTTTAATCGGACTGAATTTTCGATGGAATTTTCCGTCGAAATTAAGCTTATTTCGTCGACGGAATAAGCCTAATTCCGACATAACATTTCGTCAGAATTAAGCCTTTTTCTTGTAGGTTTCAAATGTTTTTAATGAAACTTGGTGCATGTAGTACCGTCAGCTGCTATGTAAGACCCTGAATTTTTAATAAACAGAATTTAATTTTCTTATAATTATTATTCTAAAGAGTAAGGTATTAAATTGATAAAATGATAAAGTTACGGGTAAGATGTGAAAATTATATTATAAAAAGGTATATCGGGAAATATTCGTTCTGCCGGATAATATTCCTTTTGTCGGAAAATATTCATTCTGTCGGGGAATATTATATTCGGTAAAGTACGACAACAATTGCATATCTTCTGACTAAATGGATATGCTAGTAATATAAATATTTATGTATTTATGTTGTTGTATTTTATCATCGTTTGGGATGGTGGCTTAGTGGTGGGAAGCCGGCCATAAGTCCCCATAAACGTGGGTTCGAGTCCTGGTAAGCTCCTCTATGCTCAAGTGGTCTCACGCCCTGAATTTATTTGGGGTTAAGCTGAGTTGTGCCGATGAAGACATCATTAAGGCTTCTAAAATCTTTTTGGTTCTCATACATTTATAACATGAACAATATTTTACCAAAAAAATTATTACAGTAGCATCTGCATAATATTTCATCAATAATTATCACGGCACAATAACTCGTATTATTTGAAATGATATTATTAGATTAGTTAGCATTGTTGGCAATATCTAGAAGTTCTATCGAGCAAAGGGGTTATTTAATTGCGCGCCGTTTATACGGAAGGCCCCCTCTTTCCTGGGAATGATCTGGTTACCAGTATTGCGAGTATATGATATCTGTGATATTAATACATTTAACACAATAATACAGAAAATAGATATATTAATAATAAAAATTTTGATAATGGATTTATCTTTTTGATAATGGAGTTACTTTATTTTATAATGGATTAATCTTTTTAAAGAAAAAATAGATGGATGATATAAATTAAAAAAAATGGATGGATGATGTAGATTGAAGTAAAAATAGATGGATGATATAGAAAAAGTATGATAATTGATGTGTGGTTGATATTGATTACATTTTACTATAAATAGGGGGGCTTAGTATAAGGAAATTCACAACTTCCTTACTTACATTTTTTTTCACTCTCTAAAAATTTCTTGCTGTAAGTTTTTCTCTAAGTATGCTAGGCTACCTCAAGTATTAGTAAATATCATCTAGAGTACTACATTTATATTCCAAGTCATTCCAAGCTAAGTCTTTGTTGCATTCTTCTTTGAATTCCGGAGTGAAAGTTTCTTATGTACAACAACATTTTAGAAAAAAACGTAGTAAATTCATCATTTATCGGAATTGAGTGATTCCAAGCCTGTTTTTATTAGTTTTTCGTCCTCTACAACTTTGAAGAAGGAAGGACAGTCATCTGATGTCATCTTCGTGTCTTAAAATGCTAAAAACCGTAACATATTTTTATCACTATTTTCAGCCCTAGTTTTGAAAATTCATAACCTAATCATATTAAATCCGAATGGAGTGATTCTTGAGTCTATTTTATGTATCTTTTCGCGAACTATAATTTTTGACACATAAAGAGATTTTAAAAACCCTAGAAGAACCAAAAGTTAGATTCTTTACTGCTGTAAAGACGAACAAGGAGGGAATTGTTCGACCACTAATTCTGTGTTTCACAATATTGAGGTAAGGGGTGATTATTCTTTGATACTCGTAAGTGATATTATTTGCTTTCATACTCGTATGGAATATCATTTCTTTCATACTTCTCAATTTATGCTAAGACGGTATTAGTCGTTTCCAGCTTTATCATTAAATGGTAAAAATTCCTAAAAATGATTAAAATATCTTTAATAGTTTATGTTTCATCTAATATTTTTACCTGAATCTTACTATTAAATTTTAATTGTGATTTTAGAAATGTGAAGCTTATATTTTCTTGAATTTTATATTTAATCAAGAACTCAACTCGATTTTCTGGATATCGTGTTGACAATTTGAACATTATTGTACTATGGGTAAAATTAAATTGCTAATCTCTAATGTTTATTCTTTATTTTATTATTATGATTATTCTGTCCATTCATTATATCATTGTTATAATCATTGTAGTGAATTTTCTCTTTGGCCTGAGTGCAAAGTGAGGTGTTGACTGGTATGATCATAACCATTGGTGATACAGTTGAATATCTTTAACATGTAGTGCAAAGATGGACTGTTGATTGACATGACCATTGGTATTACAGTTGAATATCTTTGGCCCGTAGTGCAAAGATAGACTGTTGATTGGCATGACCATTGGTGTTACAATTGAATATCTTTGGCCCGTAGTGCAAAGATGGACTGTTGATTGGCATGACCATTGGTATTACAATTGAATATCTTTGGCCCGTAGTGCAAAGATAAACTGTTGATTTGCATGATTATGAACATGAACTGTGTATTGATAAACTCACGATCTTTGGTGTTACAGGCAAAGGTAGGTGGTGAAAGTTAGTTTTGGCTTGAGAAAATATTGATTGGTGTTACAGGGATAAAATATTGATACTAAAATTTTCAAATGGGAAAAGATAGTAGACATTATGCTCTATCTGACTTTTCTAATGGATTGCTTGTTCTGCTGCAGTTGTTGATCTAAAACTTGTTGTCTATGATATTCTATTAAATTTATCACTGTGGAAGACTAACGATAAATTGTCTTCATTATGATATTCTTTACTGGGCTATTTGTGCTCACCCTTTTCAGTTTTGTTCCATTGTTCTTCTCAGAAAATGAGAGTGTAATTGGGACTAACCGGGAAATGGAGTGATGGTCCGAGTTAGTGGTTGTCCTCATCAAGTTATAAATTGTACTGAGAACTTAATGTGTGTGTCGTATGTTATAGGACATTTTACTAATTGATTTTGGTGAACCAAATAGGGTGGCGTGAACTCGAATTTGGGAGCGTCACAAGTACCTATCATACAAGATGTCCAACAACATACAAAATCCTATTGTCATAAGATATGGTTGTGCGCATCCACTTGCTGACTATATCTATGAGCACTATCTATATAATCTTGGAGTATGGTTGGATAATAATCATAAGTTTGACTCAATAGAAATAATTATATGACAAGAAGATACCCATCATTGGAATAAACATAATAGTAATCTTCTCGTTTTTCTTTGGGGTCTCATGGGTCAACCAATGCTAATTCTCATGTCCTATGATATTTATTATAACCTAGAGGCATGACCTCCAATGTACGAAGGTTTTCTCGATCATTTCTCAAAGTTTTTGATTCCTAAAATAATTACTGATTGTACCTTTATGTAAAATGTTATTCGGCATTTTTAAAAATTTATTTTGGTGAGAAAATTTGTATTTGTAGTATGTATTTTGACGACTCAAAATTGGGTTGTGTGGACCGATTTTGGGGGCGTCACATGTTAGTCCTATGGTTATATATTGTGATAATACTGGGGTAGTGACACAATCAAAGGATCCCATAGACTATACGAAATCGAAGCACATTGAGCGCAAGTACCATATCATTCGAGAGTATGTGAACAAAGGAGATCTGAAAGTATGCGATATTCCAAGAGTTGAAAATCTAGCAGATCTATTCACAAAAACATTACCTGCTAAAGTTTTTAAATCTCATTATGATACGATTTATATTAAATGCATGCCAAATAGGATTTAATAACTAGTGGGATATTGTTGAATTTTTGCTATAAAAATCTTATTTATCTATTTATTTAATGTTTATTTATTTATGTGGGACATTTATTTATTAATAAAAGTACATCATTCATCATTCATCATTCATTATATGGTCGTTTAGTTTGTTTATATAAATCTCCATATGATATATATTATGGTTTATGTGTATAAATAAATATTATACACAGAAAATATAAATCATATGTAATATATAAATAATGGTTTATAACCTAGGATGATTTGGAGATATTATCATGTAGGTTATAGTACTTTAACATATATGATTATCTTGATCATGGAAGTTGGACTTCTAATTAAAATACTAGTGCATTTACGGTGTGCATTAAACGAATCATGTGATAATATTTTATTTATAAAATATTTTAACATAAATACTAATTTGTGAATTTTCTTAATTTTGAAACAATAATGGACTGATTATTATTATTATTATTATTATTATTATTATTATTATTATTATTATTATTATTATATTCATTTGATGTTCTAATTATTGAGATTACATTGTGTTAATTAATACTTCGGAATGTCGATCAATATATTTAATTAATATTAGGAACATTATTATTGTCAAAATATCTATAAGATTTTTCATAAGATAATTTATCATTGATCATAAAATCTTGGCCGAGTCATTTAATATTTATTATTAAAAGGGTTGATTTAATTGTAAAATTAATTTATGATCAAATAAAGATAAATTATGGACTTATGAAATTAGTTTAAATGTATCGAGATTATATTAATTATGAAATATTTATGTATATCTATAAAGGAAATATGTATAGTTCATTAGTAAATGGTTTATTTAATTAATTCTTAGACTAAAGTGCAATTATAATTATTTAGTGGAATTAATTGTAATTAATATTTATTATGAATATTATTATTAAAAAATAATTGGAGTTAGAGGATAAATCCCTTAAGATCTCATCCTTTCTAGCCTAATATTGACCAAATTCATAAGAGAAGGTAATGATCAATATTATTATATATATCATTGATCAAAAACGTATTTAGTACTTTTCTTATCAGAAGAAAATACCAAATTTTGTATTCTCTCTCTTTTAGCCTAGAAAAAACACAACTAGGGTTTTTTCAAAAGGGTGTTTTAAAGGCTACACTTCAGGTTTAACATAAGTGATGAAATTAATTATTGAAACTAAACATATTTATAAATATAACCCATATTGAAACAAAAGAAGAAGAAAGAACATAATGGAAGCGTACCAGATTTCATAATATTGTTTGATCAAACGGGTTAAGATCTTCCAATTGATGCGTATTTTTCAGAAGTGAATTTCTCTGTTGATGGGGATACAAAGAAAACTATGAAGGAAAAAAAAATATACGCTCAATTGGGGACCATGACCCCATTATATAGAATACTGTATTATGAAGAAACTGCCAATGACAATTATTATCTTTTAGTATTTTAAAATTGGCCCCTCATCAATTTAAAAATACAAGTCCGATCTCTACACATTAATTCCATGACAAAACATACCCTTAAGCCTACTTAAAAACTTAATTAAATCACTTAAATTTAGGCCTATATATGATAACATACATTAATAATATACATGTGTGGTCCCAATTAAGATTAATATAAAAATTAATCTATCAATCTCCCATTGGACCACATATGTATTCTAAGAAATGTGTTTAACTTTAGTAAGCTCCTGAAATTTGTTTTTATGTCCTGAAGGGTATCCAAACAATCTCATCCATTAGCTACATCAATATAGGATCAAAGTGGTCTTCATTACAATAACTGTAATTGGACCTATCAATGGTCTCGTATGTCAACATAGCTAAATGACACAGATCAATCATGGATGCATAGCATGGGAATTACATGTAATGTGATTCACACATGCCTATTTCCAACTAGTCCTACTTAACTGTATTGAAATCAATACTTCAGTATACTTAATAGAGTGTGGTAAACTAAATACTTTAATTCTGCAGAAAATATATAAATGAAATCTGTAGTTTTAACATAAAGCAATAATCCAAATATAAACTTCCACTAAACTAAAGTATCCTCAAATAGAATAACACCCATATGACCAGTGTACTCGTGAAAGACATTTGGTGATAATCCTTTTGTGATCGGATCCGCTATCATGGAGTTTGTCCCAATGTGCTCTATAGAAATCTGTACACTCTGCACTTTTTCTTTCACAACGAGAAACTTGATTTCAATGTGTTTTGACTTTGTCGAGCTTCTGTTGTTGTTGGAATATAATACCGCTGATTTATTGTCACAATATAATTTTAATGGTCTTTCAACACCCTCCAAAATTCGCAGCCCAGTGACAAAAATTCGCAACCATATTCCATGATTTGATGCCTCATAGCATGCTACAAACTTTGTAGCCATGGCAGACGAAGCAACGAGCGTCTGTTTTGTAGACCTCCACCAGCCAACAAGTAAACATAGCCTGAAGTGGATGTCTTGCTGTCTTGGCATCCAACAAAATCAGAATCGGAATACCCAATGATCTCTAACCGATCCAATCTCTTATATGTGAGCATATAATCCTTTTTTTTCTCTGTAAATACCTCATAACCCATTTGGCTGCCTTTCAATAATCCATGCCAGGGTTACTTAAATATCTGCCAAACATGCCAACTATGAACGCAATATCCGGACGCGTACATACTTGAGCATACATTAGACTCCCTACAGCCGATGCATAGGGAATCTTTTGCATTTCTTTAATTTTAAGGCTATTCTTCGGGCATTGACTAAGACTAAACTTGTCTCCTTTAGCGACCGGGGTTTTACCTGATTTGCAATTTTGGACGCTAAACCTATTCAGAACTTTCTCAATATAGTTCCTTTGTGACAATCCCAATATACACCGAGAACGTTCTCGGTGTATCTCAATTCCTAATACAAAAGAAGCATTACCAAGATCTTTCATTTCAAAGTTCTTTGATAGAAATATCTTGGTGTCATGCAACATGCCTATGTCATTTGTCGCAAGTAATATGTCATCGACATATAAAACCAGGAAAATATGTTTACTCCCACTGAATTTGTGATATACACAATTATCAACAATATTTGTTTCAAAACCATATGAAACAATGACTTGATGAAATTTAAAGTACCACTGACGAGATGCATGCTTGAGTCCATAGATGGATTTTGTCAATTTGCAAACCATATTCTTTGGGTATTCAGACACAAAGTTTTCTGGCTGCACCATATAAATTATTTCTTCAATGTCACCATTGAGAAACGCTGTTTTAACATCCATTTGATGTAACTCAAGGTCAAAATGTGCAACAAACGTCATAATTGTCCTAAAAGAGTCTTTCGAAGAAACCGAAGAGAAAGTCTCTTTAAAGTCAATTCCTTCCTTTTGAATAAAGCCTTTAGCCACAAGACGTGCCTTATACCTCTCCACATTACCATTTGAATCCCTTTTGGTTTTAAATATCCATTTGCAACCTACGGGTTTCGCATTATACGGTAATGGAACAAGTTCCCAAACTTTATTGTCTTGCATAGACTTGTACTCTTCATTCATGGCTTCAATCCAATTTTGAGAGTTAGAACTTTTCATGGCTTGACAGAAATTAATTGGATCATCTTCTGACATTCCACTTTCTACCTCCTGTTCTTGAAGATATACGATATAATCGTTTGAAATTGCAATTTTTCTTTCTATCGTGGATCGCCTTAATTGCTCAGATTCTTGAGGTTGTTGAGTTACAGGTATAGAAACCTGCACATTGTCAGAAGTAGTAGTAGGAATTGAGATTTCTCCTTCTTCCTCCTGAAAGACAATGTTCCTAACATGATTTCTTCCCCCAAACTCAACATCCTCAAAGAATGTTGCAGTTCCCGTCTCAAAAATTGACTTACTAGTGGGATCATAAAACTTGTAACCCCGTGATCGTTCTGCATAGCCAATAAAGTAGCTACTAACAGTTTTGGAGTCCAATTTCCTTTCATGAGGCTGATAAGGCCTCGTTTCAGCAGGACATCCCCAAACACGTAAGTGCTTTAGACTAGGTGTTGGTGGTTTTCACAACCTATAAACTCGCGCAAGTATACGCGGTCTAACAAGTAGTATAGATAAAGTTGAGTGTCGAACCCACGAGGACAAAATATTAGGTAGTAGATCAAGTATTAAAAAGTATCCCAACGGTCTTATTTAAACAAGTGAATAAGAGTTGTGTGTTGTAATCAATTTGGCAGAAACAGATAAATAAAAAGGCGAGTTGTAACAAAGATGTCAAGCTAGGATTACAACTCCCCTAATGTCTCGCCTAATAATCCTAACTCTCCATTTAACTAACAAATCACAAGAATGGTTAACCGAGAACACATGGTACACATAAGCCTCTTCCGATGGTCAAATGCATATCCCTTAGCTGGATAAATCACAATATTCCTATGGTGAAAATAACTAGACTAAGGGTCATTAACAATAATCCCAATGGTTACACAGGGCAAATAGACATATTCCTATTCTATCAAGCAATTTGTGCACTCATTCCCTAGGGCAATGGTCATAACAAGTGTTGTTGCACTTAAGGAAAGGTGTAACATCAATTTTCCAATATCAGTTAACACCTATATCAATTCCTATCTCAAGAAATTTATGAATAAACATGAAATACAACAATCCATTCAGAACATGATTCATTACATAAATATGAGAGAAATTCATATTAAGCTAATCATTAGGTTACATTGCAATCCTAGAAATGTAATTAGTTCATAACTATAGAACTAATTAATACATCCATGCTGTTCAACATAATTAGAATTACACAAATGGATAACAGAATTTGAAGAGAGAAAACTCCTGCTCGGATATGGTTCAAGCTTCAGTTCCTCCAAAATGTGTTGCTGCCTCCCTTTTGGTTCTAAGTTTTCTAGCTACCTCTCAAGTAGCCTCCTAGCATTCCTTATGTAGCACAAACTAGGTCGAAATAGGAAAGCCAGGTGGCTGGGAACCGGGCCTCATGCTGCGGCGTGGGCCTTGCGCCTTGCAATGGCGCTGCGACGTGGGCTCCGTGTCCTAGCCAAGGAAGAGTCGCTGCAGCGCCAACCCATGAGGGATTGGCCCCGCTGCAGCGTGAGCTCCGTGCATTTGAAAGGGGAGGCTCGCTGCAGCGCCAGCCTATGAAGGAATGGGGTCGCTGCAGCGCGAGCTCCGTGTAATTGGCCAAGGACCTCTCGCTGCAGCGTGACTCCTAGGCTTGGTTATGGTGCTGCGGCGCGGGCCGCCGGTCCATCAGCTATCATGCTGTTCTTTTCCCCATTTTACACCAAATGAACACACCTCTCACCTGAAAAGCAGAAACAATAAGATAACAGATAAAACATAAATTTGCGCTAGAAGATGATATAATCAAGCAATTTCTTAAGTGATAAAGAACCCGATTTGCAGGTATGAATCCCGCTCATCAAATACCCCCAAACTTAAGCATTTGCTTGTCCCTAAGCAAACAAAAATATAAAAAACATTAAAACTCCAGCCTCAAGCTTAGGCTAAGAGTGATCTAAACTACTATATACCTGCATTGTGGACTCAAGGGTCAGAATTACAATTTCAAGGTAGAAACAAACTCATTAATAAAATCTAGCTCAAAATTCTAACGTAGACTGCTACTGATCCAAATCTGTGTGTGTGTGAATACCAACTGGTATAACTGTATACATCTCAAACACAAACTCGATTGCAAAGATGAAATTGTTGACACCATCACTCATACTAAATCAAGCATTCAGAACAAGATATCAAATGTAAGAACAGACCACTAGGCATTAAAATGTGAGCAACAAAACTAAGTGAGACATGTGCAAAAGTTTAATTACATTAGGCTATGCAGAGTTACTCCTTTAACGAGCTTTAGAACAATGACTCCCAAGCTTGAAGGCTTTAGGGCATTAGGTGTAGAACACCCCCAAGAATTTACTAACTCGAGTAACAAAGGCCACGTAATTAGACTTGAGTCAAACTATAGTTTATTTATTGCCAACGCCTTACCCTAATCTCAAGAATGACCGTGCAGTGCCTGAATACCTTTGGCTCTTCAAAGTTACCCGTGTAACGAGTGTTTGATCAAGGACTCCCAAGTCAGGTGACTTTAGGGCAATGGGTGTGAAAACACCCCAACGGATCTACTAACTCAAGTAACAAAGGCCATGTAAATAGGCGTGGTCAACTGGGGATTCGCGTTCTTTTTTTTTTTTTCAAAACATATGCCAACGTATCTGTCTGTTTCTTACAATATTTAAATCACATACGAAAGAACGAGATGATAGCATCAATTTCCTTAGCCAAAAACCACTTAGGCTCGGTTGAAATAATAACAGTTCTAACATTTGGTATGTGCGCAATAGAATAGATAGGATCCACAGCAGTACTTACTAAACAAAATGATCTAAGACTCTATCACTAAATGTTTAACAACATTGATAAAGCAATACTTCAATCATATCAACGGCCACAATCAGAATTTTTTATTCATTTACCCCAAGATAACTATAGCACAAAATAGGGTAATGAAAACCTGTGAAAGCCCCAAAAGATGGGTAAAAATCAAAACTGGAAGACACCCATAGGCTAATCATGCAGATAAAACCAGAATTAGGCATCCACAGATAATAATTAATAAAGCATCCATACGTTCTAAATAAACCAAACTATGCAGTTCCTACATTAAAATATCCAAGATAAACCATCCTAACTACCGCAGTTCAAACATAAACCATAACTCATAAAAAGATAAATAACTAAATAGAAATCAGCTAAAAACTCCCCCAAACTTGAACTGGCCAATGTCCTCAATGGCTGGAATGGGCAGGTGGTGCTGGTGGTGCTGGTGGTGCATCCTCCGCAGTATCGCCCTCAGCATCCCCCTCATCACCCTCCTCGTCGTCAACCTGATCGCCCTCTGATGGTGATGGCGGCGGATATGGTGGAAAGACAGGAGGCTCAGGGAACTGGTACGGCATGGAGTCCATGTCATCACCGCCTGAGGCTGCATAGATGCTGGAGACCGTGTTGGCGAACTCAGCATGATACTGTGCAAAAATGTTCTGCCTCTAAGCAATAGTGTCCTGTCTACGGCCGAACGAGCCCATCCTGCTGTTGATTGTGTCTATCTTTTGGTGCATAAGGTCCATTGATGCCATCAACGCAGCAAGTGGACCAGCAGAGGTGGAGCCAAGATCTGGAGTCTGGGTAGAAGTCTCACCCTCAATAGTAAGGGGTTGATTAGGATCTGGCAGGTATCCCTCGCCACACTCATGAGAAATGCCCCCTGGCCAAACAGTAAACCGCTGAATGACATGGTGATCGATGACTGACATGGGTGCCTGCGTTGGGTCATCCGGTCCCCACTGAACTTTGGCCCGCTTGCAGAGACGGGTGATGAGAGAAGGGTGCGGGAGGCCTGAACCAATGTTACTCTTTATGGCCTTCCTGATGGACTCCTGAATGATCACCCCAATGTCGATGTCAAGCCCAGTGATGATGGCAAATAGCAGCACAGCCCGTTCACGGGTGACATCGCTGAGGTGACGAGTGGGCATGATGCTGGAGCAGATAAAGGCATACCAAGCCTTCCCATAGCGGCTGAGGGCTGGCTGAGGGAAGCTCGTCTTTTCCCCCTGGAACTCATTCACCTTCCAAGCTGTGCCAGGCTGACAGAGCCGTGTAATGATCTCATCCTGGCTATAGCTGCGGTAGCCCCGCTCCTGGAAATCCTTGCCTCCAAAGTTGGGCATGTCAAACACAGCATTAATGGTCTTGCTGTCAAACTTCACCAATTTGCCCCTGACAGTGACCTCGGCTGGTCCCTCAGCACTGGCGTTGGCATAAAACTCTCGAACTACTGAAATAACTGCAGATTCGGGTGGCTTAGTGAAATGGATCCACCTCCTCTTCATAATCATGTTAGCCAATTTTCCATCCTTATTGAGGTCCGGCCTAAATCCACGCTCAGGTAGAAGGTTTCGCTTAGCAAAGGACTTGTTGTAGCGATTCCACGCCTCAACACTCATAAATTTTGATTGGTCCCATTGTGGGGCCGATGAGGATGAGGAACCCCCTATGCTAAGGCGCTGACGTTTTGGTGCCATGGCAAAATTCAAGCAACAATAACCCAAGCGAAATCCAAAGTCCAACAACAAAAACCAAAGCAGAACTCAACCCCAAAGCAAGCCAAACACAGTGTCAATGCCGAACAAAACCAAAGGTTTAAGCAATTCAGAAGCCAATTTAAGCACAAACAAAACCAAGGTGTTACTCAGGTAATTTATCAAACACAAGGCGCGCGTGGCATAAAACCTAAGTGGAAGCAACCTTAGTCAGAGATGAAAACTCGAACTTGTTGGTTACAGTAGATGAAGTAGCCCAAGATGAAATCCCACTCAAGCACAACAATAATCACCCAAGCAATACACTCACAGAAAGAACGAAATCAAACCCCACAATTTCACTTTAGAACTTTAAAACTTACCTTGCGAAAATCGGAGAAGATTGCAAGATGTGATGTGAAGAATCCCCCAATCAAACCCACAACGATGCTGTGTGCGAAGAGACCAAGGATCCGTCTGTGACTATGCTTGGAAAGATTTTGAGTTGAGAGAGAGGTATGGCAATGGCTAGGGCAAGTGTCGGCGGTTGTGGCTGGGATGGCTGCAAATGCCGGCCTTCCAGGCTTTGTAAAAACAAAAACACACAGCTCGCGCTGCGGCGTGGGCTGGTGAACGAGAACTCACGCTGCGGCGTGAGCTCCTTGTGCCTGATAATAGAGCCTCGCTGCAGCGTGAACCTTAGGCAAAATTGGTCACGTTGCAGCGCAACTCTCCAGTAGCTTCAACAAGGGACTGGCGCTGCAGCGTGGATAATTGCCGCTGCAGCGTGAGAACTTGGTCTTGGAAAATAACGGGCTTCGCGCTGCGGCGTGGATAATGCCTTGTAACGTCACGCTGCAGCGTGAGCTCCGTGTATTTGAAACGACCATCTCGCTGCAGCGTTAGCCATAGGCAAATTTGGCCACGCTGCAGCGCAATTCTCCAGTAGCTGTTCTAAGGGTAAGCCGCTGCAGCGTGGAGGGAAGAGCAAAGAGTCACGATGCGGCGTGAATACCAGATTTGCAAAAAAATTTGATGCAGCTCCTGCATTACACAAGAACCCTATTAGCAATTTTGACCAAAATTTTAAAGACAAAAATAGCATACCACTTCATAGAGTGCATGTACCCTGAAGAACTGACACTAACTACCATGAATCAATGCCTAGCTCAAATGCTCGACTCATGGTCCCAAAAATTTATTTATTATTAGTATTATTATTATTTTTTTTTTAATTTTTTTTTATCGCAACACTAACACATGCGAGACTACAGATTACAGAAATGAATCTAGATCCTATAGGAACTGAAATCAGACTTACGTTAATGCAACCACGACTCGTAGCTATGCGGATTTGAAATTATAAACAATAAAACTATTGAAATGAAACAGAAAACGTGAAAAGGATAGAAATCGATACTCGGGTGGGGTTGCCTCCCCACCAAGCGCTTGTTTTATAGTCGTCGGCTTGACTATCCGGCCGGTTCATACCGGCTCACCAAGGGTGATTGAGGTCATTTGGCGGTCAACCTCGCCGCCCCAGTAATGCTTCAACCGCTGACCGTTCACCTTGAACGTTCTATCGGAGCCCGGGTCCTCCACCTCAATTGCTCCGTGAGGATATACCTTAGCTATTGTGAAAGGTCCTGACCAACGGGACTTCAATTTCCCAGGAAATAACTTCAGACGAAAGTTAAAGAGGAGCACTTTCTGCCCCGGCTCAAATTCTCTCACAACAATCTTCTTGTCGTGCCACCGCTTTGTCTTTTCCTTATATAACTTAGCATTTTCATACGCCTGGAGACGGAACTCGTCTGACTTATTCAGTTGTAGCAGCCTTTTCTCACCAGCTGCATCCATATCAAAGTTTAGCTCGCGAATTGCCCAATAGGCGTTGTGCTCCAACTCGACGGGGAGATGACATGCCTTTCCATATACTAGCCTATACGGAGACATTCCGATAGGCGTTTTATAGGCAGTGCGGTATGCCCATAATGCATCATCTAGCTTTTTGGACCAGTCCTTGCGGTTAGGGTTCACTATCTTTTCCAAGATCCGTTTAACCTCCCTGTTGGACACCTCCGCTTGACCACTAGTTTGTGGGTGGTAAGCGGTGGCTATCTTATGGGAAACCCCATATTTTGCAAGAAGGGCTTCAAAGTACTTGTTACAGAAGTGCGTGCCCTCGTCACTAATGATGGCCCGAGGTGTGCCAAACCGAGTGAAAATGTTCTTTCTCAGAAAGTTCAACACAACCTTAGCGTCGTTAGTAGGCAGAGCAACAGCTTCCACCCACTTGGATACATAGTCCACAGCGACTAGAATGTAAAGGTTATTGTAGGAGGATGGAAATGGACCCATAAAGTCTATTCCCCAGACATCAAATAACTCGACCTCAAGAATGTTTTGCAGTGGCATTTCATGCCTCCTCGAAATGGTTCCTACCCTTTGGCAATTATCGCATCGCGATACATAGGAATGAGCGTCCTTAAACAGGGTTGGCCAGTAAAAACCAGATTGAAGTACCTTTGCTGCAGTTCGTTGCCCCCCGAAATGCCCTCCATAATTAGATGAGTGACAATGGTGGAGCACACCCTCAATCTCTCCTTCAGGCAGACATCGTCTCAAAATCTGATCTGCACATAGTTTGAACAAGAACGGCTCGTCCCCAGAGATACTACTGCCTAGCATCATGCAGGAATTTCTTCCTCTAGTGATAGTTCATGTCAGGCGGTACCACATCACAAGCAACATAATTAGCAAAATCTGCAAACCATGGTGCCACACCCTTGACCTCATATAATTGTTCATCCGGGAAGAAATCATCGATATCAAGCTCATTCTCTTTCGAGTTATTTGGATTCTCCAATCTCGATAGGTGATCCGCCACTTGGTTTTCAGTTCCCTTTTTATCACGAATCTCCAAATCGAATTCTTGGAGGAGAAGAACCCAACGAATCAACCTCGGCTTAGCATCTTTCTTTGAGATTAGATATTTGATCGCCGAATGGTCCGTATACACAATGACTTTAGTTCCGATTAAGTATGGGCGGAACTTGTCAAAGGCATATACTACTGCCAGAAGCTCTTTCTCAGTGGTTGTGTAATTAAGCTGAGCATCTGTCAATGTTTTACTGGCGTAGTAAATGGTGTGAAACACCTTGTCTCTTCGTTGTCCCAGAACTGCCCCTATAGCATAATCACTGGCGTCGCACATGAGCTCAAAAGGCAATGTCCAGTTAAGAACCACAACAATAGGAGCTGAGACGAGTCTCTCCTTTAACAAATTAAAAGCTTGTAGGCAGGCCTCATCAATCTTAAAAGGCATGTCCTTTTCCAATAGGCTACACAACGGCTTGGTGATTTTCGAGAAGTCCTTGATGAACCGCCTGTAAAACCCTGCGTGCCCCAGAAAACTCCTAACTCCTTTCACTGATGAAGGCGGGGGTAGGTTATCAATAATATCAACCTTTGCTCTGTCTACCTCAATCCCACTAACAGACACTCTGTGTCCCAGAATAATCCCTTCTCTAACCATGAAGTGACATTTCTCCCAATTCAGAACCAGGTTTGTCTCAACACATCTTTTCAGAACTGCGGTCAAATTTTGCAGATACGCGTCAAAAGAACTCCCAAAAACAGAGAAATCATCCATAAACACTTCAAGTGTCTGCTCCACCATGTCAGAAAAGATAGACATCATGCAACGCTGAAATGTGGCAGGAGCGTTACATAACCCGAAGGACATTTTTCGGAAGGCAAAGGTCCCATATGGACATGTAAATGTTGTTTTCTCCTGATCATCGGGTGCTATAGCAATTTGATTGTACCCCGAGTATCCATCCAGAAGACAGTAGAATTCATGCCCAGCGAGTCTATCAAGCATTTGGTCAATGAATGGCAGAGGAAAGTGATCCTTGCAAGTGGACTTGTTCAGTTTCCTGTAGTCCATACATACTCTCCATCCAGTGACTATTCGTGTTGGGATCAGCTCGTTATTCTCATTAGACACCACTGTCATGCCGCCCTTTTTTGGTACACACTGAATTGGACTCACCCATGGACTGTCAGATATGGGGTAGATAATGCCCGCATCTAGTAACTTAATAATTTCAGATCTGACAACCTCTTTCATGATGGGGTTCAACCGTCTCTGATGCTCAATAGAAGGTTTAGCCCCCTCCTCCAGGAGGATTTTGTGCATACATACAGAGGGACTGATGCCCTTAATATCTGAGATAGACCACCCCAAAGCTGTTTTATGCGCCTTTAGGACTGCGAGGAGCTTTTCCTCCTGTACCTCATCTAGTGATGCAGAAACAATAACTGGCAAGGTAGACGCCTCACCTAGATAGGCGTATCGCAAGTGGCTCGGCAATGGCTTAAGCTCAAGCTCAGGTGGTTCTATAACTGATGGGTGTGACTGGGATGTGGGTGCTTCATTCTCATTCAAAGGCTCAAATTGTCGCTTGAACATATTTGATCTCGGGGCTGATTCCAACCACTGAACATGCTCAAGATGAGAGGGATCGTCAATATTACATGCGCCAATCAAAGTGGACTCAAGCGAGTCAGGAAAACAATTTTCATAGAATACTTCTCGCACAGCTTCGTCAACAACATCGACACGGAAACAATCATCAGAGGCACTGGGATACTTCATGGACTTAAAGACATTGAACGTTACTTCCTGGTCTTGTACTCTCATGGTGAGTTCCCCCTTCTGTACATCTACCAATGTTCTGCCTGTTGCAAGGAATGGTCTGCCCAAAATGATAGGGACTTCCCTATCCTCCTCGCAATCCAGAATAATAAAATCAGCAGGGAATATGAACTTGTCCACTTTGACGAGCACATCTTCCACAATACCCTTAGGATGAGTAATAAATCTATCGGCCAGCTGTAGAGTCACACTGGTAGGCTTTACCTCATTAAGCCCCAACTTCTTGTAGATAGAAAGGGGCATCAAATTAATGCTAGCTCCTAAGTCACATAGGGCTTTTCCGATAAATTGATCCCCAATTGTGCATGGGATAGTGAAACTCCCGGGGTCTTTCAACTTGGTTGGAAGCTTGCTTTGAAGGATTGCACTGCATTCCTCAGTAAGTGCCACTGTCTCATAGTCCCCCATTTTCCTCTTCTTGGACAAGATGTCCTTCATGAATTTCACATAGCTGGGTATTTGTTCTAATGCCTCAGCAAAAGGAATGTTGATGTGAAGTTTCTTGAAAATTTCTAAGAATTTTGAGAATTGTTTTTCAAGCTTTTGCTTCTGAAGGCGCTGGGGAAATGGTAGGTGTTGAGCCAAAGGACTTGGCTTGCTAACAGTTGGGGTCGGTATTGTGGATTTCTCCTTTTCACTCTCCTCTCCCCCAGACTTGTTACAATCAAGCTCCACAATGCGTTCCTTTCCTACAACCTCATGATGCACTGTTGAGGTTCCTCCTCCAGTCTCAATCAATTTGGTGCCACTTCGAAGGGTGATTGCCTTACATTGCTCCTTGCCCTCCCGTTTTGGGTTGACATCCGTGTCACTTGGCAATGTGCCTGCAGGACGGTTATTCAAAGCAGTTGACAACTGTCCCAATTGGACTTCCAAATTCCGGATCGCTGCCTCTTGACTGAGGCTCCTTGTTTCATTTTGAGCAATATATCTCGAAGGGAGATCTTCCACACTAGGTTTCCTTTCCTGTGGAGCTGGGTAAGATCCTTGAGAATGTTGCTGATTCTGAGATTGAAATCCAGGAGGTTGTGCAAAAGGTGTCCTGGTGGTAGAGGGTTGTGCTTGGGCATTGTTGTTATTACTCCGTGAGAAATTTGGGTGATTCCTCAGTCCAGGATGGTAGTGTGTGGGGAGATTGGTATTCTGTTGTCGCCCGTAGTTAGAGACATACTGAACTGATTCCGAGCTAATGGGACATTGTTCAGTCGGGTGACTTCCCGCACACAAATCACATGGCACAATGACACTGTGCACCGGCTGCTTTCCCATGGCCTGAATTTGCTTGGCAAGGCCGTCGACCTGTGCAGATAGTGCAGTTACTGTGTCAATCTCATATATCCCGGCCATTTTACTCGGCATTTTCCTTTCCGTTGGCCATTGATAATTATTTGCTGACATAGTTTCCAATAACGCATAAGCCTGGTCATATGTCCTCCCCATAAATGCTCCTCCAGACGCAGCATCAATACTTGCTCTGGTCTGCCCTGATACCCCGTTATAGAAAGTCTCCACCAATAACCAATTCGGCAAGCTGTGGTAAGGGCATTTCCTTAGCAGGTCCTTGTATCTTTCCCATGCTTCATACATTGTCTCAGCATCTAATTGTGAGAAAGACATAATGTTATTTCTGAGCATGGCGGTTTTCGCTGGTGGGAAGAACTTTGCCACGAATTTCTGGGCCAAATCAGCCCATGTGGTAATTGAGCCCGAGGGGAGCGAGTTCAACCAACTCTTAGCCTTATCCCGTAGGGTAAACGGGAACAGCCTGAGCCTGATTGCATCTTCGGTCACTCCATGGTATTTGAAGGTGTCACATATCTCCACAAAGTTGACCACATGATCATTAGGGTCATCATGCGGCAACCCCCCAAACTGCAAATTGTTTTGGATCATTTGAATTGTGCCTGGCTTAATTTCAAAGCTATTAGCTTCAATAGCGGGCCGTTGGATACTGGCCTGTAGAGTTGTGACACTCGGCATTGCATACTCCCGTAGAGTTTTCTGAATTTCCTCGGCCATTCTAGGAGGAGTAGGAATTTCCCTAGCTCTCTCTCTTCTCCTTCGTCTGAAAGTTCTGTCCACCTCAGGGTCAATAGGTATTAAATCCTGATTCCTGCGAGGTGGCATGCACAGTCTAGAGTACCTGAGAGAAAGATTAAACAGATAAATCAGTCTAAATTAAGATCGTTTTGAAGTAATATTAATATTGAGAAACAACTAATACTGAGTCCCCGGCAACGGCGCCAAAAACTTGTTGGTGGTTTTCACAACCTATAAACTCGTGCAAGTATACGCGGTCTAACAAGTAGTATAGATAAAGTTGAGTGTCGAACCCACGAGGACAAAATATTAGGTAGTAGATCAAGTATTAAAAAGTATCCCAACGGTCTTATTTAAACAAGTGAATAAGAGTTGTGTGTTGTAATCAATTTGGCAGAAATAGATAAATAAAAAGGCGAGTTGTAACAAAGATGTCAAGCTAGGATTACAACTCCCCTAATGTCTCTCCTAATAATCCTAACTCTCCATTTAACTAACAAATCACAAGAATGGTTAACCGAGAACACATGGTACACATAAGCCTCTTCTGATGGTCAAATGCATATCCCTTAGCTGGATAAATCACAATATTCCTATGGTGAAAATAACTAGACTAAGGGTCATTAACAATAATCCCAATGGTTACACAAGGAAAATAGACATATTCCTATTCTATCAAGCAATTTGTGCACTCATTCCCTAGGGTAATGGTCATAACAAGTGTTGTTGCACTTAAGGAAAGGCGTAACATCAATTTTCCAATATCAGTTAACACCTATATCAATTCCTATCTCAAGCAATTGATGAATAAACATGAAATACAACAATCCATTCAGAACATGATTCATTACATAAATATGAGAGAAATTCATATTAAGCTAATCATTAGGTTACATTGCAATCCTAGAAATGTAATTAGTTCATAACTATAGAACTAATTAATACATCCATGCTGTTCAACATAATTAGAATTACACAAATGGATAAACAGAATTTGAAGAGAGAAAACTCCTGCTCGGATATGGTTCAAGCTTCAGTTCCTCCAAAATGTGTTGCTGCCTCCCTTTTGGTTCTAAGTTTTCTAGCTACCTCTCAAGTAGCCTCCTAGCATTCCTTATGTAGCACAAACTAGGTCGAAATAGGAAAGCCAGGTGGCTGGGAACCGGGCCTCACGCTGCGGCGTGGGCCTTGCGCCTTGCAATGGCGCTGCGGCGTGGGCTCCGTGTCCTAGCCAAGGAAGAGTCGCTGCAGCGCCAACCCATGAGGGATTGGCCCCGCTGCAGCATGAGCTCCGTGCATTTGAAAGGGGAGGCTCGCTGCAGCGCCAGCCTATGAAGGAATGGGGTCGCTGCAGCGCGAGCTCCGTGTAATTGGCCAAGGACCTCTCGCTGCAGCATGACTCCTAGGCTTGGTTATGGTGCTGCGGCGCGGGCCTCGTGTCCTTCAGCTATCTTGCTGTTCTTTTCCCCATTTTACACCAAATGAACACAACTCTCACCTGAAAAGCAGAAACAATAAGATAACAGATAAAACATAAATTTGCGCTAGAAGATGATATAATCAAGCAATTTCTTAAGTGATAAAGAACCCGATTTGCAGGTATGAATCCCGCTCATCACTAGGCTTTCGCCCAACCCAAAGTTCATACGGTGTTTTTGCAGCCACTTTTGTTGGAACCCGATTGAGGATATAAGTTGCTGTCTTTAGAGCCTCACCCCAAAGTGACTCTGGTAAAGTAGATTGACTAATCATACTTCTTACCATATCCTTAAGAGTCCGATTTCGTCTCTCAGATACACCATTCATACTAGGCGACCCTGGCATAGTTTACTGTGGGACGATTCCACATTCCTCTAGGTATTTAGCAAACGGTCCTGGACATTGTTCACCTGAGCCGTCATATCTGCCGTAATATTCACCACCACGATCAGATCTGACCCTTTTAATCCGTTTGTTGAGTTGTAACTCAACTTCGGCCTTAAATATTTTGAACACATCCAAAGACTGCGATTTTTCATGTATAAGAAATAGGTAACCATATCTAGAATAGTCGTCTATGAATGTTATAAAGTATTGTTGACCATTCCAAGAAGCTGTAAGGAATGGACCACAAATATTCGTATGTATTAATTCTAAAACGTCCGTAGTTCGATTGTCACCTATTTTCTTCGTTTTAGTCTGTTTTCCCTTGATACACTGAATACAGACATCAAAGTCAGAAAAATCAAGGGAGTCCAAAATCCCATCAGACACAAGACACTCAACTCTGGATTTAGATATGTGACCTAGGCGTTTGTGCCATAATGAGGCTGAATTTTTTTATCTAATTTTTGTTTAATACCACGTATTTCCACATGCAAGGTTTCATTGTAAGATGAAATAGTTTCCAACAAATATAGATTATCAAAAAAAATAAGTAAACCGGTACCAACTACATTCTAATTAATAGACAAACTGAAATTCTTATTTCCAAAAGAACAATAATAACCGAATTTGTCCGATGTAGAAATAGAAACTAAATTTCGTCTAAATGACAGTACAACAAAAGTGTCTTTTAAATTCAAATAGTAATCAGTACTTAACAACAATCTAAAATGCCCTATTGCCTCCACCTCCACTGATTTGCCATCACCCACATAGATACATCTTTCAGCATCAGTTGGCATTCGAGAGTGTAGGCAACCCTGCATAGAAACAGAAATGTGAGTATTAGTACCAGAATCTACCCACCAAGTGTTTCTTGGTACTGAAGTTAAATTGATTTCAGAACAGACCAAAACATGAAATGTACCTTTCTTTTCACGCCAGGCGGCAAATTTGGTACAATCCTTCTTTTTATGTCCGGGCTTGCCACAAAAGAAACAACCATTTTCAGTCTTTTGTTTCTTTTGCCCCGGACCCTTAGGAACATAAACTTCTTTTCCCTTATCTTTCCTCTTGCCCTTGCCTTTAGAGGTGCTTGCCAAATGAGCACTTTCGGTCCTATCTTGCTTCAATCTTTCTTCCTCTTGCACACAAAATGAAATGAGCTCATTGAGAGTCCATTTCTCCTTCTGACAATTTTAACTTACTTTAAACTGACTGAATTGTGCAGGAAGAGAAATTAGAATCAAATGCACGAGCATATCATTCGATAAATCAAGCTTTAGTGCCTTAAGCTTTGAAGCAAGATGAGACATCTCCATGATGTACTCCCTGGCATTACCCTTGCCCTTGTACTTCATTGAAATCAAGCTTGCTAAAAGCGTACTTGTTTTAGCCTTAACGTTTTTGACAAAACGGTTCTGAATTTTTGAAAGAAACTCAATGGTTGTGATATTGTCATTTGTAATTGCACATCTAAAGGCTTCTGGAATCCCACACTTCATAATCATAAGATTTAGCCTGTTCAAACGGTCCCACTTTTCAAAATACCCAATTTCCTCGGGAGTACTTTCTTCAGTGAGGTCATTCAGTTTCGGCATTCTAAATGCCAAGTCTATGTCCATGCAGCCAATAACAATTAATATGTTCTCTTTTCAGTCCTTAAAGTTTGTTCCATTTAACATTGGAACATTATTCATGTTAGCAGATATAGCAGTAGTAGACATTAAAGCTGAATAGAGAACAAATATAAAAATTAATAAACTATTATGTTCACATTAAATAACCAAATAAACAATCTTTAAATTGATTAATTTTATGACAACATTTTAAGATACCTAGCACAACATTAATATCATGCCTTTGGACAGTGATATTAATTGTAATTTGTACTCTTGTTAAAATAAATAAACATTGACAATAATTATGTCAAATAATAAATCCATGTTTGCATGAATTCATTATTCATATTAGTTTACCTCGATAAGTATCACATGTTTATCATCACAAATATGTATGAAATTCGATCAAATATGAACCCATCTTTGGATTAGTTAATATTTGCATGAATTACACATATACGAACATCTAAACATTCCATACAAAACAATCTAGACAAGAGAGGTCACTTTAGTGACATCTTGTTTTAATTAATTATTTGTAATGTCTGACAAAAGAAAAATAAGTCTATTATTAAAGCCCACCACTCAATTATCTTCTCTCTCACCTTTCGGCTAAATAAGACTGTAAAGTGGAGTGTATTAATAAAATATTAATAAATTATGCCTTGTTTATCTTTCTTTTCTCTCTATATCAGCAAACATTTTCCTCTCTCTTTTCTCTCTCTTACATTTATCAGACCCAATTCGTTCTCTCTAATATCTATTGCATACTGGAGAGAGAAAAGAGGGAGAAGCAGTGGCGGCATAAGAACTGAACAGGGAAATTCATCAACCTCTAGATTCGGCAATAACAATTTAGTAAGTTATTACTTTTTCTAAATTGTTAGTTTTATTCTGTAGGAAGTTCACTGATTAATAGTTTTAAATGCATATTACTAGTATTATTTGTTATATATGTTCTTCAGAGTATAATTTGATTAAGGAGGGTGTATATATATATATAGTAGTGTAGCAACAGAAGTTGAGTTCACACGTTTATTTATGAACTCAGTAGTTTAGCAAGATTATATAGGTTAATTATTGTTAATTTTAATTAGTAATTTAAGATATGATTATTAATTTATTTCTGTTAATTTGTGTCATTAGCTCGGACGGAAGGAATTTAACGAGTTATATTTGGGATATATATATTTGAGTATTACATTGCTTAATACAGGTACGGATTTCGTACTTCTTCAACAATACTCTTGTGAAATTTAATTAATTCGTTTTGTTCCTCGTTTTGAATTTCGTTATTAATTCACATAATTGTTTAATGTGAAATTAATATAATAATTTTATTTTAGCGTTGATACATAGAACTCGTATTTGTACTCTTTGAGTTCGATTATCATGTCTAGTATTTATTTTGATAATTGTAGAAATGTATATGTCAATATATTTTGGAGACTTGTGTCGATGATTCATTTTGATTTGACATATACATATTAGAACCTCTATGTTTGTTGATATTATGTCGCATGTGTTGTGATATCATATTTGGTTAGAATATATCGTAGGGTATACATGAGCTATAACCACCTGTGGGGGTACAACAGACATGTCGTCTTGGCACAAGAGACATGACACTTTCTGTGACAGTGTGATCAGTCCACGGCGTCTCTATTTTGTGCTCCGATGAGAGTTGGCCATTTGGTGATTTGTTGTGAGAGGCGTATGAGTCGACCCTAGTTTTCTGTTCTGTTCTGCAGATTGGTGATGTTGTGCCATACATACCTTCTGATTTTACATGCATTTGGATTTGCAGTCCAATGTGTGATTTGTCTACTTGACATTATTTAATTTGTCTATGTGACATTATTTGACTTGTCTATGTGGCAAGCTATATTTCTGAGCTCGGTATGAAATAACACCCAGCCAATTGATTCAGTCTATTACTTGTTGTGTTAGATCCGTTCAGTTCAGTTCATTAATTAACTTAGTTAATTCAGTTCATTATTTTTGTACTATATATCCGTACTGGATAATTGGCTCATGTTGTGTTTTTCTTTCTGGCAGGTAATCAAGGGGATCAAGGGCAAGTGTGACGAGAATTCCTTTTATCCAAATGGTTTAGATATTTTGTTTAGGCTTGGTATTTTGATTTGTGTTATGGAGATATTCAATTATTGGAATTATAATAAATATTTTTAAATTATGGTTTGAACCGGTTGACTTTTGGAGATTATTATTATTATTAGAATTATATTTTGAGTCATTGAGCTATTGATTTATTTTGTTAGCCTTGTTGTGCTTTGCATGTGACCTCCCTTTCCTATTTTTCGGGAAGGGGGTGTTACAGAGTTAGTATCAGAGCTTAGGTTCTTTCTTGTAGAAAACCTATTTAGGTTTGACCTGTGAGCTATGGGTAGAATTCTGGGTTAGGTTTTGTTTCGTTTGATTTTTTGATCAATTTTCATATTAGTTATATTTAAATCTGTCTCTAAATTGTTTACTTCTATTCGTTGATTTCTTTCTTAGATGGCTCGTAGATCCGCTAGAATTACTAGGAAACGAGGTAACAATGGAGGAAGTAGTGAGGGCCAACCAAGTGCGCAAGCTAATGAACAACCGAATAATCAGATCAATGCTCAATTGGCTGCTTTGGTGAGTCAGGTAGTTAATCAGGCCTTACTGTAATTGGTGGCACAAGTTTTTCAGGCAATGCAATAGCCGCCAGAAAATCCTGAGCAGGGGAACCCGGGAGTTAATGGTTCACACGTAAACAGAGATGAATAGAATGCAGTCGGTCTTCATCAGCTTGTGGTTCCAATGTATGTATGGTTAGAAAGGTTTCAGAAGCAAAAGCCACATTCATTTAGTTCAGCTCCGACTCCAATTGATGCGAGAATATAGTATCACCCGAGAATACAATATCATCCACATTTGCCTTCCACTAGCTCGTGTGTAATAAGGGTTGCTACACTCCTTGAACCTTTCTAACCATACATACACTCCGAACGGACTATTCAAACATTGGAGGACATGTTGAGGTCTTGTGCACTTGAGTGGTCAAGAAATTGGGATGATTACTTGAGTCTAGTTGAGTTTGCTTATAACAACAGCTGGCATTCAAGTATTGGGATGGCTCCGTTTGAGGTGTTGTATGGTAGGAAGTGTCGGGCACCAACTTGTTGGGATGAGGTTGGTGAGAAGGCCATAGAAGGTCCTGAGTTAGTTCAAATCACTACGGAGAAGGTAGCGGTGGCTAAGGAGAAATTGCAGTCGGCTCGATCACGGCAGAAGAGTTATGCTGATAAACATAGGAGGACCTTAGAGTTTGAACCTGGTGAGCATGTGTTTTTAAAAGTTTCTCCTTGGAAGGGTATTCGACGATTTGGGTTGAAAGGGAAACTTAGCCCGCGTTATATTGACCCATTTGAGATTTTAGAGAAACTTGGTGAGGTTTCATATCGGTTAGCTTTGCCTCCACAGCTAGCTCATATGCATAATGTGTTCCATGTGTCGGTGTTGAGGAGTTACCATTATCATCCGTTGCATGTGGTGCAATATCCGTTCGATAAGATTCGAGAGGATCTTACGTGTGAGGAGCAAGCCGAGGCGATTTTGGATCGTCAAGAGAGGATTATGAGAAGGAAGACAATTCCGTTTGTTAAGGTTTTATGAAAAAACCATTCGGAGCGGGAAGCTACTTGGGAAATGGAGGAATCGATTCGAGCGAAGTATCCACATCTTTTCAATAACTAGGTTCGTTCCTTTCTTTTGATTCCGGGGACGGAATCCTTTTAAGGGGAGGTATTGTAATGTCTGACAAAAGAAAAAGGAGTCTATTATTAAAGCCCACCACTCAATTATCTTCTCCCTCACCTTTCGGCTAAAGAAGATTGTAAAGTGGAGTGTATTAATAAAATATTAATAAATTATTCCTTCTTTATCTTTCTTTTCTCTCTATATCAACAAACATTTTCCTCTCTCTTTTCTGTCTTACATTTACCAGACCAAATTCGTTCTCTCTAATATCTATTGCATACTGAAGAGAGAAAAGAAGGAGAAGCAGTGGTGGCATAAGAACTGAACAGGGGAATTCATCAACCTCTAGATTCAGCAATAACAATTTAGTAAGTTATTACTTTTTCTAAATTGTTAGATTTATTCTGTAGGAAGTTCACTGATTAATAATTTTAAATGCATATTATTAGTATTATTTGTTATATATGTTCTTCAGAGTATAATTTGATTAAGGAGGGGGTATATATATAGTATTGTAGCAGCAGAAGTTGAGTTCACACGTTTATTTATGAACTCAGTAGTTTACCAAGATTATATAGGTTAATTATTGTTAATTTTAATTAGTAATTTAAGATATGATTATTAATTTATTTCTGTTAATTTGTGTCATTAGCTCGGACGGAAGGAATTTAACGAGTTATATTTGGGATATATATATATATTTGAGTATTACATTGCTTAATACAGGTACAGATTCCGTACTCCTTCAGCAATACTCTTGTGAAATTTAATTAATTCGTTTTGTTCCTCGTTTTGAATTTCGTTATTAATTCACATAATTGTTTAATGTGAAATTAATATAATAATTTTATTTTAGCGTTGGTACATAGAACTCGTATTTGTACTCTTTGAGTTCGATTATCATGTCTAGTATTTATTTTGATAATTGTAGAAATGTATATGTCAATATATTTTGGAAACTTGTGTCGATGATTCTTTTTGATTTGACATATACATATTAGAACCCCCATGTTTATTGATATTATGTCGCATGTGTTGTGATATCATATTTAGTTAGAATATATCGTAGGGTATACATGAGCTATAACCACCTGTGGGGGTACATGCACAGACATGTCGTCTTGACACAAGAGACATGACACTTTCTGTGACAGTGTGACCAGTCCACGACGTCTCTGTTTTGTGCTCCGATGGGAGTTGGCCATTTAGTGATTTGTTGTGAGAGGCGTATGGGTCGACCCTAGTTTTCTGTTCTGTTCTGCGGATTGGTGATGTTGTGCCAAATATACCTTCCGATTTTGCATGCATTTGGATCTGCAGTCCAATGTGTGATTTGTCTATGTGACATTATTTAATTTGCCTATGTGGCATTATTTGACTTGTCTATGTGGCAAGCTATATTTCTGAGCTCGATATGAAATAACACCCAGCCAATTGATTCAGCATATTACTTGTTGTGTTAGATCCATCCAGTTCAGTTCATTAATTAACTTAGTTAATTCAGTTCATTATTTTTGTACTATATATCCGTACTGGGCAATTGGCTCATGCTGTGTTTTTCCTTCCGGCAGGTAATCAGGGGGATCAAGGGCAAGTGTGACGAGAATTCCTTTTATCCAAGTGGTTTAGATATTTTGTTTAGGCTTGGTATTTTGATTTGTGTTATGGAGATATTCAGTTATTGGAGTTGTAATAAATATTTTTAAATTGTGGTTTGAACCGGTTGACTTTTGGAGATTATTATTATTATTGGAATTATATTTTGAGTCATTGAGCTATTGATTTATTTTGTTAGCATTGTTGTGCTTTGCACGTGACCTCCCTTTCCTATTTTTCGGGAATGGGGTGTTACATTATTATTAATTAATTTTTTTTATATAGCCAGAAACAGTGAAAAATTCCCATGAATTTAATCATAATACTTTATTCAAGTGAGGCCAAGAATCCATACAATTCAATCCACAATTCATGACTTAGATTCGAAACGCAAAACGCAAATAGACAGTAAGATATGATTTAGACTCCAAAAGCAGTAAAACATGATTTAGACTTCAAAAGCAAATGGACAGTCAACCCACAAATTCAAATTTTTTTTATAAAATCTTCAAAATTCATAAATTCTCAATGAATCAAACATGGGTTGCTCTGATACCAATTGATGAAATTAATTACTGAAACTAAACATGTTTATAAATATAACCCATGTTGAAACAAAAGAAGAAAAAGAAAGAATATAACGGAAGCGTACCAGATTCCATAATATTGTTTGATCAAACGGGTTAAGATCTTCCAATTGATGCATATTTTCAGAAGTGAATTTCTCTGTTGATGGGGATACAAAGAAAACTATGAAGAAGAAAAAAAAAATATACGCTCAATTGGGGACCATGACCCCATTATATAGAATATTGTATTGTAAGAAACTGCTAATGACAATTATTATCTTTTAGTATTTTAAAATTGGCCCCTTATCAATTTAAAAATACAAGTCCGATCTCTACACATTAATTCCATGACAAAACATAACCTTAAGCTACTTAAAAACTTAATTAAATCACTTAAATTTAGGCCTATATATGATAACACACATTAATAATATACATGTGTGGTCCCAATTAAGATTAATATAAAAATTAATCTATCAATAAGGTCATAAGAGAGAAGATCTTGAGGATACCAGAGACTGTACGGATTTTCAAAACGTGATAATCCAACCAAATACTAGATAACAAATTCGTACTCTAGATACATAGTATATATATTTGTAGTTTTGCATAAAACCATAAGGATGATTCTATTTTTATTATTTTTTTGAAAACCTATTTTGGGAATATTTTTCCAACAGATTCTTGAGACGTAGCAAAAATCATGACTTGTAATTGTAGGTTTTTAGCTACATAGACAAATATCTAGGGTGGATTGAGAGGCAATTTGCTGCTGCTGCTGCTGCTGCTGTATACTGAAGTTATACATTATTTACGACGGAGTGCATGCAAAAGCTGGCTCATAAACAGGAAAAGCAGTTTATTAGTTCACCTATAGAGGCATGCATGTTCTTCAAGAGTTGCACTTTGTATATGAGATCTGATCGAGTAGAAAAACCGAGTGCCAAACTGGAGTTGTTCTTCCTCGTATTGCTTCCTGTTGTTCTGAGATTCAAATGAAACTTAAGAGACTAAATTGCCTTTTAATTCTACTTCTCTTCCCCTTCTTGTTACTTGCATGAAGTTGTATGGTGATTTTTGTGTGTTTTGGTGGATGTATAAAACAGTGTTCTCTAAATGGTAAAATCTTTAGTCCATTGAAATATATTCCCTCCAAAGTCCAGACAGAGGGGTAAAACTGTCACAAATTGATTTTTTTTTCTTCCCGTAAACAGCTACATGATAGTATACGATGACTTATTTTGACGAAAATTAGTTAGAGGTTACAGTTTAGCACAAAATTAAAACACTGGCAATGACATTATAAAAATTACTCTCTTCATTTCAAAATTAGAGATATAATTTGACTTTTGAGGTCAAACGACGACATATTAAATTTTAAAATCGGTATAACTCATAAAAGTTTAAAATGAAATAAATTTTGTGATTAATAGTTTTTGTTATATACTATACAATTATAATAATTGTATCAATTAAAATTAAATAAATTCATATGTCGTTGGTTGACTTTGAAATATAAATTATATCTTTAATTTCGAAATGGAAGGAGAGAAAAAGGTTGCTCAGTGGTTTTAGAGTGTTTATACATGTGAAAAATGCTCCTTTGCAGTTTGCATATTTTCAATTCTTATCTGTTCTGTATAGAAGTGTATGATTTTAAGTTTTTATAATGAGCCAAGTTAGTTTTGATTCTCAGGTATTCTCCAGAGCAGTTTTACTTTTCATCTTTCTTGCTTTTATACACATAATAAATAGATCTGACTTATTAGAAAACTGAACAGTAATACAATCTCCGTTCAACAAAAAGAGTCTCATTTACAAAAATAAAAATTGTTTCACAAAAAAATTCTCTTTTTATTGATAGTAATATAAAATGACACAATGTTTTTAAATTTTTTATCATAATTACATTGTGATGTCACCACTACTTAATTAACTACTTATATTTTTTGAGAGTATTTACATTGAACAGATATATACATCATTAATATTTCCAAAATTTGTAAGTGGGCCTCTTTTTGTGTGGTGCTCTCTGGGCTTGTTGGTTCATTCAATGAGCATTGTCGCATGGTTTATGGGCCTGGGGTCCCAGCTCATGAAAATACTACTTGTTAGGAACAAAGCACCCGAAAATCTGATCCTATTTTGACAATACATTGAAAAGTTGAATCCTTACTAAAATACTGCCTGCATGGTTAATGGAGTTTACATTTTATTTTTATATAATGCTAGTCTCTTCACTCTTACATGTGGTTCATTGTTTTGTATGCTTCCAGTGCCCCCTGCACACTAGTTATAGTAAGCTAAATTCAGAAGTGTAAATTATTTTTAATTGGCAGATCTGGTATTTTCGTTTTACTTGCTACATTTCATTTTTTGTCAACAATGTAATTTCATAGAGACTCATATCATATCTTGCAACGAAATATTGCGACTTTTGTTGCGAGTAAATTCAGTAGCATAATAAAAATATGTTTTTCTTATGTTTTCCTTTAAGTTTTTCTCCTACCCCCTAGGCCTGGAAGATTGAAATGTAAATGTATAGGTTATTTAACTACATTTGACAAATTTGGAGATTTGTTTGGAAAAATATATATTTTTTTTATTTGTAAAAGACGTGTTCTTAAAAATATAGTCTCTATTTTTGAAACTGTGGCGACGAAATTTTAAATAATTTACAATATAGCATTACTCAAAATCAAATAAATTCTTGAACGTTAAAATTTCACAATTTGACTAAGAAAAAGTAAATAAATACGGCTCTTTTATGAGATAGAGGGAGTATTAGTTTGCTAAGTGGCCCTGACCATATACAAAATTATTAACATTAGTTCCTTTTTGGCACGTGCCCTAGAATTAGTGCTTGGAAGTGACAAAGGCCCATATATGAAACGAACTAGTGCTTGGAAGTGACAAAGGCCCGTATATGAAACTGCCCAGTGGACGAGATAATTTCTCCATTTATTGAGCCACTAGGCCCACAATAAATAAAGGAAAAGATAAGTTCAGTTGATTGAACGTTTATATATATCCCCACAAAAATATTTATGAGAATAAATTATACACGGATGACCTATAAAACTAAGTTTTACACTCTTT
Organism: Aralia elata; assembly: GCA_034770075.1. Taxonomy (NCBI): domain Eukaryota; kingdom Viridiplantae; phylum Streptophyta; class Magnoliopsida; order Apiales; family Araliaceae; genus Aralia; species Aralia elata. Next base: position 28,493,819 of record CM068377.1, on the reverse strand, counting down.
AATAATAACATACTGAATTTAGGAAATATCAAGAAATTTGGAATCCAATACGATTAGTAAAATAGTTTTACCATGGTAAATAGTAAATACAAAATCTGTCAATACAATTAAAATTTCTTAATTTTTTCTTAAATTCTCTACGTGACATGTTGTTATTAGATGATGTAAAACTCTAGTTTTACAAGTCATCCGTATATAATATACTCTCATTTTTTATATGTACTCTTAAGATTTATAAAGTGTTTAGGTTTATAGTGATAAAAAGATGATAAAATTGTGATGGTAAACTTGATAATATTGTATCATTTATACTAATTAAAACAAATGAAACTCTTCTTCTTTTTTATTTTTTTTATTTTTTAGCAAATTGGATTTTTTGATAATAGAGAGAATAATAAGTTAGCTAGGGTTCATGCTTGAACTGACACATTTATTTATGCCTTATTAGCTAGATTGATCGAAAATGACAAAAAGAAAATCTATTTTATAAAGCAGGAAGGAGGGTTTTTTTGGGTGTTTAGACCTGAACTGATTATGAAATCTTGGAGTCTTGTTATATATTATGACAAAAATACGTCCATTATTGTTGCGAGCAGATTTCATGATTTAGTTGATAAATTATTACATATACATAAATAATTAATTAATGTACTTACTCATAACAAAAATCGATATTTGTTCATCGCAGTATAATTCTCCTTATTTTCTTTTACAGTCCACAATCTACACTAGTAGTCAAAAACTAGATACGAAGGGAGTTTTCTAATCAGTCTTCAAAAAGATTAGCGAAATACGATTTATATATATTAAAAAAAAAAATAAAAGTAGAGAAAAGAGAATAAAAAAATTTCAAATTTATCCTTAATTAGTGGCCACACAAGATTATATAAATTGTTAAGTACTTTTATTTTTTATATATTAATAAATCTAACTAAATGACATATTTACCCTTCACTTTATATACTTTATTTTATCTTTTTGAGGGAAAAAAAATTATACCTTTAGTCATCCTTTTGAGACGGAAGAGAGTAGTTTTCTTATGCTTTCTTCGTTTTACAAAAACAATGCCATTTATAAAATTTGTGAGTACTAAAAATATTTTTTTATTTCATATATACTCTCAAAAATAATAAATTGTTAATTTAATAGTGTATTATATAATAATAAAATTATAATTACAAGCTGGAATACAATTTGTTATTTGACAAATGAGTTTCGATTTATGAAATCGAAGGACGGTCTCATTACTATTACCTTTTTAATATTTTAATTGAATAAATACATATGTGTGCGCCACGTGGACTATACTAATAATGCAGTAACTATTAATGGAAAGACAAATTCGTGATAATCATGACTAATCATCTTGGCGCTATGCAGATTACGTTATGAAACCAAATCTTGCCAAGGTAGTGGTATTGGTAGCTGGTAGGTAACGGTCTGAGATGGTACTCAGCTTAAATAATAGGAGTATATATTTACAAGTTAACTTAAAAATATAATTAATTATTTTTGAAGAAAAGGCAATTGTGTAGTTAAGATGAAGTTTGATAGTAGTAATAAACTTGAATCACTCACTTCTTAATGCTACCTCCCTTCCAAAAAAATTTCTTATTATTTTTTAAAGTAAACATGTAAGAAAAATAGGGTGAAAGAATTATTTAGAGAATTGTTTTTTATTACATGGTTGTCTTTAAAAAAATTCGCGTTTAACTTAGTAGTAATGACATAATAATAAAACAATGATTAGAATTATAAATAAGTCAAGTTAAGTCGCTTCGGATTTTGATTTGCTGAACTCGAATTCAATCTCGTTTAAAAGATAAACAAGCTGAATCGAGTATGATTTTAAGCTGAAAATTTGGTGTACAAACTTGTCAAATTCAAGTACGTCTTAAGCGAGTCAAGACTAGTCAAGTTTAAACTTGATTTGTTTAACTTATTATTATAAAATAAAATAAATAATTGATTAAATGATAAATGAGTCAAACACCATATTATTCAAGGTCGACCATTTAACTAAATGATCAAATAAGCTTATTCAGGTTTGGCTTGTTTAATGGGTCAAACTTGTTCGTTCGAATTTAACTCGTTTATTGTGTTAACTCGAATTAGAGCGGGTTTACGAATAGCTTAATTCATTTACGACTTTAATTGTAATAATTAATTTGAAGATTTGTCACTTTATAATAGCCTCAAAAAAATGTGATATTTTCTTTATAAAAAATTGATAAAATAAAACTGTGACAAATCAATCCAAAAGCAATGAAAGCATCACTCAAATTAAGAAACGGACGGAAGAGGAAACTAAGAGATTGGAGTAAAAATGGTGCAGCCTGCCCCCACTTTGACCAAATTCTTATTACTCTCCACAGCCAGCCAAGCAGCCCAGCATGCACTGTAAAGTGGAATTAAGGTAATACATATGTATCTAAAACCCTAGCAGATTCCCATTTTCACCAAATCACTATCTATTCTCTAATCTATCTATCTCTCTTTTTAATAATTCATTCACTTTTGGAGATCCCTCCAGCTGTAAATTCATTGTGATATATTATATGGCTTGCTCAAACTTTGTCTTTAGGCTATATATGGACCCCATAAGATCTATATATGCTTACTTATTTTTTCTCTCAACCACAATTTTAGTTCTTGATATTGTATGCGTGTATATATATTTATATATTTTAAGAATTTATTTATAGGATATTCTTCTCTTTATATAACTAATTATACCTATTCGTTCCAATATTAGAGATATATCTTTTTTATTCGTTTCAAAATAAGGGAATTGAAGCAGGATATATACCATAATACAAAAGATCTTTCTAATTTAGATATTTCATTGACAACTATTATATATCCAAAGTTCAATATTGAAATAATTTCAAAAATTTTCTTTGTCTTAGTGTGTGTTAATAAATAATTTAAAATACTCGGCTTTCTTAAAATTAGAAATACATTCAGAAACATCAATTTTTCTTTTTTTTAAAAGTTGTGATTTTAGAAATTTATGGACGCGGTATATATTTGATTAGTCAATATCATGGTGATCGACTGATTGAGCCACATTCCACCTTCTAAAAAGAAGTTGAAATTTTGAGTACCAAAAGGAAAAAGAAGTTGAAAGTAATTATGTATGCTTTCTATTTTGAATCAAGATATTTTATTTTTTTCATGGCTTTGATTATGTATGCTTTCTATTTTATTCTTTTTGCATGTCGGAATTAGTGTGATTCCTTTGTAGTATTCGACAACCACTTCTTTTTCTCCTCCATTTGCATGTTCTCCCGGTTAAAAACAAGAAACAATGAATTCCTTAAAAATGGAGCATAATTTTTATTTTTGAAAGCACAGAAGGAGGTGAGAGACACTTTACTTTCTTGCATGAATTGTTCCTCATAATAATACTGTTTTGAAAATTTTCAAAATATCTTTTTGTACATAATATAAAAGAGAGTGTATTTGTATTTTTTATATATTCAACTACATAAAACATCGTCGTTTGTGCAATAACTCACACAATTATATGCAATGTCCTTCATTTTCCTTTTTCCCTTTATTTTTTTTATAATTTAGTGAACAAATTATATATGCTTTAAAATCCGAGTGTTCTAATATATAAAAGTATTACTAAAGCACCAAACAAATGCTTCCTCCGATCTAAATTATAAAATCATTATTGACTCGTTGAAGTCAACTTAAAACATTTTAAAATTCAAAATTGACATGAATTCTTTTAGTTTTAATTAATACAATAATAAATATTATAAACTATCTAAAAAGTATTATTCATTGTATAATTTATTGTTTCAAAATTTTAATGAATCATCTCAATTTTGAGTTTGAAAATATAATAAATTAACTTTTAAAAGTGAATATTGATTTTATAAGTCCATTATTCAACTAGTAAAACAAATGAAGGGCGCCAGATTTTTTATCAAAAACTTATTTTGTATTAGCACGTAGTTCGTGTGTAAATTATGTGGGATAAAATAGATATTTTATTAAATTTTGCAGACTAAATAATAAGATAAAAAATAAAAAATAGATAATATAATTAAATTTATCAAAGCAAAAGAGAAAAAAATAATATCATATGATTACATCAAGCGAACAATGACCACTTTATAAAAGGGATAGATATAGATAGATATATGCATGAATTAAGAGAGTGAGAGAGATGATCATATTTAGAAATGTCTGGGGAGATGTTCAAGAAGATAAGCATCTTGCAAATTATAAGATCAGTGAAATCGCAGTCAAAAAAGATAAAGAAAGGGAATGTGTTTTGGTGATAATAATGCACGGCCCTTCATTTCTTTTTCATATTAATTACTTTGTTCCTCTGCTAGCTGTCCTTTTTCCCCATATATTGTTCAATTGTTGGCCCAATCAGGAGTCAGCTTCTGATTTACGTTATATGTCATTGTATATTTGATATTTCAGTCATTCATTCCTTAATCATTTTTCTTTATTTCAAGCTTATACTCCATAAGTTTCCTTTATTTTCCTCTCTCGTTTTTTAAATTAGAGATCCATTTATAAAATCACAACTTTTAAAAATAATTTTATATTTTTAAGTATAACTTTAATTAGTATTAACTAAGAATTCAGCTGTGCTGATTTGATTTGAAAATGATAGTAAAAAATTAATAACAAATTAAGAATATCATGTCACTTTATAGTCTTGAAATAGAAATATATATCTAATTTTGAAAAGAATTGAAAAAGAAAATGTATTTTTAATTTTAGAACAGAGAGAGTAACTGGTACCCCGTACCACACACGTTATGTATAAATTATGTAGGGTAAAATAAGAATTTTATAAAATTTAGAAGATTAAATAATAAAATAAATATAAAAAAGATAAAATAATAATATAATTAAAATTTTAAAAATTAAAAAAAAAAACCGTATCAGACTTACCAAGCGGCTCAAGAGAGCCGCTTTATATATAGTATAAAGCTTATACTGCATATGCTTCCTTTATTTTAATTAACATGACTATTATTGTGGAAGATATATCATCTTTAGTTGCAAGCTGGTTTCCATTTCAAGGTGTGATATTTATCATGTGTCCCTTCTGGTACACCACAGATGAATATATATATTTTTATAATTAAAGTTGTTATTTTACATTAATTAAGTATAAGGTATTCAAGAGTTCGGTAAGATTTTAAAATAAATAATAAAAGTTTAAAAATGAAAACGATTGGCCCTGTCTGGAAATGCCAAAAACTTAATTTCAAGAATATCTCCAAGAAATTAACACCCAGGGTATTATTAACGAGAAAAATTCTCATAAATAAGAAAAATAGTGTCTCAATGGAGAATGCAAGATCTCAAATGAAAAAACAATTTCCACAAAAAAAGAATCAAACTTTACGAGAAAAGAGAATAAATTATTACGAAATAATAAAGAGGAAAAGAAGAAAGATTTTGCATAAAGATCTTTTAAAAAAAATTATTTTTAATTGTATCGAATTCATTTTTTTATTTTAGAGGCTTACATTAAAAAAAAAAATTTATTTTGGTCCAACTAGTTAGGTTCTATGTCTTAATAAGTTAAGTAGATTCCGATTTATGTGATCAGGAAAGAATGCAAGATATGTATGATATAATAGGCTTATTTTGACCAAGACTCTACTCTTTGTTGAGTCATGTTGAGCTAGTTCTTTCTATTTGATCCGAGATCAATTAATCTAGTACTCATGCACAGGTTGAAAAGAGCTCTAACAGATCTTGAAGGACCGAGCCCACGTATGTGGTAAAATAGAGGGATGGCTTGTGATTAGGGTTGAAAGGTCAAAGAAGAATACTTTCTAAGTAAAAACAATAGAGGCTAAAATTTTTTGCCAGAGGGAAGAAAGAAATATATCTATTTAGAGCAGGTTGAATATTGGTTTTGCGTGTGATTCCATCCTAGTACTACAACCACTTATTTCTTCAATGTACCCTCCTCCATTTTTTACTCCCTGTTAAAAACAAGAAACAATACATGGATTAATTTTAGATGGCATGTAGATGGAACAACAAGCAAATTAAGTCGACCCTAATGACCCAAATGCAAGTCGAGCATAAGGTTTAGCACGCAAGTCGACTCAAATGATGTCTTAATACGATGGTTAAGGCTGAGGCCCTATAATAACTATTAGATCTCATATTCAATTCTTATTATTTTATTTTTCTTTGTTGTGGAATGGTGTATAACTTTATTTTCTTTTTATTTATGATCAGACTTTTATTCTCACTCATAAAGTATGAGTTTATTTTATATTGTTATTGAGAAATTAATTATGTAATGATTCATTGTACGTGTACAAATATCTCTCCATAGTTGGGGCATTATAAAATTAAAAAAAAATATGAACTTTTAAAAATTAAATTGAAATAATTTTTAAATTTAAAACTGACACGATTTATTTAAAATTAATAAATTTCATATTTAGTATTTATTACATAATTTATATTATCTAGAATCGTGTTGATAAAATTCATATTATTTTAATTTAAAATATTTTAAATTGATTTTAAAAAATTAATATTTAGAATATAGAGAGTATATAGATTTGAGATATTTAATGAGTTCTGTCAAACTTTGAGTGTTGTCCAGTTGAGCAGACAATATGTCTACCAATAATTCTACAGAGCCCGGCGTTGGTGACCGGGCTCCGCGACCGGCCGGAAAAATATTTTATTTTATTTTATTTTTTTTTGGTTTTCACTCTCAAATAATTTATGTGATTTATTGGAACTGAAATTTTTTTTTAAAAAAAGTTATTTAGGTATGATTTGGATACATATCAAAAACAGTGTTACACAGTATCCAAATCACACCTAAATCATTTTTTTTTAAAAAAAAATTCAATTCCAATAAATCACATAAATTATTTGAGAGTGAAAACCAAAAATAAAAAATAAAAAATAAAAAAAAAATTCGGCCAGTCGCCGAGCCCCGTCACCAACGCCGGGCTCTGCAGAAGGACTCTATATCTACGCTGAGCAATATCGTCGATGTGAATACAAAGTGAACATGTTGCGAGTTCAATGAAGATACCAAGAATGATCATTAAAGAATATTTGCTCGATTTCCTATGGAATATAGTCAAATGTATGGTAGGATTCTTTGACAGTAGAGTAAAGAGAAAAGAGAAAAATATAGACATGGTGAAGTATTAAATTTGAAAAATATAGACATGGTGAAGTATTAAAGTTAAAATCGAAATATAACACACAATCTCACAAAAATAAAAAAAAATAAAAAATAAATGATACACGATATAGCTCATAGAGTATAGTCAAATGTATGGTAAGATTCTTTGACAGTAGAGTAAAGAGAAAAGTGAAAAATACAGACATGGTGAAGTATTAAATTTGTGTTAAAGTTAAAATCGAAATATGACACACAATCTCACAGAAATTAAAAAAGAACAAAAAATAAATGATACACGATATATTTAGATTCGTTAAATTGTGGTTACTCATGTTTATTGATTATTCATATATGTACGTGTGTCTCGTATTTTACAGTAATTCGAACACTTTTTTATACTCCCTCCGTCTCTTAATATAAGTCGTTTTAAAGAAGTATTTTTGTCTCTTAACATAAGTCGTTTGAGAATTTCAAGTAAACATTAATTGCTTAGTTTTCAATATTATCCCAAGTATTAAATGTAACTTTGCTACTCTCACTATTTTTTCCCCAATAAATAACATTTTTTTTTCAATACAAGGACAATATAGACAATTGATATTATATTTAATGTTATACAATTATTTTCTTAATACTTGTCCACAACTCTAAAACAACTTATATTAAGGGACAAAAGGAGCAGTAATTACAAAATTTTATAATATGAGCTTAAACTCATGAGACTCAAAATATTAGTCAAACTCACGACTGTTATGCTAATAAATCCCCAAATTCACTTGGTCATTGATTAAACCCGCTGAGAGATGAGTCAATTTCAACAATATGAATATAAAATCTTACTTGCTATATAAAGCTTTGGTCCAAGATAAAATAAAGAAAATCATAAACTTTCTTTAGTTATACATACTTGCACAGTCAGATATAAATAGTTCTACTTTTCTTGTTGATATATTTTAAATTGTAAATAATTATACATGTTTAGACATAACCTAGATCATATTTCTTTAAATTTAATATCAAACTTTGAAATCTAAAATTTCTTATATGTAGAAGTTGTTGAGAAACGTAATGTCTAAGAGTGCTTGATGCATGTAAACTTTAATATTAAAGACAAAGACAAAAAAAATAAAAAAAATAAAAAGAGGCTAAAACTCCCATTTTCACATCTAGAGTCTAGAGAGTATATATTACTTGATATACAAGTTTTGCCTAAGAAAGTGTGTATTACTTGACTTGAAAGTTTACCTAATCAAATACACACTTTCTTTATCGAATGAGAGTTTTATTTAATTTTTCATGCATATTAAGGTTTGTGTAAAATTCATTAAAATATAAAAAATTTAGTATTAGTATTCCCACGACCGCGCAAAGAATAATCTTTTTAGTTCACTCTACAAACCTTGGTCTACAAAAGTGAACTAGTGCCCCCATTGAACTACCACACCACCTCGCCCAAAGAATAATTAACCTTAAACCAAAGACAAAAAGTGTAACGCTTGCATATGCTGAATTTGCATATTTAGCCGAGTAGAAGGAGATCTTCTTAAGAGTAAAATGTAAAACTCTCCTTTATATTTGTGCATGATTGTGTGATACTTTCGTCATTAAATTTTATTAATTAATAATTTTCTCACTTAAAATATGATAATTAGTGTAAAATTGTATCTTTTAATAAGTGTATAATTTATTCAAAAGTTATAATTTTAAACTACTAAAAGTAATACGAAATAGCGATTCACTCTATTATAATGTTAAATAACATATTGTCGCAAGGTGATAAATTCATGATACAATTCTATATTTTAGTTCTTCTTTAAAAGTAGATATATTGGGATGTATTTGAAACAAGTTGGAGAATAAAAAGGTCAAAAAGGTCATTTGAACCACAAAAACACATTCAATCACAAAACGTTGTCCGCAGCCTAACCTTAGGACTATGAACAAACACAACATCATAATCCATCCCCTTTTTCCCGGTGCCATTCAGCTATATCTATATCTATATACATATGGTAAAATTAAATTAGGGTCAGTTGAAATTAATTGGCAAGGATAGCTAAAGGAAAATTGATATCAAATTCAATTACTTTAAGACAACTAGTTTTTCATAATAAAAAACAAACAAAGAATAAGTATCACAACAACTAATTTCTTCAATAATTTAATTTAAAGTGTCATTTCAATTATAGTAGGATCATCCACCATGGAATTATTTTGCAGCTGCATTTCAAAAGTTGGTGATGATTTTTTTTTCATTTATAGCCTTGCACCATCCCAAGAAACCGCATTTTTCATTCGGGCAGGCATAATAGACTCGACCTTCATTTCCATTTTTATTGGAGCGGGTTATTTTACAAATTGCAAATTGCCCACAATGACAATACTTGCTTTGAATCCTTAAATCAAATTTGTAGCTCTCCACCATGCTTCCTGATGTCATGTTGTCTTCCTACAAAAATGACAATGCTTCGAATGTGTGTGATGGAGAGAGACGGAGAAAGTTTCAGAGGACAATACAATTGTTTCAACACATACAGACAACTTTTTCATTAAAAAGGAAAACATGCATGCGACTTTGAATTCATGTTCCACAATTGTATTATCCACTGCAGGCTTAGGTAAAAGAAAAGGAACACCCTTTAGCCTTTACCATCTTTTCAATTAAATTGCACCATAAATTATAAAGCACCTAAAGAGGAATCAATCAGTTCTCGCTAAATATATATGCAACATAAAGTTTATGATATCCTCATCAAATAGTGGGTGAATCCGAGTAACATTTTATCAATAAGGAACAAAAACATATAATTAAAAACTGCACTATGTATCAACTCTTTTGACCTTATCGATAAGCTCCTCTACACCTTCAATTTTATGTCATTAATTTTTTATACATAACAGAACTTAATATATGTGGCGCCCCCAAATCCGGCTCCCTTGAACCTCGGATCTGGTACATCACGATACATCATCTCCATACCTACTCTATAACTAATGCGGAAAATATAAACATATATTATTTATTTCAGAGTATTCTACAACATTTACCAAGGTCTACAACCTTTATCTTGATACATTCCTTTAATAACGTACATAAGGTTTACACAAGTAACTTACATCCAAATAACTTAATAGTTAACGTGCATATCAACCTAATCTTGTCCTTTGCATCTGCCTCTATCTTTTCTCGAACATTCATATTAATCTGAAATTTGTTATCATGATATAGCAAGGGTGAGCAACTACTTTGCTCAGGAAGTTTAAATACAAAGAAGATATATCATGATTGAAGGAAAGAATAAGTTTTAGAATTTCTTAACAATATAATAATTGTGAAAGAGCATGAATCAAAACTTCAATGATTGAATGACTGAATTCAATAATACAGGGTGTCAATAATGACCATGAACCAATTTAACTGAACCTTAAGGTAATGAAGGTGATCGGCTTTTCATACCTGATGAACATATGCAACATGCACTAAGTGCGAATCAATAATCATAGATGTGGAATAATCAACAATAATTATCCACTAACATGCTTAAAAGATAATAACTCGACTTTGAGTTAAGGAACTTGCACAGAATAAATATCTGAGTAAGTTTAGAAAACTTGCCTTGATTGGAGATTACTGCTAAAATTTAACTTAACTTCTCTCCACAAATCCTACACAATTGTATTTACATGCACACACATTTAGATAATTAAATATGTCGCAAAATATGCATTTATATTCTTTATCCATAAATATTAATTAACGAAAATTAATATGATTTACACTTCATTCAAAACTAATCTTGGTTCATTTAGAAACTTTATTAATAAATAATAAGGGTCTCACACATTTTAAGATGTAAGTATTTTACATCTTGAAGCTTAAACCATTTATATTCCATTTCAGAAATATCTTTTAACTTTGTTTGCAAATTCGGAGTTTAAACAGCTAATACATGGCTTTTATAGTAAAATACAATTTACTATATTATTACCTTAATTTAAATAATTGCTATATTAGTTTATCCTAACTTATTTTATAATTCACGATGTTCGGGTTTTATATCTCGACATAATGTACTTAACTATATACACCCCGGTATATTTCTCTTTTAGCTTCGTTTATAGATTAGACTTTAATTCTAAAGTCTCGTAATGCTCATGTCTCATAACTTAAGACATCTTAAATTATTTTTTTTAATTAAAATCTATTACGCTTGTCTTATCTAGTTCGAGACAACGTAGCTTAACGTTGACCAACTACTCGGCTTTTGGAAACCAACACATAACTTTGTTTTGCATTACAATAATATTCATTTTAGGTCGTTCACATTTTATAAATTAAACAACGTGTCCAAACTTTTAGTCTTATTCGTTACTGTCCCAATCCAGACAGTAAAGCTCGTCTGCTTTAGGTTAGTTCTGATTTAGTTAACATCCAGATGGGTAAAACCTGTCCACTTTGGTGTCTGCTTACTAACAAAACCTACTGCAGGTGACCTTACCCTAATCCAGACAGTTTAACTCGTTTTCATTTTGGTATCTGTTTTAGGCTAAATTTATTTTCGTGATAATCCAGATAACTAAGACCTGTCCGTTTTGGTGTCTGCTTTAGAACAAAACTCACTGCATAGGCAGTTAGCAACTGGGCTGTTTTATATTTTCTCCACCTACTTTGCGACTTCATAACTTGCTCATTTTTTATCGAAATAAGTCCAATCTTGAGCCTACGGTTTCCTTATATTACAGACTACAAAACTCATAGAAAATAACCCATTTCCATAAGCTTTAACTACCTGAAAAACTGACTCTAAAGTCAGTGTACCAACTGATTTTCCAACTTTTAACTACTTTCATAAAAAAAAATTCGCCATGACTTCGTTACTTAAGCTTTTTCCTCCATTCCAATTGGGTGATGTTCATAACTCAAAGGGATGAAGAGTTGTATTGTTTATGTTCTTACCTTTATTGCTTTTTCTTAATCTTGCTTAAGGCTTGTTCCAAGCTAGCTCTTCCTTCTTCCTCTTCTTCTTTTGTCGTGCCTCCTCTCTTTCTCTCCCTTCTCTCTCTTACTTTCTCTTTCTTTCTCTAACACTTAGCCAAAAAGGAAATGAAAAAGGGAAAGGATACTTGCTTTATTACAATACTTAGCTACTAAGTTAATGACTCCCCCTTATCTACCCATGTAGTGGGCGGATACATCTCCCCTTTCCCCTCCTTGTTGCTTCATTTATCCCATGTGTTGAATAACCAATACATGACACATGCCCCCTATTAATTAGCTAACATGTGTTTAAGAAGAGATGAAGACACCTAGCAAGCTTATTAGTTTACTTGATAAGCTTCACATTTTTTTTCTATGTCCGAATATACACTCCCTCCTTATCACTTCCTCATTTGTTTTCTTTCTTTTTCTTTTTATTCATTTATCATCTTATTCTTGCACCACTTTGACCCAATTTTGACTTTTTCAATTCGGCTTGGTTTATTAACTAGCTTGGGCTTTACATTGGACTTCCTTTTGGGTCTTAATAAAATATACTCTTGGACTTTTATTAAATATATTCTTGGGCTTTTAATAAAATTAACACTTAGGCTAGTAAATTAACTAGCCCATTTTTATTTTAATTTATTTGTTTCTTAAATAACATAATAGTTGCATTGGATAATTTAAAATCACCCAATAATTAGTAACTAAATTTTAACTCTTAAGTTACTAATTCATCCTCGTTAAAATGTTTTTACCCATATGAAAAAATATAATTTATTTAGCCCATCTTTGATATATAAATTATATAGAACATAACATATCATACATGAATTACATATTTACAACATAAATATGCTAGACATAATCTTCTTATGCAAATACAATTATCTACATACCCAAGATATTATAATAAATATAATATCCTTACCTCATTAACGTAAATTCAATTAAAAATTTATTGACTTTCTTAATATATTAAATAAATATATTATCCTTTATTTCTTAAAATAATTCATATAAGAATTTATTCCAATATCCTTGGGTAAGGTATATATATAAATATTATATATACTTAAACCACCCCATACAAATTCTTATGCAAGTTGTTCATAACAATTTCATTTCCTCACGTAATAAATATATGCATTTCATTTTATTTTTCATATAAATGAAAATTTATTGAATAAAAAAAATATTACAATTAAAATAAATATTTTCTCTTTATTAAAATAATTCAATGCTAGAATTTATTTTAATATCCTTTATTTAAAGTATACAATATTTTTGTATACTTAAACTAATTATTTCACTTCATAATATAAATTATTTCATAACAATTTATTCACACGCAATAAATATACATATATATATATATATCACGTATAATAAAATACAAATTTATTTACTCAATTCTTATTTTAATATTTTTCAAAAAATTCGAATTATTTTCTTTTCCCTTCTATAAATTGTTTTCAACAATTTAACTATAGTAAATATCATAATATATTCACTACATTAGAAACATACATACATTACATCCAATAACGTATTATATAATTTCTTCAATAAAATGGTGGTTATACATTAAGTATATTTAATGCCACCAAGTTACCACATTAAAATAATTTTAATATTATAAATTATTTTAACTTATTTTAATCTTACTCATCTCATTTCCTTTAAATAAATTGCCCCTACAATTGCTTACATATAATAAATATATAATATTAATATATTTACTATACACCAAAAGCACATATTGCATAATTCATATTCACTTATACAGTACAATCTCACTTTTCGAACTCCAGGTCTTGTATCTTAACCTTTATTTAATCATTCAAGATTTTATTAATAAATCTTATAAATTTTTGGGTTGTCACAATATATACGCTTACTTAGTAATCAATTTACAGTTAGAAATAAAAAAGGGAAATTGATCCCAAGTATGTGTCTCACTTATTATTGAAACTTTCTGTAAGAAAATAAACATTAAAAATACCCATTATACCAATTTCAAATTTTAGGCCACATTTGAACATTTTCTATCATTATCCCCCAATTTAAAAAACATAAACAAAATCTTGAATTTTAAACAAAACCAAATAGATCCCAGTATTTTGTATATAGAAAAAAGAGAGAAATATATATGAACCCCACTCTAAAACAGAAATTTAGAAGAAAATATGCTAGAAATTAAGAGGAAGTGAAAATATGCTAGAAATTAATTAGAGAGAAATACCCACTCTAAAACAGAAATTTAGAAAAAAATCAAAATAGAAATTGAACCCCTAATAAACCCTAAATTTCTTACGCTAGAAAATTAAATTAAATAAGTAGTACAGTGATGGAGCGCTACCTGAGTAGAGAGTGAGAAAGAGAACTTTGCGGATGGTAGTCGATTTGGGGGGAGAAGAACGAAATCACTGGAAAAATTTCTAAATCGCTCTTTGATTCGACAGAGAAGAGTTAGAGAGAGAAGGTGGGATTTTGTAGTGGGAGAAGGAGTATATTGTTAAAAAGACCACTGATGGGTTTTTTAATATATTGTTAAAGAGACTGTCTTGAGCATTTCATAGTGAGGTGATATTTTTTTTTAAGTTCGTTTCCAGTTCGCTTGAATGGGTTCGCTTTAGAGAGGTTTTGTATATATATATATATATATATATATATATATATATATATATATATATACAGAACATTTCTAAAGCACTCTCTCTAACCAGCACTCTTTTCTTAAGTGGCATACCTATTTAACGAACCCCAATTTTTTCCCCCGCTCTCCTCACTCACTCACTTGGCCGAAAATTGCAAACTCAATTTTTTTTCTCTCTCCTCAACTCTGCTCCTAAAATCCAAATCTAGGGCTCGCTCACTTGGCCGAAAATTGGTTTCCTCTCTCTGCTCCCAAAAACCAGAAAAGAGAATAGGGCTCGCAAAGATTCACTCAGCACTCAGTTATCGAACAACCCTGCTCCCAAAATCCAGACTTCCCCCTCCAAATCTGCGTCCGATCTACATTCAGAGCCTATTTCTCTCGAAAGAAGCAACCAGGTTAGAGGAGAAAATACGATTTGGTAAAGAACGATTCATCTCACATATACCTCTGTTCACCACGATTTGTGTGTATTTGTTATGGATTTTTTTTATATTTGATTTGTATTGGATTTGTTATGGATTTTTTATGTATTTGTTATGTATATACAGGAACTGACTGTGGTTTGCCCCTTCCTCTCTCTCTCTCTACACCTTTTCTTTGGTTGTTATGTAGGCACTTAGTTCTGAATATTTATATTTCTTATTAATATGTCCTTTTCTGGTTGTAGTTTTAGCTTGAAGGATCTTATGATTACTAAGTTAAATATTTTCGTTTTACTGGTTGGGGAGGGGGAATGTACACATTTTAATAGTAATGACTAGTCTTTTGGGGCTTCCATAATGAATAGGAATTTCTCTGAGCTTACATATATTGGGGACATTTCAAACTTATAATACTCCACATTGGAATTGCATTAGACTTTGTTTTTCCTGGTTGGTGGTTATATATATAGACCTACTGAAGATTGTGCAAGGATTTGACTCGTGCGTTTGCAACGGATCATTGATTATGCTTGTTGTATAACCTTGTGGTGGCAGAATTATCATGCTTTTAGTGTCTGTAAATTGATTTGGTAAACTGCAATATATATTTGAGTCATTTGATTGGCTTTCTTCATTTGATGAAATTGTTATCAAATAATAACTTTTCTGGTTGTAGTCACCAACTCCCACTTTGCATGTCATCTTTACTCTTTATAACTATCATGTTTCTTCTTTTTCCAGTGATATGAAGTTTGTTCTTTTTGTTGCATGAATTTAGACACTTAATTTTTTTTGGCAGCCCCATGGTTGTGGATATTTCATGTGGTATGATCCTCCGATGCAGCCGAGAGCCATTCAAGTGATACCTGGTCTGTTGAGGAGGTTGAGGGCTCGTGAAAATGAAGTTCAAAATTATCGACGCAAACAGAGGATTTACTTGATAATCCTATGCGTTTCCTTGATTTTGTTACTTCATAATTTCTTTGGAACCATCTCTGTTCAAGGAGATGATTAAATTTGTAATTAGAATTTGGGAGATGGGTTGGTTTTGATTTTATAGACTGTGACCACGGATTCATTACTACTTTTTATCTTTCTTGGAGATGTAACAATGTATTTTATGATCCCAGTGCAATACAAGAGTTGTTTCATGTTTACCTTTAAATTTATTGAATGATTAGTGGTGACATGTTAATGATGATTTACTTAAAGATGGTGTCATTTCGTATTACAGATGAGAAAGCTTGTTTTTGTGAACGGAGGGAGTATTTAGTTAATTTAAGCATTTCATAAACTAAACTGATGTGTTCAAATTTGATGGAGAAAACTAAGTCGAATGGTGGTGCGATACCAGTTTTGGGTAATTAACAATCAAATGAACTACAAAACTAAGTCAATCGTAGAGCTCGGACTCTGCGATCATAGAGTTAGGACTCTGCGATCGCAGAGTTTGGCATTCTAACAGAACTCAAAAGCTAAGCAGTTGGGTTTGTCATGTTCTACGTAATGAAGCCAAAATAGAGCAAAACAGTTTAAAGAGAATCGAAAGGAGTTCCTTCAAAAAAACCTACATTTTTCTCCTGCTTTCAATGAATACAGGCTAAGTCAACCAAAAAATACAGACCTTAGACAAGACTTGTAGAGTTCTAGAATAATATTTAGTGCCAACATAACTTCATAAGTTTTTGGGCATATGTATGTTCTTGGAAATTTCGACAAGCAAGACTCCTCTGAAGTGCCTAAACTGAGGAGCAAGCATACATAGAGTATTCATAACATTTACAAAGTTCTTGAAATTATTAGTTAGATCATCACAAGCAGCAGCAGCAGCAATCCCAACAGCAACAGCAGGCCTAAACACAATCCCAACAGAAGCAGCAGCAATCCCAGCAGCAAAAACAATAGCAACAACAGCAACACAACATAACCCTATCAGCATGTAAAGGCCTGCCCCAAAAACAGCAGCAACAACAAATGCCTTTAAGTGGGAGTACATATAATGAGAAGAACATAATGCCTTTAACATGGAATCCTGGAAATCAAATTGGGATTTTATTGAACAACATTTCAGCACTAATAACTAAACTCAATACAGAGATTTAAAATTTTCAAATTTAGAATTACATACTTGATTTCATTGGGAGTACCTATCATTAAAATGCTAATGCATCACTAAAATACAAAAAGTCCTTTTTAAAATGCTACTGCATTAAAATTTTATCATGTAATTTCATCAAATCTAAGTCCTTCTGCACCCTAAATACCTGACTTGTCCTTATATAGGGCCAACTATTTATAAAAGTGGCTAACATATTCCAGGCAACCTCAAAATGCAAAGAGTTCAGTCATATGGCAGTAACAGAATCAAAGGAGTACAATCACAAAGGAGGGAGTTAGAGCATCATGAAGAATATTTTTAAAGGATCCTAATGCATTGAGATATTTTAAACAAAAACCCCAAAATGAATGGGAGGGGAAATAAAAAATCAACCACCAAAGTCCATAAACAAATTTTTACATATCAAGGAAAACCCGCATAATGAATTTAACATGAAATCCCAATATTACACAAAATTATGACTTTTATCAAATAAGCAACAAGCACAAATTATAAGTGGAAAAAAATAAAATGATATTAAAAAAATCACAGCCATCCATAAATCACCCTGTTGTACTTATCTTTAAGCCACCTGAAGCATAAATTTGAAAATGCTAAGTCTCTGTACCTATCATTAAAATGCTAATGCATCACTAAAATACAAAAAGTTATTTACCTTAATTTGAGAGGAGCGAGCCCTAGATCTGGTTTTGGAGAGCAGATTGTTTGGGCAAGTGAGTGAGGAGAGAGAAATAGGCTCCGATCGGAGAAGGGGAGGAGCGAGCCTAGTTCGGAGCCGTATGGTCGATCGGAGGAGCGGTGGGAGCAGAGTCGAGTCTTCTATTCTATTGTGGGAGCAGAGTTGAGGAGAGAGAGAGAGAAAAAATCGAATTTGCAAGAATCGGCCAGTTGGTGTGAGGAGAGAGAAAAAAAAAATTGGGCCTCTTATATAGGTATGCTAGTTAAGAAGGGAGTGCTCCTTAAGGAGAGTGCTTTAGAAATGTTCTGTATATATATATATATATATATGCAAAAAAATTAATCTCAGATATGTTTTAGTCAAGTTTGACTAAGGCTACTTAGTATAACCTTAGTACAACGATGTAGTTTATCCTAAGAGTTAAGTTTTTTATTTTTAAATTTTATATAATTTTTTTTAATTATAACTTTTATATAAAATTACGACATTTTATTACGTAACCTTAGTCAAACTTGACTAAGGATTAACTTTCCCCTATATATACACACATAACAAAAATAAATATATATGGTTATGCTTTTATATAAAAACAATAATTTTGTAGATTAAAGTTTTGGAAATTAATAAAAATATAATCATCTAGAATTGTCTATATATATTTTTTTTATTACAAAATAGAACTCAGTTTTAAGGGTAACAACTTATTGGTCTTTAATCATTCATTTTTTTTGGGGGGGGGAGGAGATCCACCTTTGAGAAATAGTGGATGATCTTACAAATACATAATGTTTTGACTGCTATTTAATATTGACTTAATATGCTAAAATAGATATTTCATTCATATTTATCTTAAATTCATCAAATATTTAATGTAGTAACGATGATATTCTAACAAACTTATAATGGTAAGCTTAAGGATGCAAGTATTATTCGTATTATTTTAAAAATGAGATTTATTTTGTTAGTAAAACGAGAAAATGATGTATATGTTGACAAAACTCATGACGAAATTGGAGAGTACAACTAACGTAAAATTCTAAAATAGAATAAATTATTATGAGATTTATCTTAATCCCCTCGTATCTCATACGTCGACATTTACCGTCGATATAAATTTGACATCGTATTTAGTAAGACTAATAAATTAATAAATAAATTATTTTGTTGTAAAATAAAATGAATACTAAAATTTGGATTGTTAATGCCACCCACATTGAAGGCGGAAGACCCAAACTCTAATATTAGGGGCGTATTGTTAGAATATTTTATTTCCTTATGTGGCTTCTACTATTTATAGAATTATTGGGCTTACATATTGTATTAATTTAATCACTTTATTTATTGGTTTGGTAATTAATTATGTGACTTATAAATAATATTACCGATAATATTTAGAATAATGAGCCCTAGGGTTTCATAATCTTGATGGATAATTTTGACCCTTAGTTATTCTATAAATAAAACAGTTTAGGTTTGGTCTCAATTGTCATCTCAAGAATTTTTATACACACTTGTACATCCATCATAAGATTGAGAGGGGCAATTGAAGACTTTCACCCTTAAGCACAGCGAAAACGTGATACATATAAGATGTTTTCTCTCAATTCATGTAAGTACCTAATGTAATGATTAATTGATTTTATTCTATGAAATAACACGTTCTAATATAATTTATTTTAACATTTAGTATCAGAGCATGCTTACGTTATTCCATAGAATAAATTAATTACGTTGTTATGTTTAAAAAAAATTAATTAATTTTGCAGAACCTATTTATTGGTATGATATAAGATTATTCGGTATGTTTCATGAAAAGGAATTCTTGAAAGAAACGTAAACTTGTTCCGATTAGTTATTGTTGATTATGTTTGCTCACTTGATCTATTCATGAAACTATAAGCATGCTCAGTATTATTACTTTTTAATTCATGATGACATGTTAAACATACATGTTACTTCTTTTATAATCCACTGTACATGTAATTAATATATTCATTTTAAGGTATATATTAATTCACCTTTTGCATGAAATCATTAGTAATATGCATGTATTGATATTTTTTTTAAGTCATTCTGACTATGTGGTATTATTATGCCCTCATGTATTCAAGTTAAAATTAATTTGATTATTTTATATTCATGTTCATAGCTATATATCTTAATTTAAGATTCTAGAACATGATGTGATATATTATTAGGGATTTTAAGTTACTACATATAAATTATAAATAGTGTTAATTTTCAAACTTGATTAATATATTGTTTAAAAAAATTAAGTTTGATCATAACAATTAATATGTATGCGTGACTCTTTTATTATTAAAATTAATAATCAGCCTAACATAGGATTATTACTTGAAACAATTAATGATTAAGAAAAGTCACATAATATTACATTTAATAAATGAAGATTTTAATTTTACCCAACGAAAAAATTAGAATTATAATTTATTAAATAAAATTGTGTTGCATAAGTAACACATTTATTTTCGTTTCTGCCCAATGGTGATGCGTGGATAAATGTGTTGTGCATTATTTTATGTGGATTTTATTGGCATATTATTAATTGGACTAACAAAAGATTGATAATTATGCACCAACATCTTATTAAAATCTATTATTGGGTGTTGTAAATAGATTTTATATAATTAACTCTTAGCCCTACAGTTGGTTTTATTATGATTAATTATTGTTGTACATTGTTGATTTCTTTTAGTTTTTTGTAAGCATGCTTATGAGTTTGATTATGTTTCAGCATTGACTCCAACTAGTATTTCTGGGTATCTCTCTAGAATTGAAGCCTTGAATGGGACTAATTTTGCTACTTGAAAAGAGTAAGTGAAAATTGTTCTCATCGTTATGGATTTGGACTATGCATTACGAGTGGATCTTCATGCTTTACTTACAACTACAAGCTCAATTGAGCAAAAAGTTATTTACAAAAAGTAGGAGCGATCCAACCGCATATCCCTTATGATTATGAAAAACTCTATCACGACAGTCATTCGAGGAGACATTCCTAACTCTGAGAATGCTAAAGAGTACTTAGCTTCAGTCGAAGAACAAATAAAGGGTTCTTCTAAAACTCATGTAAGTATCCTTATTTTGAAAATACTCACTAGCATGTATAATAGGGTTAGTGGAGTGCGCAAGCACATTATGATGATGAACGACATGGCCTTTAAATTAAAGGGTATGGACATGGCGATTTCTGAGTGTTTTCTTGTTCACTTCATTATGACTTCCCTTTCTGCACAGTTTGATCCATTTAAGATCAATTATAATACGCAAAAAGAAAAGTGAAAGATGAGCGAGTTAATCACCATGTGCGTCCAAGAGGAGGAAAGGCTTAAAGTTAAAAAACCTAATGTTGCTCATTTAACTATCATTGGATCCCATAAGAAGAAGGCTTATAAAAATGGTAAATGTTTTAAGAATAAAGATAAACCAACATCTACCAAAACAAATAAGGCACATTATTCAGATAACAACTCTGAGGTGGGTCCTAAGGACATATTCAAAAAGACTACCCTAAATTCAGAGAATGACTTGAAAAGAAAGGTATGTCCTTCATTTATTTGACTTATGAATCCTTTCTAATTAATGTTACTTTTAATACATGGTGGCTCGACATTGGTGCTATGATTCACATTACTAATTTATTGCAGGAATTCCTTTCAAAGAAGACAATTTAAAAGGGGGGAAAATCATTAAAGTTGACAATGGAGAGTCTATACAAGTTGAAGCTGTAGGAACTCTCCTTTTAGTTTTGAAAAGTGGTTTCACCTTGTATTTATATGATACTCTTTATATTCCCAATATGACACAAAATTTAATTTTTGTATCTACACTTGACGTTGATAGTTTTTCATTTAAGTTTGGGAATAATAAAATAATTATTTATCATTACTCTCATGTTATTGGTCCTAGCTCTTTAGAGGGAAACCTGTGACGCCCCCAAAATAGGTCCACACAACCCATTTTGAGTCGTCAATAACATTCTACAAAATACAAATACGAATTTTCCCATTTACAACTAATATTTGTCGTGCAAAATACGACCACACACATACTGTGACTTTCCATACAAATATCGTACCGTATGGTACCACAGTATCCAAACCCAAATTATTACAATGCCGTAAAAAGACGACAACACATGTTTTAAGTCTTTAGTACAATCATTATTAAACTATGCCATAACTTGATAAGGACAACCACTAACTCGGACCATCACTACACTCCCCGGCTAGTCCCAGCTACATTTTCCTTTCCTGAGAAGAATAATGAAACAAAACTGAAAAGGGTGAGCTCAAATAACCCAGTAAGAAATATCATGACTAAGATAATGAAGAATAAAATTTATCTTTAGTCTTCAACAGAATTAAATCAGAGATTTAAAGATATTTTAATTGTTCAACAACAACAATTGCAGCGGAACAAACAATCCATTAGAAGAGTCAAGTAGATTATAATATCTACCATCTTCTATAAATTAAAGGATCACCACCAATATTTTATCCCGGTAACACCAATCAACAATTCCTGTTTATGAACATCCAAATCAACAGTTTATATTCAACAGCCTCTCTTTGCACTACGCGCCAAAGATATTTATTTGTAACATCACCGGTCATGATCATGCCAAACGCCAGTTCATCTTTGCACTACGGGCCAAAGAGAACTTTCACCATACGCCTTTGTTTGTAACACCAAAAGTCATGATTATACCAATACACAGTTTGGTCAAAATCATGTCACGCCAGTTCATCTTTGCACTACGGGCCAAAGAGAACTATCACCACAATTTAAGTATGAGGATGAGGATGATGACAATGATACAGTGAGATTAAGGATAAGAAAAGCTTTATAATTTAATCAGTATCAAACATTGACCAAATTGCCAACACGATAACCAAATTGTGGAGTCAAATTCAAGAATGATATTCAAGAAATTATTTCATGCTTCAACTATAACGTATAGAAAGATTCAAGTGAAAAGATATTAGATGAAGCACAAACAATTAAGGATATTCTACTAATTTTCAAGGATTTTCTCTATTTAAAAATAAGGTTTTGGAAACAAACAAGGATTTCTTATCATAAATGGAGAAATGTGAAAGAAAAAGATATCCCTTAAAGAGTACAAAAGAAATGATAAGTTATATGAGTATAACAGAATATATTAAACTGCAAATGGATTTTCACTTGTCATGCGATAATTCGCGTAGACAGATTATTTCCACAACAGATTAATAAGTAATGAATACGACGGGTTATTCACCAGGTATGCGTCAATCCGCACGAACAGGTTATACCCACAAATTTATAAGGAACAAATGCAGATGGATATTCACCAGGTACGACACTCGTACATACAGGTTATTCCCACAGAGTAATAAGGAATGAATACAAAAGGGTTTTCACCAGGCATGCGTCATACCGCACGGACAGGTTATCCCCACAAATTAATATAGAACGAATAACAACCTTTATGAGTATAATATCACTTACGAACATGAAAGCAAATGATATTATATATGAGTATGAAAGAAATGATATTCCCTACCTTAGTTAACAAGTGACTAGATGTTACTTTCTATGAAGTTTACTAACTTCGGATAATACTAGTATTCTCACAAATACTCACAATAGCCTAGCACACTAAGAGAACTTCAGAAATTTAGAGAGAGAGGAAGTATAAGCAATGAAGGTGTGAAAATTTCTTAAGCAAACTCTCCCTATTTATAGGAAAATCAAGGTGAGGGCATTATAGTCTTTTCCCTAAATTTTCTTGGTTTATTACTCTTATACCCTTGGCATAATCTTTTAATATCATCCATCCATTTTTTCTACCATTTATATCATCCATCCATTTTTTCTTCCATTATCAAAAGATAATTCCATTATCAAAAAGATAAAACCATTATAAAAATAACTCCATTATCAAAATAAATCCCTTTTTCTGTATTATTGTGTTAAATGTATTAATATCACAGATAGCATATACTCGCAATACTGACAACCAGATTATTCCAAGGAAAGAGGGGGCCTTCCATAAAAAATGGCACGCAATTAAATAACCCCTTTCCTTGACAGAATTTCTAGACATTGTCGATAATGCTAAAATATCCTATCAAATGATATAAGTTACAGTGTCGTGACAAATAGTAAAATATATTATGCAGATGCTAATTAACAATTATTGAATCAAGATACTATGCAATTACTACTTTATCAATTATTGAATCAATAATATAAAACACTGTGCAACATCGTGAGCTACTATGGAATACCGTGTGCTACTGTGGAATAACGCGTTTTACTGTTATTTTTATCACCGGGTATTTTAACAGTTATCGGTTAAAGTTTTGCCGTCAATTTCTATCACTTTCTATATCCGACAGTTAACCCGTTGTGGGGCCCACTATCATTGACAATACTGCCATTTCGGCGCCGTCGTACGGTACCGAATATAATATTCCCCGACAGAAAGAATATTTCCCGACAAAAGGAATATTCCCCGACATACTATTTATCAGATAATTTGCATATAACACCCTTAACTATCATTTATAACAATTAAGCACTTCACTATTTAGAAAAATAATCGTAAAGAAAATAATAAATTTTTATTTCATAAATTCGGGGTCTTACAAAACCTCTATAAGTTAAATTTGGATAATGTCTTTGCTGAATCCTTGTTAACAATGAATGTGACAAAAAGTACCTTTAAAAGTAGAAATAAGAGAAAACTAGATAATGAAAATTCTTCAAAATTGTGGCATAAACGTTTAGGTAATATTTCAAAAGATAGAATGCAACGTCTTATAAAGAATGTAATTCTTCATTCACTAAATTTCTCTGATCTTGACTATTGTATTAAATGTATAAAAGAAAATTTTGTGAAAGGTAATAAGAAAGGAACCATTAGAAGTGGTGCACTTCTTGAGGTGATTCACACTGATATATGTAGACCATTTTCTCTTGGAATTGGTGGACACAAAACTTTCATTACGTTTATTGATAACTATTCTTGTTATACTTATGTCTACCTGATTAATGAAAAAAATCTGAATCACTAAATATGTTTAAAATTTTCAAGGCTGAAGTTGAAAATCAACTTGACCGAAAAATTAAAGTAGTGAGATCAGATAGAGGCGGAAAGTATTATGATAAACACTTTGATATAACTCATAGTCTTGGTCCATTTGCCTTATTTTGTCAAGAAAATGGCATCATCACTCAGTATACAATACATGGTACACCGCAGCAGAATGGTGTAACTGAGAGGTAAAATTGTACCCTTATGGATATAGTACGTAGTATGTTATGCAATTCCAGCTTACCTATATATGTTTTTTTGGACTGTGACATTAAAAACAGTTGTTCATATTTTAAACTGGGTTCCTAGAAAATCTATCCCTAACACTCCTTATGAAATTTAGACAGGTAGAAAACCTAATTTAAACTAATTATGGGTGTGGGGCTATCCAGCCGAGGCTAAGATTTTCAATCCAAAAAATATACAGAAACTTAACTCTAAAACCATTAGTTGTCATTTCATTGGATCTCTTAATAGATTTAAGGGTTTTTATTTTTATTGTCCTTCACATACCACTAAAATTGTTGAGATTAGGCTTGCAGAGGTTTTAGAGAATGGTGATTTAAGTGGGAGTGGTGAGCCTAAAAAAATTGATCTTGAAGAAAACAACATTTATGTTCCTAATCCTGACTTTATTTATGGGTTTGATAATTAATTATATGGCCTATAAATAATATTACCAATAGTATTTGGCATAATGGGCCCTAGGGTTTCATAATCTTGATGGACAATTTTGACCCTTAGCTATTCTATAAATAAAACAATTAGGTTTTGGTTTCAATTGTCGTCTCAAGAATTTTTATACACACCTAATCATACATCATAAGATTGAGAGAGCTAGACAATTGAAAACTTCCACCCTTAAGCGCAGCGGAAGCGTGCTACATACAAGATGTCTTCTCTCAATTCATGTAATTACCTAATATAATGATTAATTAATTGATTTTATTCTATCGAATAGTACGTTCTAATATAATTTATTTTAACACGTTCACGATGCGATTACAAGGTATAATCGTAACGAAATTGCATAGTGTGGTTAATATTATAGAATTAATCGTAATTGTGGTTAACCAAACTGTTCTATTACTAACGATTTTGATTTATATTTTGTGGTTACGATTTTTTTCGGTTAATATGCTCTTCAAAGAATGAAAGAAGTAAATAAGCAAGCTAATAATAAAAGGAGTTTAAAAGTTTAAACCATAACTATAACCCAATTAAAATTGCTACTAATGCATCTATGAAATTATTAAAAGTTAGAAGCACCATTATGCTATAAAAAAGAAGAAATTATGCATACTCCCTACAAGTTTGTTATACATGTATGATATGAATAAGTAGAAGAAAAATTATGAAAATAACTAAAAAAAAGCTAACAACACGTAGACAATTAATTCATTCATACATGCACGTTTTATTATTAAGTTAGTAATCATATACTAGAGTTTTATCAAACATATGTGGGGGGGTGTATATATATGGGGAATGATCCATAACATGTATTTGCTATGGATCCTTACTATCTATACTATTGAAAACAAGAAGGAACGACCAAGAATAGAAATTAAAAATCGACGTCCGGTACTATTAGTAGCAGACACTAATATGAAACCCCCAAGCCCTTGATTAATAAACTCTAAACCCTACACTATTACAAATCAGTAAATAGACAACACTTAAACCACAACACTTAAAAAACGTTGTGGTATTATTTTACATGACGTTTTTTTGAGAAAGTGTTGTAGTTGGGTATACAAATGGGCAATTTTTGATTTTTAAATTATAACGTTTTCTTTCAAAAAACGTTGTCTATGTAAAAAACACAGCATAACAAATAGCTCTCTCTCTCTCCCTCTTCTCGATCTCGGCTAAAGCTATCAGTCATTTTTTCCGAAAAACTCGATCTTCTCTACTCCCCTAAATCTGTTACAGCCAGCCCTAAATCTCTCGTACCCAACCGTAAATCTCATACCCAACCCCTAAATGGCCAACAACGATCGAAAAGGAGAAGGAATCTAAATGGTTTACAACAATACTGGTTAGATCAGTTTGGAAATCAAATTCAAATCACACGATAGACTTATGGATACTTGAATTTGCAGATATCTACTACTATTTAGAGAGAGATTAGGGTTAAAGAGGGGACCTGGGCCTTATCGGCAAGCTGAACAACAAGGCGACCAATGAGAAGAGGATCGTAGGAGTAGCTATAATTAATACACTCGGATCTTATGTAACGAGAGAGGACACTGCCGTCGACGGTGAGGCCGGCGATGGCGATTCTGACGTGGTCATCGGCCTTGAAGATCTTCTTCTGGTGAGAAGAAAGTTCGGAGTTAGACTTGTTGACGCACGCGAGCATCACGTGAGTCTTGGATCAGAGACCAATCGTCTCTGACCCTTGCTTCACCGCCTCCATCACATATTCAACCTGGAATAACCTCCTCGCCGGACTCCGCGTCGTCACGTCTATAAATCTCCATCGTGTATTATAAGTCAGGCACATAATTTTCTCTCCCGTAAATCATTTCTCTAGATCTATACAGAATAAACCTAGAACAGGTTTGTTTGTGAACTCTTTTTCATACTAATTGTTAAAACTAATGACATGCTTTCTTTTTTGCCTGTTTTAGTGTTTCCTTCAAAGTCTATGACTACAAGAATCCACTTTATTGTCAGTGTACACCAGTGTCTAGTGGAAAAACAACTTGACAATTAATAACTTATCTGTTGTGATGAATTAAAACTGTGCATATAAAACTTCCAAGCACAGTGAAATGATTATCAATGAATAAGATATATGGATTGCTTGAAAATATTTCTTTATGATAGAATTTAATTTCTTCAAGTACCTAACTAATTAGAGTTGGTTCTTTAATCCTGCTCAATAGTACCTGCTTTGCCTCTAGCATAATGAGTTTATCTATTGTTGTCTAATTAACTTGAGAAAGCTGAATTGAGAAGTTTATGATTTACTAGATGCTAATTTGAAGTTGACAATATTACTTCATTTTTTTTATGAGGAAGTGGATGAGATGTGAGCAGAGTTGCTTAAGGTATTAATGGTTTTATGGAATGAGTTCTTAAGCTTGATATCAATGTAAAGAGTACCTCTACTTGTTTGGTAATTGTTATTATTGATATGAAATGTGATGTTGTTTCTTCAGAATCTGTGCTTCTCCTTAACTTTATTATTGATTCTTTTCTTTGTCTTTCTATTGTTAGTGCATAGTATTAATTGGAAAAGAAAGAACAGAAGAAGAGCTTCTTCTTACTTACAAAAACAAAGCCTTTTTGTGATTTAGGTGAAATATTTGATCAGTTTGGAAAACATGTCACAATTGTACATCCTTTCTAAATGTCAGGATTAAGCATCCTTGATTTCAACATATTATGTGAAAGTATATTAACTTTTTCATGATATGAACCTTCAATGCATCTTCAATGGTAAATATTTTTTACCATCCACTATTAATAGTAGCGGGCGTCGATTTTCAGTTTCTAATCTTGACCACTATTTCTTGTTTTCAATCGTATAGATGGTGTATGCCTTATAAGAATTCATAACAAATACATATTTTGGATCATTACCCTGTGTGTGTGTGTGTGTGTATATATATATATATATATATATATATATATATATATATATATATATATATACAGTCCATTTCTTAGGCTCGCCCTTAAAAAACTCACCCCAAGCTCACCCCCCTTTTGCGACGGACCCGGCGACGGTTTGGGTGTACAAACCATCGTCTATACTTTTAGCGACGCTATATATTGTCCGTCGCTAAAAGTATAGACGACGGTTGTACACCCAAACCGTCGCCGGGTCCGTCGCAAAAGGGGGGTGAGCTTGGGGTGAGCTTTTTAAGGGTGAGCTTAAGATCCTTACTGTATATATATATATATATATATATATATATATATATATATATATATATCTGTGTGTGTGTGTGTATATATTGGTTTTTTTAATTAAGTTGGTGCAATTTTTAGTAGTAACAGTTATTGTAATTAAATGTATTGTTGGGTTTTTTTTTAATTTCGATTTATTGATTTTTATTTTTTTCCCCAATTTGGTTTTTTGATTTTTTTCGGTTTTCACCCCTATCTAGTACCATGTTGAAATATTTATTTTAAAATTAACTGGAAGTAAGTACAAGTATATATTGTGAGTTTTTAGGTTAAACTTTCTCTATAGTTGAGACTTTAACACAATAAAAATTATAAATAAGGTTATTTTTGTGATACACAATGAGTACTAGGGGCAAGTGGATAAATTAAGAGTTGACACTTGGCACCTGCCCAATTATAATTGACCCCATGTAATCTAAGTGGATAAATTAAGAGTTGACACCTGCCCCATAATAATTGACCCCATATAACCTAAGTATGCTCCATGTGTAGTGATTCCAGGAGTCAAATCAGTAGGGGTGGGTACGCACGTGGCGGAGACCTAATAGAAAAGAATTCCATGCAGGTGTAAATTCAGTGCACACAGTTTTCATTCATATTCTTCCCCATGCATGATTGTTCATGCAGAAAACATCACGGCAGGGACATACGTACCCATAAAAGAGCAAACACCCCTTTAGATTATTCATAGTACTATGCCACTATTTTGACAAGGTTTCTAGTGCTTGTTTAGCATGTGAGGAGTGACAAATGTATAGCACGAAAATTGGATTATTTTATTTGGTCTATTTCATAAAATAAAATAAAAATACCACTCTTCTCATAATTGTTTTCTAGTGATTGTTTAGCATGTGAGGAGTGACAAATGTATAGTATGAAAATTGGATTATTTTACTTGGTCTATTTCATAAAAAATAAAAAAAGAAGAAGAAGAAGTAATTATTTGATATTTTTTTCTTACAAAAGTTGTATTTTTTAAATTGCTTTTGATAATATTAAAAGTTACACGCAATGTACTCAAGTTTGATATCTTAATTTTAAAATTATCATGCTATCATTACTAAAAACTTAATAAAAAAAATATGAGTCATGCTGTATTGCGATAAATTTACGCCAAATTATAATTGCGAAACTTATATATAAATGAGATTGTAGAAATTATTGGAGGGCTCCAATTATTACACATCTCTTCAAAAATATTATCACTAATACTTATCCACGTAACTCACAACATTCACAATATATATCATTACCAAAAAAATTATATAATTGATACTCCTGTCAAGCTATTCGGAAGAGAAAAAAACAAACACAAACTATCATTTTTACACCAAAATTATTGAATTTCCAAACAATTGTCAAAAGTGTTCAAAATTTTGATCAAATTATATGTACAATTAGTAAGCACGTCAACTCATATAGTCAAATTTTGGATTTTTTTTAAAGTACTGTATAGTTTGAAAGTTCAATAATTTTAGTGCAAAAAAGTATAATTTGTATATTTTTTTTATAACTTGACAAGAGTTCATTAGTTTCTTAGTCATTTAGTCTACTGCTAAACTAACAAATTATAGTGTTTGTGAGTAATTAAACATGGAACAAAAATACATACTTAATATCTGTAAATGAGACTATTTTGTGGGAAAGAGGAAGTAACATATTATAAATTGGGAAATAATATATATTGCGACTTTACATGTCGACTTTTTTATTACGAGTTACGTGGATAAATTTAACTGGTAATACTTTTACGATATATTTGATACAGTAGGCTAATTTTATAATATTATCATATCCTATATATTAATATACGTTGCAATCGTAATTCAGTAGAAATCTTTCGCAATATATAATAAGACTCTTATAATTTTTATTAAACTTATTTTTGTATTATAATATCTTTAAAAAATTTTACAATGTCGTAATTATTTATGAAACAAAATTTGAATTGCATATATTTTGAAAAAGTGGTGCAATTATGATCATTCGTATAAGCTGTAATGAATACTATAATACTTCTTGTTTTAAGTTATATAAGGATTTGTTTGATAAAATTGTGTAATAAGAGCTTATTAAAATAAAGATTCTGTATAAAATAGAGTTTAAATATAAAAGAGTTGTTTGATAATCAGTCTTTATTGTATATTTGAATACAATATTTTACTATTGCACCATTATATTAGTTTATTAAAAATATAATAAATATTAAATAATTAATTTAAATAAAATCTTCAATAATGTATAACGAGTAAAATATTTTAAGTCTAATAAAATATAATAATAATTATGACAATTTTACGTAATTACTATTATATATGGCGATGGTGATGGTGGTGGTGGTGGCGAGTGATAGTGGTGGCAGGTGGTGGTCGTGGGCCCACTACAAGAAAACACCTTAATTTCGACATATTTTCGACGAATAATTATGTCGGAGTTAATTCCGTCGAATATACATTAAACTCGACGGAATTTTATCGAAAATTTCTACGGTCATTGGTGCGAAGATTTCCCCCCAGCACGGACAATAATCTCGAGAGAACATCAACTATTTTCGACAGAAATTTCGTCGAAATTAATATATGTTCATCTATAGCTCTCTGCACCAACTCTCTCTCTCTCTCTCATACGTCGTTCCACCACCTCTCTCGCACCCATACCACCTTCCACATCGCTCCACCACAGCCTTTGCGTCGGTTCCCACCTCTGATCCTTTCCCCCTTTGTTCCCACGGCAATATTCGGCCCATCAAACTCATCTTCGGCGCTGATGGTACTGGTGATGTAGCACCGGCGGAAAGAACACCGACGGCGAGACTATTGCAGAGGGCTCTCCATTACCTCCATTTCAAGGTATTATTTCCATTTCCTTAGTTTTTCAACAGTGGCAGAGTTTTGTCCCCAAAATTTTTTATTTTTATTTTTTTTGTTCATTTGGGGGGAGAGGGTTCGAACCTAGGATCTCTTGCTTGGCAAGAGGCCTAGAGTACCACTCAAGCCAAAGGCTCTTGGTATTTGTATAACCTTCCATATATAGTTTTTAATTTGGGTTTGATTTGAAGTATATTGCATCTTTTATATTTGAGTTTGATTTGGCTATTTAGTTTCAATTTGGGTTAGACTTATGCCATGACAGCTAACATGTTGATTATATAATAACAGTATGATATTTAGTGTCAATTTGGGTTAGATTTGTGCAATTTGACTTAATTATATTACTGATGAATTTGAGAATCGCTTCAATTTGGGTTAAATTTGTACAATTGCAGCGCATGTTCATAATTTGATATTGAGGCTTATGTTAGTTTATTGAATCAAATAATTGCTTTAATTTGAGTTCCTTTTTGTAGTGTATAAATTTATGGTATAATTTGTATGTTGTTTATAGTGGTTAGATTCAGATAACAATGTGATATTTGCTATTTTCGACGAAATTCCTGATGGAATTTCTGTTAGAATTAAAAGTGGCAACACCTGTGGGCCCTACTAACTTAAAAGTGTGCAGAAGTTTTCTGCTTTGTCATATACTTAAAAGTGTGATATTTGACTTGGTAGGTTGAAAATGATTGATATCTCATGTCTTGCTCCAAGGAATTTTGCAACTATTTATGTATTTACTTAGTTTCTCAATACTAAATAAACTAAGTAGCATTTACATAGTTTTGCACTACTAAATAAAATAATATAATATAATATAATAACGTAAGCTAAAATTAAACAATATAATATAAAATAATATAATATAAAATAATAAAATAAAATAACATAAGATAACACAAATATAATATAATATTATATAATATAATAAAATAAATTAAATTAAATTATTTAAAACGAAACAAATTAAATTAAATTATATAATATAATAAAATAATACAAAATTAATAAATTAAATTAAATTAATTAAAATAAATAAACAAAAGTACATTAAATTAAAATATAAGAAATAAAATATAATAAATAAAATATAATATAATAAACTAAGTAGTATTTACTTAGTTCGACTACTAGATAAAATAAAATAATATGAAATAAATTAAGTAGTATTTACTTAGTTTTTCATTAGTAAAATAAACTAAGTAGCTGTAACACCCCCTCTCCCGAAAAATATATAGTAAGGAGAAAGGAAGGTCACGTGCAATTAACAAACCTCAAAATAATAAAACAGAGTACTAATAACTCCAATAAATTTAATAGTGACAATCCATCAATGTCGAATTAAATACAATTCTCCAATATCAAGGCAGAATAATCAAAATCTAAAATCAAGTAAACCTAGATGGTCAAAGGCAACTCTCTCATCACACTAGCCCTGAATCACCCCTGCAAACTTTCCGGTAAAAAAACACAGCATAAGCCAAATGCCCAGTACGGATATAGATATACAAAAGATGCACAACTGAAATACGAATCAACTGAGCTAAAATATTGAACAAAGTCTCAAGCTTAAATACCAACGAAAATATGATCTGCAAAGTCTGAGTAGAATATATCTTAATCAACTGAATTAACGAGACAAATAGATAGAGTATAAAATAATGAACTGAAATAACTAACTTAATTAATTAAACTAAACAGAAACGAACAAAACTAACACAATGAATTAATAAGCTAAATCAAATGGCCGAGTGTTATAATTTCATACAGAGCTCAAATACAAATAGCCAAAGGTTAATAAAATACATCGGTACCATGATGTATGCATATCAAACCGGATAGTACGCATGACACATACGTCACTAATCCGTCTAAACCAATCAAATCAAAATAAATACTGGGTCGACCCATATGCATCCTGAACAAATATATCAAATGGCTAAATCTCACACACCAGAGCATACAAAAGGATACGTTGTGGACTGATCACACCGCCATGGAAGGTGTCATGCCCTGGTGTCAAGAGGACATGCCCGTGATACCCCCCACAGGTGGTTAGCTCAAGTATACCCTAAGGATCAAACTACAAAATGTAAGCCAAAAGGGGTTCAAATCATAAGGCTTACATGACCATCTCCAAATGATATCGAATTATTTCAAATACGAACATACTTCACTATCACAAGATACCAACGATCAAAATAATTTAAAGAGTATAAATACAAATTCTAAACGCCAAAAGGTAACCATCATATGAATTTCACAAGAAACAATTATATGAAATAATAACGAAATTCGAAACGAGGAACAAAACTAATTAATTAACTTTCACAAGAATATCGCTGAAGGAGTACGGAATCCGTACCTGATACGCAAAACCATTTATAGCACACTCCACAAAATCTTACCCTCAAATGTCAACGATATCAAATACGAAATGTTATTCATCACCTAAACATATTCACCTCGAATTAAAATACTATATTCTACCCGGATTGATTATGGACTTTTATTCTAGTTTGGTTCACTAGAGCCATCAAGTGTCTAGTGAACCAAAAGGTCAAACCTATGGTGCAAGAATTAAATTTAAATATAACTATTAAATTTAAAACTCGGGCTCCATTACAAACGTGTCTTCATGCGCTCCTTCCTCCTTTGTCTCCAATTCTTCAAAATAATTCTAACTAATCCTGTTACATATACTATTTACAATAAATAGAAATCTTGATCAACAGTCAAGGGGAAGTACATAGGAGGGAGATAGAATTTACATTAAGAAAATCAATCCTTATTTACATCAATGGTCCATAATCAATCCCTATTTATTATCATACATATCTCCATATGCATCAATAAATAACATTCATCTCATGAATAATTAAACCATTCTATATATGCATCGATATCAATTAATGGACAAAACTTTTGCTAATATTTAGTTTTTTAAAACAAAATAAACTCTTTAATTTTAATCAAAAACCAAATCCAAATTAAACCCCTTTAATTTTAGCAATCTGGAATCATATTTCAGATAAAATAAATATCTTTATTTTAAACTTTTATCAATTAAATAAACCATTTATGTTAATTGAGAAAAACAAAAAATTTACAAACTCTGCATAGCGGCGCGGCCGCGCTGCACTCCAAAAACGTTTTCTGGGTTCAGGCACGGCCGCACTCCAGAATGAACTAGAAGCGGCGCGGCCGCGCCGCGATGCAGATTCAGGAAAATTTTCTGCCCAAAAATCTGATCATATCGTATATCAATTCATATATGAAATCATCAAAATCAATAATTAACACAAGGATTAGGCTCTAATACCACTATTAGATTTGTTTAACGCGATAAAATCAGATTTTGTTCTTAGTGTCCTTAGTTATTACCTTTCCTTATACCTTCTTTGAATTGTTATTTTTTTAAGAAGATCCTTTGGCTCTCTTCCGCTTCCTGGAAGAATCATCTACCAGTAAGACTTGGTATTTCTTGGTTGGAAAGTGACTCTTTACAGTTTTCAACATGTTTAAGCAACGCATGCAGGCTGACATATAGCTTGTTCATGTGAAAATTCACAACAAATTGTGAAAAAGAGTCCGGAAGTGATTGGCAGATCAAATCTTGGATCAACTCTCCATCTATTACAAAACCCAGTTATCCCAATTGTTCAATCAGATTGATCATTTTTAAGGATATTTGTCTATACTGTAGTGTCATCGGTTATTCTAGACTGGAAGAGCTCCTTAGATATCTGATATCTACTAGTCCTACTTTCCTCACCTTTCAACTCCGTGAAGGTGCAGGAGTATAGTAGAAGCATCCATAGTTTCATGCTGACACTGAAGCTCGTTACTCATGGATGCGAGCATGATGCATTGAGCCAACTGTGCATCATCTTACCACTTTCTAAAAGTAGCAATATCTTTCTCAGAGGCATTATCTACAACCATTGCAGGAATAGACATATTAAGGACATGAGATAGGCATATTAAATAAATATTTTTTCTTTTGCGGTGTGATCCTTTAAGTTTTCCATATTAAACCGATTGTAAATAAATCAATTAGAACAATTCTAATTATATTTAAATAAATAAATTAAACTATTTAATTCATTTAAATAAATAATATTTATTCTACAATAAGGGTAAACCCCCTTAGCGATCAACGACTTTCCAGATAATATAGATTTCAACATTAATCACAAAAGAACCTTTCAGTGCATAGTTACTATACAATTCAATCCTTCTACCATACAATGTCCCAATTAAATATAACACATGGATTTACTGTCAATTTTTATTATATTTAATTATATGTATTTCGATTCTCAAATGCACAACTCTAAATAATGCAAATTAGAAACTCCTTTCTAATTTCATTTTGCCTTGGCCAAGGACTACTGAGTTGTCATTTATCGAATCACATAGGACATTCACATCTTTTAGGTTTGTATAACGCGACCATTGCAATCAAATTACATAAATAAAACGGAAGCGCGATAAAATCAGATTTTAAAATTTTATACAAACCATCACCATGATCTTTCTTTATGCACAATTATTAATTAAACGAAAGAGATGGAAAATAAGAATTATACCCTTGTAGAATTCTAACTTCCTCAGGTACAAGTTCACCTCCAATTCCTTCGCGTTCTCCTTGAATTCCACCAATTAAATTCCTTCATTTGATGAACTTTAGCCACCCAAGTGTTTGGCCTCTAGAGGTGATCCACCAAGGAATAATATCTATTCAAGAAAATGAGTGTTGGTAAAATTCTAATTTCTATCTCTATAGAAATTGCAAGTAATCTCCACAATTCTTATGTAAGAGGGTTTTCCTACATCTATCTTCCAGTTTCAGGCAAAACATTATCATTATAAACTGAACAACAATTGTTTTTAAATATAATACCAGAACCTTCCTTGTCCAACAACGAAAGAAATAATTTTTCTAAAGAGAACTGGAACATAATAACAACTTATTAACTTAATAGACTTACCCGTATCCAACACTAAACTATAAGTTCCTATGGCTAATGTAGCTGTAACGACCGTGAATTATGGATAGCCTTGTAATTCGAGTTGATGAATATTGATGTATATTATTTAAATGAATTTTATGAGTAATATTTTTATGTAAATAAATAAATATGTATATGTGTGATATATATATACATATATTTATTTTCATATGATGAGATGTATATTTATAGTTGGTTTAAACTAGTTTAATTTTTTGAACTTACTAAAAAAGCTAACGCTTCAAATTAAGTGATCAAAACTCGAATCTGAGTTCGAATTAAAATTTGGAGAAACGCACTGCGGATTTAAATCTGGAACGTCCAAATTAGTCATAATAGACCCTAAACACATTTTGTGTCGGCGTTGACTTTTTGGCCAAAAGTCAACCGGTTGACTTTTTTGGTAAAAAGTCAAACATGAATTTCAGAGATGAATTTGACGAAACGGATATTCCCATGACAATGAGAACGTCGATTTTAGTAGGGATCGACTGTTTTAACGAAAAAGTTAATTTTCGGATGTCAAAATGGTAAAATAGGCCATTAAATATATAAATAGGCATTAATTTGGAGTAATCAGCTATGGTGGGCCTCTTGGACAGCTGAACTTACTTCTAATTGGAGGAAAAATTCTGCAAAGGCAAATGGGAGAAGATGAACCAACAAATGAAGAAAAAAAAAGAAAAAGGAAGAGAAACTCTTCCAATTCTCTAACCCTTCCATCTTCTTTTTGATTCCATTCAACTGATGATTTGGGAGGTAAAAGGTTGAGGAATATGAAGAGTTGGGAAGAGGGAAGGGGTAAGCTAGCAATCTTTATAAATACTCCCTTCCTAAAAACTTGCCCAATCTTTGCAAATTCATTCTACCCGTAAGAAATTGAGTGTGAGGAGAGGAAGCTCGGGAGGAGAGGAAGGATTGCTAGAAGATTGTTAGAAGATTTCAGTAAGCAAGCAAGGAAGAAGAGAAGTTACAGGAGAGCTAAGGACAAGGAAGAAGAGGTGCATCAAGCTTGAGGCAAGAAAGCAAACAAATAAGGAGGAAGTACATTTAAGAGGTTAGTTATGAACTTTTATCAGTTCCATATGAAATTGATGAAAACATGCCTAAATAATGATGTAATTGAATTACTTGGGTTGTGAATTGATGGGTTAATGATAATTGATGAATATATGAGTAATAAGGATGAATTTTTTTTGTTTAATCATGCCTAAAAGCTTCTGAAATCTGAAAATTTAAGCTATGCATATAACATGTTTGATAAAATGCCTTAAAGAGGTTTAAATGTTTGGTTGTGGGAGGTTAATGTTGATGGAGGGTCATGAAGGACCCTAATATATAAAGTGGATATATTGGAGATTATGTATGATGATTCATGTGTTTATATTCATAAGAATGTATGTAAGATAGATGTAGTAATGTTAAAATTAAAAATAGGAAGTTTAGTTTATAAACTGACTTTTCCAGGAGTCACAACCTTTTTGTGTAAATCATATTTTTAGATACCTTTGAAGTAGAAAGATGCTCTTATGAGTGATGAAATGAACCCAACTGGAATCGAGTAAAAAGATGTAAAAATGAAGATTTGGTGATGGTTTTAGTGAATAACACTTAGAACATTCAAAACAAAGCATGAGTTAATATTTTGCCCTAAGATTTGGCCATATTAATGTTAATGGGTAGCTCTGAAATTTTGATATGTTGTAGCTCTATGTCTTAGGAGTCCATAGAGTCCGAAATGGATCAATTTGAACGTGTATAGAAGGAGTTATGGTGGTTGGAAGCAAGATAGGTCTAGAACACCAAAAAACAGAGCATTTCGGGAAGAAATCGAGTTGGGAAACTCAGGCCGAGCGCCTAGGCGCTTGGCGCCATGGGCTAAGCTACTGTGAGAGAGTGCCTAGGCGCTGCTCAAAGGCCATTTTTGAGCGCCTAGGCGCTGGACAAGAGACTGTGCAAACAACTTCGACGTCCTTTAGTAAAATGGGCATAACTTTCTCATACGAACTCGGATTGAGATGATTCAAAATGATTCGGAAAGATAAAGAGTAGACCTACAACTTTCGTGCTTTAAGTTTTTCAATTTGAGGTCTTTAGTATGGCCTAAATTAGCCATTTATAGGACTGATGTGTAATTGGGGTCAATCGGAGGGTGTCGGGCATGCGCGTAAGCACATGTATTGATCCAGACAATGTAAAATGTTGTTCTAAGTTCTAAAACATGAATTTTATGAATTTTAATGATACTTAGCATTAACCAATGGGTATTAAATAAATCAAATGGGCGTGTTAAGCGTACGCAATTACGTGTTGCTTGGGCGTTCGAATAGGCAAGGTTGGTGTACGGACGCGCAAGCGTCGTAACACTATAACTAGTGTGTGTAATCTTATTTAATATTATGTTTCTAATAAGATTGAAACATTATAGAGTTGTATAAACCATTATTTGGTATCCGGTATGTGACTAATTGTTATGTGAATATGTACTTAATTGTGTAGGATATTAAGGAGCGCATGTTGTAATATTGTAGCAGTCGCACCAGACAAGTTTCCTAACACTTGTCTAACCCTTGTGTTGGACAAGTTTTCTATCCTAACTCAATTTATTTATTGAGCATGTTTCTCTAATTTTACTCGAATTATACTTGAGCAGGTTTCCTATTTTATACAAATGTTATATATTGTTGCAAGTTTCACGACTCAAATTGAGCTATTACTTTCAAGTTATGTTAGTGGATTAATTATTGTAAATTACTCCACATCAAAGATAATTATTGATAATCGCACCTTGTGCATTTGAATTCATTATCTGTTGTTGGACTGTGAAACGTTTAACTTCTTCATTCATGAACTGTTTAAGAAAATAGTCTACGCTATTTGTTTCGGCTAGACATGTACAGGTTATTATTTTCAAAGCTATCCAAACCGGTTGTTGGTATGGATTCTTGGACTGAGAGAGCAACCCTTATTAGGGGATTTTAATGTGTTGGTTATTCGATGCAGTCAAAGTTAAATATTATGTATATACATAGGGTACGAGAGGCTGATCCACTCGAGTACTACTGACGGGCCAGACGTTTAAAAAGGTCAGTCGAATGATTGATCCTTTGGCCAAAACGTTCAACGTCTATTGGACCACTCAGCAGTAAATAATCAATATTCATTGTTTCATTTGAACTTTGATTATATTGTCAGCTATTTCTTTAATGTTCTTAAATTGTTGAACTATGCGATTATTATTCTCATTCATTCATGATATATCTTTTTTATTCATTTTAAACTTGCTGAACAAAGTAGTTTCTCACCCTTGCTATATCATGAACCTATTGCAGTTACGCCGGAGAGTTCCAAAGCGGGCAAAGGCAAAGGAAAGTTTAAGGAATAGTTATATGTACTATTCCGTTATGTAATCGTGGAATCGTTTTGTATTATTATTGTATTTTGTGATGTATTTAATTAAGGTTATAGACTTTGGGACCGTAGTAAACCTTTTGTAATGAACAACATATATTTATTTATTCCGCATTAGTTGATTTAAGTTGTTTAGAGGTGTATGTATGTACTTTATCATGAGCACCAGATTCGAAGTATTGGTACTTGAATTTGGGGGTGCCACAGGTTGGTATCAAAGCTGTAGGTTATATACTTTAGGATTTCGAAACCTATGTTATAACCTTAGTATTAAACTCATATTGAGTACGTTAGGAGGTGAATCGAGGAGATTCATTTGATGATCATGTCTGGAGGTGGGTTGTGGAAATCCATCGAGCCGAGTTGTGCACGATAAAATATCACTTTATTTTATCAATGAATATATTTTATTGTGGCACTGATATCTTGCTGTCTATTTGTTCCTGTTTGTGGCTGTAGGATGTCTGAGATAGGAGAGTCCAATCTTGTTGGAGAGGCGGAGTTCACGGACGTTCATGTGGACATAGAGCGTTTAGTGGAGGTACAACCGAATGAGCCAAAAATAATGGACACTAGGAATGAGTCTGAGGACGAGTATGGTTCTGAGGAGGAGCCAGTTACCGGAGGAGTGTTGAGGCTGTTAAGCGATGAGATTCAAACTAATAATTCCAAAATAATTCGTAATGCATTCAAGGTGCCTTTAATTATTGCCTTAAATCAATTATTAATACTCTAAAAATTTATATTCTAAATATAACTCCTTAAATTCCTTCTGTCCGAGCTAATCACACAAATTAATAGAATAAATTAATAAATCATATGTTAAATTACTAATTAATAATTTTTTTCCCAAAATTTGTTGTTATTATTATGCAAAACTTTAAAGTGACCATAATTTAACTATACATGTCTGCTCATAATATAATTTTTCTCCATCCGAACTAATTACCAAAATAAATAAATAATATATATTTGAAGGTTAAATCATTAATCCTTAATTATCTTTTTATAAAATTCCTTTTTATTAGTGTTATATTATTACCATAATATAAGTAAACTTTTAAAAATGTAAAGTTTCAGATTCTACGCATCTATTTACGGCACCTCCGTTCAAATCAATATAAGTAAAGTTCATAATCTGACAAAATACTGTAATTAAAATCACACTTTGCAATCCTTCACCCTCCGTTCCAAACAAGTGAATAATCAATTCATATGAATATATATAATTTATACACCTGATATCTACATATATATACAAATATAATAATACTAACAATAGGCAACTATATTCTAGACCACATGCTCATTCCTTATACATATATAATAAATTCTTATCAATCCATATGCTGCCCATCATAAGTATAAAAATTAGAATAAAACTTTTATGTTTCCTTGTCACATGCACTCCTTTTATTGTTATTAATCTCAATTATCTCTACTAGCAATCCAATCACAACAACCATAAACTAAAGGAACAGATTACCTGAAAATAATCAGCAACTAAAATATAAGTTGTTCTCCTTCGCCACTCTCATTCTGTTCTCTCCCCTTTTTTTCTGTCTGTTCTTGCTGGGAGGGTATATTTAAGAAAGAAAAAAGAAATAGGAAGATGAAAGGTTTATGTTTTATTATTATTATTATTATTATTATTATTATTATTATTATTATTATTATTATTATTTTCAGCTACTTTTCGTTTTCTCTCTCCTTGTCTCTAATCAGACTCTCTCTCTCTCTTCTTTGTTTCAGTCAAGAGGATGACAAATGGGTGGAGTATTTATTAACTATTCTTTTCTTTTCTTTTCCCAAAAACTTTTCCTCTTCCTTTGACTTTTTAAAAATTAACTTTTTATTTATTAATTTTTATTTGAAATGTTTAAAAAAAATTGGGATATTACAGTAGCTCTTGTTTAGGTTCCCGCTGCTAAAATAAATTGACTTCATGTGCATTGTAGTTTGGTTAGGAGCTTAGAAACTCGTTCAACATTCACTTACTAGGAGTGAATGCCGAATAGCCCCCAGTATGGGACTGTTCATGGATGTTATGTCTCTCACTTAGGTCAGTTCCAACGGCTTGAGTACGTTTTTTCTGTTATGAGGACTTTTCGGTTGGTATCTCTGCATGTTCTCCGAGTGCATAGTTAGACTAAGTTGGCATGGTCTATTTTGTGTACTTGGAGACCATGGGGAGGTGTTGTTGAAATTTTCTTGAAACAGAAGAAAAACGTGCTCACGGTGTGGACACTAGTGAAGAGACGCATCTAGAAACGGGATAGAAGTCTGATCCCCTTTAGACCGGAGATGAAAATATGTAGGATTCATGCATAGAGCGCATACGCTAACCCTGGTCTGATTAGCACCGTCGAACCATCGCTCGATGATAGCGATAGATAGACGTTGTAGCTACACTTAGTTATATTATTAATTGTAGCTAGACTTACTTACGTTGTACATCATTGTTGATTACAATTTTAGTTTAATTTATATTTGTACATAATTTAGTTTATATTTGTTTTTTTTAGCCTAGCTATTGTTATATGTATTTGTACATAACTTATATTTGTACATATTTGTTTTCTTTCTTAGTTTAAAGTTGAAATATGTATTTATGTGTTATATGGAGGATTAGCCATGTATGAGGTATAAAACCTAGTTACATTTTTATATATGTCTTATTGTTGAGAATTGTTTGGAGAATTAGCTATTTTGACGTGTATGTTGGTCGTTACGATTTATATGTATGTGTTGTTGTTAGAAAAAATTAGTTAAAAATAGGTGCAGGTACAAATTGGGGTTTAGAAACCTAGTAATTCTAAAAACGGGAAAAAAAATTTGTTTTTTTTTTAGAAAAAACATTATTTTCAACGGAATAAGCTAATTCCAACAGAATTTTTGTCTAAAATAATCTTCTAGAGTCAATTTAAAAACCAACACGTGGCAAGATATTTTCGATGGAAAATTTCGTTGGAATTAAATTCCGTCGAAACTACCTTAATGTCGACTGAAATTCCGTCGGCCTTAATTCCATCAGGAATACTTATTCTCGACTGAATTCTCGATGGACTTATCCCTGACCGATTTATATTCGACTGAATTTCTGACTGAATATTTTGTTGGAAATAGCCTTATTCTGACGGAATAAGTTTTATTTCTAATGGAATATTCTGTCAAAAATAAGTCGTTTTCCTAGTTGAGTGGATGGTGGTGGGTGGTGGTGGTGAGTGGTGGTGAGTGGTTGTGGGGGTAGTTGGTGATGATGGTGGTAGTGGTAGTGGTGTAGTGAGAGAGGTGAACTGAGAAATTAAAAAATAAAATTATAATAGTGAGGGTAAAAGAGTAATGAGTAGTTTCTTTTTCTAAAAAGACTTGTCTCATTTTCTTTTTTTATAAGAGTCAAAAAGAGGTTGGCTAAATTTTTATCAAACAAGATTGTCTTAACACGAAAAAAGAGGTAAAAAGAGGCAATCAAACATTACCTAACATACACGCAAAT
Organism: Aralia elata; assembly: GCA_034770075.1. Classification (NCBI taxonomy): domain Eukaryota; kingdom Viridiplantae; phylum Streptophyta; class Magnoliopsida; order Apiales; family Araliaceae; genus Aralia; species Aralia elata. Next base: position 28,449,976 of record CM068377.1, on the reverse strand, counting down.
GATGTATTAATTGAGTTGTCAAGAGTGATGTCTTATGTGACTTTTAGATCTTTTGTCAAGTTCGATTATTATTCGTGTGAGTTTATGTTTTTTCTTTATTTGAAAGATTAATGAAGCGTGTGTTATTTTTTATTAAGCTTGAGGTAGTGATATATGTATACCCTAAATTGATTGTTGCATACTCTTATATATCAAACGGGCTATATTACCCGTAATTAATGAAAAACCAATTAACATATTTATCACTTATTTATTTGAATTGAAAGTTTTTATAAAAAAACAAATCTAAATAATTTTCTATTTTCTTTGAATTTTAAATTTTTGTAAATTTATTTCAAGTCAAAATAAAATCTTTGGGAATAGATATTTCATTCACATTTATCTTAAATTTATTGAATATTTAATGTAGTAATGATGATATTCTAATAAAATTATAATGGTAAGCGTAAGGATGTAAGTGGTATTCGTATTATTTTAAAAACGAGATTTATTTTGTTAGTAAAACGAGAGAAATGATGTATATGTTGACAAAACTCATGATGAAATTGGAGTGCGACCAACTTGGAATTCTAAGATAAAATAAATTATTTTGAGTTTTATCTTAATCCCCTCGTATCTCATACATCGACATTTACTGTCGATATAAATTTGACATCGTATGTAGTAAGACTCATAAATTGATAAATAAATTATTTTTTGTAAAATAAAATGAATACTAAAATTTGCACTGTTAATGCCACATTGAAGGCGGAAGACCCTAACTCTAATATTAGGGGTGTGGACGATGCGGTTACAAGGTGTACTCGTAACTAAACCGTATAGTGCAGTTAATATTATAGAATTAATCGTAACTGTGGTTAACCAAAGCATTCTGTTACTAACGATTTCGGTTAATATTTTGTGGTTACGATTTTTTTCGATTAATATATATGCTCTTCAAAGAATGAAAGAAATAAATAAGTAAGCTAATAATAAAAGGAGTTTAAAAGTTTAAACTACAACTATAACCCAATACATTAATATTGCTACTAATGCATCTATGAAATTATTAAAAGTTAGAAGCAACATTATGCTATAAAAAAAATTTTGCATACTCCCCCACAAGTTTATTATACATGTATGATATGAATAAGTAGAAGAAAAAATATAAAAATAACTAAAAAAAGCTAGCAACACGTAAACAATTAATTTATTCAATAATGCACGTTTTATTATTAAGTTAGTAATCATATATTAGAGTTTTATCATACATATGTGTGTGTGTGTCTATATATATATATATATATATATATATATATATATATATATTGGCTCTGTTTACTTAATTTGGTGCAATTTTCAGTAGTAACCGTTATTGTAATTAAATGTGTTGTTCAATTTTTTTTTGATTTCGGTTTATTGACTTTTTCCCCCCGATTTGGTTTTGTGATTTTTTCAGTTACCACCCCTACCTAATACCATATTGAAACATTTATTTTAAAATTAACTGGAAGTAAGTACTGAAAATGCCATCAAGCATATATTGTGAGTGAGTTTTTAGGTTAAATTTAATCGATAGTTGAGACTTTAAACACAATAAGAATTAAAAATAAGATTATTTTTGTGATACAGAATGAGTACTAGGGGCAAGTGGATAAATTAAGAGTTGACACTTGGCACCTGCCCCATAATAATTGACCCCGTATAACCTAAGTGGATAAATTAAAAGTTGACACCTGCCCCATAATAATTGACCCCATATAACCTAAGTATGCTCCATGTGTAGTGATTCCATGAGTCAAATCAGTAGCGGAGGGTACGCACGTGGCAGAGACCCAATAGAAAAGAATTGCATGCAGGTGTAAATTCAGTGCACACAGTTTTCATTCATATTCTTCCCATGCATGATTGTTCATGCAGAAGATATCAGGGCAGAGACATACCCATAAAAGAGGAAACACCCCTTTAGATTCTTCATAGTACTACGCCACTATTTTGACAAGGTTTCTAGTGCTTGTTTAGCATGTGAGGAGTGACAAATGTATAGCATGAAAATTGGATTATTTCATTTGGTCTATTTCATAAAAAAAAATACCACTCTTCTCATAAGTTTTCTAGTGATTGTTTAGCATGTGAGGAGTGACAAATGTATAGTATGAAAATCGGATTATTTTACTTGATCTATTTCATAAAAATAAAATAAAAAGAAAAGAAGAAGAATGTATTATTTGATATTTTTTTCCCTACAAAAGTTGTATTTCTTAAATTGCTTTTGATAATGTCAAATTAAAGTTACACACGATGTACTCAAGTCTGATATCCTAATTTTGAAATTATCATGTTATCACTACTAAAGACTTAATAAAAAAAATATGAGTCATGTTATGTATTATGATAAATTTACGCCCGAATTACAATTGTAAAGCTTATCTATGCATGAGATTGATAAGAATTCTAAGAGGGTTCCAATTATTACACATCTCTTCAAAAATATTACTACTAATACTTATTCACGTAACTCGCAATCAAAAAGTCGATATAAAACATTCGCAATATATAGCATTACTAAAAAAATTTATATAATCTTGTCAAGCTATTCGGAAGAGGAAAACAAAAACAAAAACTATAATTTTTACACCAAAATTATTGAATTTTTAAACAATTGTCAAAAGTGTTCAAAATTTTGACCAAATTATATGTAGTACAAGTAGTAGACGCATCAACTCATATAGTCAAAATTTGGACATTTTTTTTACGGTATATAGTTTGAAAGTTCAATAATTTAAGTGCAAAAAAATATAATTTCTATATTTTTTTTATAACTTGACAAGAGTTCATTAGTTTTTTAGTCATTTAGTCTACTGCTAAACTAACAAATTATAGTGTTCATAAGCAATTAAACATGGAACAAAAATACATTCTTAATATCTGTAAATGAGACTATTTTGTGGGAAAGAGGAAGTAACATACTATAAATTGGGAAATAATATATATTGCAACTTTACATGTCGACTTTTTTATTGCGAATTGCATGGATAAATCGAATTAGTAATATTTTTACGATGTATTTGATACAGTGTGCCACTTTTATAATACTATTTAATCCCATATATTAATATACGTAGCAATCGTAATTCGGCAGAAATCTTTCGTAATATATCGTAACTCTTATAAAGTTTATTAAACTTATTTTTGTATTATAATATCTTTAAAAAAATTTACAATGTCGTAATTATTTAGGAAACAAAATGTGAATTGCATATATTTTGAAAAAGTGGTGCAATTATAATCATTCATACGAGCTGTAGTGAATACTACAATACTTTTTGTTTTAAGTTATATAAGGTATTGTTTGATAAAATTGCGTAATAAGAGCTTATTAAAATAAAAACTTATTAAAATAAAAACTCTGTATAAAATAAAGACTCTTTTTAAAACAGAGTTTAAATATAAAAGTTTTGTTTGATAATCAAATTTTATTGTATGTCTGAATAAAATATTTTACTATTTTACCCTTATATCAGTTTATTAAAAATATAATAAATGTTAAATAATTAATTTAAATAAAATCTCTAATAATGTATAACTAGTAAAATATTTTGAGTTTAATAAATCATAATAATAATTATGACAATTTTACATAATTACTATAATATTATATGACGATGGTGGTGATGGTGGTGGTGGGTGGCGAGCAATAATGGTGGCAGGTGGTGGTCGTGGGTGGATAATGGTGGGTGGTGAGTGGTGGTGGGTTGTCATGGTGGGTGGTGGTCGATAGTGGTGGTGGTGGCAATGAGTGGGTGATGAATGGTAGTTGGTGATGATGGATGGTGGCGGTGGGTGGTGGTGGTGAGGTAGTGGACAGTGATGGATGGTGGGTGGTGGTGGTGAGTGGTAGTGGGTGGTGGTGGTGGTGGTGGTGTTATGAGAGAAATAAAGTGTAGAATTAAAAAAATAAAATTATAATAGTGAGAGTAAAAGAATAATGAGGAGCCACTTTTTTTAAAAAGACTCGTCTCATGCATTCTTTTTTTTTTAAGAGCCAAAAAGTAGTTGACTAAATTTTTATCAAACAAAATTGTCTATGTGCGAAAAAGAGGTAAGACCAAAAAAAGATAAAAAGAGTTAATCGAACACTACCTACCATACATGCAAATGAGGTCTTAATTGAGTGGTCAAGAGTGATGTCTTATGTGATTTTTAGATCTTTTGTCAAGTTCGATTATCATTCGTGTGAGTTTATATTTTTTTCTTTATTTGAAAGATTAATGAAGTGTGTTTTATTTTTTATTAAGCTTAAGGTAGTTATATATGCATACCTTAAATTGATTGTTGTATACCCTTATATATCAAAAAGACTATATTACTCTTGATTAATGAGAAACCAATTAATATATTTATCACTTATTTATTTGAATTGAAAGTTTTTTTTAAAGCAAATCTAAATAATTTTCTATTTTCTTTGAATTTTAAATTTTTGTAAATTTATTTCAAGCCAAAATAAAATCTTTTGAAATAGATAGAGCAATAAACTATATTTTGGGTACTTTAATAAAATAACAAGCTAAATTAAATATCATTTCTTAAGAACATGAAGGTTTAACCATATAAATCTTTTTTTCCCTAATATTTTATGTGTTATAATCTTTAAACCAAAAATTTAATAAATTATATTATAAAATATCTCAAATAAAAAAAGAATGTTATTAAGTAAAATTGTAAAAAGATAATAGATTTAATATATTAGTTCAATTCTATATATGGTTGAAAATTAAGTTTTGGCTAACTAAGTGTATACCTTCTATCTAATAAATATGATGTATAACAAAATTAAGTCAAAATAGATAAAGACTAAATGATTAATTTATTTAAGGTATATTAAGAGTAATATAGTCTCTTTAATATATTTGGGTATGGAACTATTAGGGATGACAATTTGTCCCGTCCCCATGGTGATCCCCACACCCCGCTCTGAATAGGAATGATGATTTTAAATTGACCGAGGATGGGCACGACGATAAGGAATCACCAAATGTTATTTATGGAGATGGAGAGGGGATGGTATTTACTTCTTCCGCCCCAATCCGCCCCCGAATGGTTATATATTAATTCAATTAATATTTATACTATCAAATATTACGTAATTAAAAAATATGTCCTTTTGTGTGTGTATATATTATTATTATGTCGTTTTTCTTAATTTTATTATGTATGCACCAAAATATGATTAATTTTCACATATATATATATATATATTATTGTAAATATAACTAAAATTGATTTTTTTTTGTTTAAAAAATTAACAAAATATTAATCCCCACAATGATATAAATTTTCCATGGGGAAGAGGATGGTTATTAAGTTTTAATCCCTGAGAAGAATAAGGTTGGGGATGGGGATGGGGATGGGGATGGGGGTAGGATGTGTAATCACTGACGCAACGAATTATAATGATTAATTTAACCTACTAACACAAAAGTAGATAAATTCTTACGCACAAGGGAAGATAAAGAATTTTTCAAGAGAAAACACAATAAAATAGATAATAATTGTCAAAAGATCCTTTTCAAAACCCTAAAATAACATATTTCTAGTTTAAAACATGTTCCAATCTTAATTAGAAATTTTTAACAATGAAATACTAAAAAATAAAAATAATACTCTAAGTTTGACTGATGATAAGACCCATTTAAACAGGTTTTTCGGGCTTAAAACGGTATATGTCATGACCAAATGTGACCAGTTTTGTAGAACTCGTCGAGAGCTTTAATTTGATATATTATAGGCTCTGTAACTTTAAGCAAATCAAAAATTACGCCCATTTAAAATTTACCCGACGAAAAACTCATTTTAACTCAACTTGCGAATCAACTTCTAATTCTGAATCAACTTTCAATTTCGAATCAACTTCTAAATCTTCTTCTGAATCAATCTCTGCCCTCGCCTCGCCCTATCTCCTTGCGCCCCATTGTCGTTCCTAACAACTATCGCCCTAATTAGATGTGCATATATTAACACTCTAAGCATTATGTTATGTATTGTGTACATGATTGTGAAAATAAATTGTACTATTCAAATTTGAATTAAAAAAAAGAAGTTATAACATACATCTTCAAAGTTAAAAAAAAACATATTATATGTATTTTATATATCAAGATAAGAATTACATGATTGTGAAAATAAATTGTACTCTTCAAATTTGATTTCAAAAAAAAAGTTACAACATACATTTTCAAAAGTTAAAAAAACATATTTTATATATCAAGATAAGAATTATATATAGGGGCCAAATTTGTAACCACTTTGTACATTTTCATGATTACGGAATGTATAGTGTTTCCTTGAAAGTTGTTGGGAATATAATATCAATCAATCTAGCTAAAATCATTACCCTCTTTCTTGTTTGATATGCAGAAGTGAAATAAAGTTTTTACATGTCGTGCTGTTTTTTTATTTATGGTGTCACACTTTCATAGGTTAATCTATATGTACTTGGTTTTTGTACCTCAAATCAAATATCTTTATGAGCTGGATGTGAATTTCAATTTCCTTTTTGTAGATGGATTTCCCAATCTACTGCCTTGGAACCCGGGCACACATAGATATCAGGAAACTCCATCATTGAGCAATGGAAGACAAAATGATAAAATTCTGGATCTCATAAGCAACCTCCAAGTACAAAAATTTCCCCCCAAGTATAAAAAATAGACAAATTAATCTATTAAATTTGAGGTGAGACAATTTAGTCCATTAGGTTTCTATTAAATTTTAACTTCAATGTATGTACAAAGTAAATTAACAAATGAAATAATTGAAATTGTAAACTGTTACAAATAATGAAAAGATTACAATAAAAAAAAATCAGTCAAAATTTATCGATCAAATTTGTTCATTCCTTTAGCAACCGTTGGTAATTAATTTACTGGTCTTACTTGCATCATTAATGAAAAATCAGCCAAAAATTTTCTAGTTGACTAATACAATGAATTATTGTTTGTATTATTATAATAAGTAATACATATAATAGACTTAATTAATTATATCAAATGTACAATTTGCATTTATTTCGTCTTAAGGATCTGTTCTTTTCATTTCCAAAATTAAAAGATTTTAATGAGTTTTATTTATAATCATAATAAGCATAAAGTTGTTATTTATCCTTACTTCCTTTAATATGTAGTAATTGATTAGAAATAAAATGGAAAAAGGTTATTCTTTGATTTGCTAAGTGGATAACAAAGCAGTTTCTCCAAGCAGCATTATTCTTTTCTTTTTTTTTTATTGACAGCATTTCATGTGATTTTGCAAATTAATTGTCAAAAGGGCGAGTCATCTAAATAAACTTATCTTCCATATATGTTCATTAGTCATGAAGAGAAATAAGAATGAACAATAACATCATATTTACCAATCGTTACAAGGGAATGAATAAACTAGGTTAATTTATTTTATACATTGGATTAATTTGTCTAAGTTAAAATTAAATGGATTAAATTGTCTTAGTTAAAACTCGATGGACTAAATTGTCTCACTTCAAATTTAATGGACTAATTTGTCTAATTTTTCATTCTTCAGGGAGAGTTTTTGTATTTAAAGGGATAAGCAACATTCATCCATTTCATGTCTGTATGTGTTCAATAAGAGTACTCCACATGTCTCAATTGAAGTTCACATTCTCAATAGAGGTTTTCAAAGTAGGGCTAACAAAATTGAAAGGACCGGGTTGAGTTGGGTCGGGTCGGGGTTAGATCAATCCTTAGTTAGAATCCGGCTTATTACGATTCTTGAAATTCAAATTCGAGTCTAAATTCAAAACGTTTTAATATATCTTTAATTGGTTTGAATTAATTTATAAGTATATTAATTAATATGAAATGATGTTCATTTTCGGGCTCGAATTATTCATATCAAGCAAATATTAAGTTTGATCCAATTATACATGATCCGGGAAATCTAGGGGAAACCAGTGAATAATAGATTTGCCAACCTTCTGGAATGATATCAACATGCAATTTAATTTTAATTTGGGTTGCAGCAAATTATACTTGACCTTTTTTGGTTGAAGCCAATTGATTTTTAAAATTAATTTAAGTTATGAAAAAAATTCATAAATATATCATGCTTCCGATTTCAAGTACTATTTATCTATTTATCTATCTATATTATATAAAGCGGGAGTAAAGTTTGTGTAAATAAAAAAATAAAACTTTTTCACTTTCTTTTTTTACCCTTTAAAATTAAAAAAAGGAAACATAATTTTTTTTACTCACGTTTTCTCCTATCTGAGTAATATTAATTACTTTTTAAAACTCAAAAACTTCTCTTTTCTCTCTCCTCACTCCTTTAATATCTCTATTATCTCTCCAAAAAAAATTCATTCATTCTACATACATAGTGTGTGTCAGAATATTCGTATAAATAACACATTTTAAGATCTTTATTTACCTCATCTATACAGATAGAGTATTCCTAAAAATTATCAATATTACGAAATCTTAAATCAAATTAAAATTATAAATTATTCAAAAAAATTGGACCGAACGTGTTGTGCTCAAAACCTCCCAACATAATCATACCTTTACAATAATTATATGATCTTCATCTTTGAAAAATATATTATAACTTTGTCTCGACTTTAAAGGAACCAAGCACAAATCAAACACACAAAATAATACTATTAGTATATATGATAATAAATTTATGTCAATATTAAATGCCGGCGACATATGAGATGGTTACATGAAATAAGAAGGTGTAAAAAAAGAATTCACGAATTTTTATTCTATTTTATTGCTTATAGTTTTCACGTTAGCACTATAAACAATCCACATTCGACGTAAAACTAGTCGATATATAAATTATTTTTCCTCAAAATAAATTAACTCTTAAAACATCTTTCGGAAAAGAATACCTATCATATACACAAGACACAAAACGTTGTTCACCAAAACGTGTATGTGGTTCACCCAAAATTTTTGGACTAGTCCACAGTCGGCGGCTGATAATTTCATTATTTCTTAGAAAATGGGTTCTTTACATAAGTATACAACACCAATAACACCATGTTATTTCTTATTTCTTATTTCTTAGAAAATGGGTTCATTATTTCTTAGAAAATGGGTTCCGTACATAATACCATGTTGGCCCAGTTATATTTCGGATAACTTTACCATAACCTTTAAGTTAAAGTTTGGATTAAGTTTCACCAATAGCAACACGTGATGATAATATTTGACTAATAGGATTTTTTTTTTTAATCTTTTATTTATTATTTATTATTATTTTTTTTAATTTTTTTTTGTGAAAAAAGTAGTAGGCTAAAATTTGTAGTCTTGAACGTCTTTTTCATAGGCCAAGGTACACACCGAATGAGGCTCTGGGAAGTGGTCCCACGTCAAAGGTAGCCCAGTAGCCCTTTTGTGGACTGTTAAGCCCTGGTTAGATATCTTTCAATCTCAGGACCACTAAGATTCAAACAGCTGTCCTCCACTGCTACCGATTGTGATTTTTCTGGCAACTGACCCACAAAAATTATTGTGCATATACACTTCGTCCTTAAAAACATGTTCAAATATTTTTCTTTCTCTAAAATATTTCTAAAAATAAATTAATCAAATATAAAATAGGACATAAATATTAATTTACCCTAAAGTACATACGTCTACGTACAATATTCTATTTTTTTTTATCTAATTAGGTATTTTTGTGGATTCAAACAAAGAGTATAACTAAGACAAATTTTATACTCTCTACCTTATTTGCTGATAACTTTAATTTGTATGTATTTGATAAAAAGAGTATAATAGAACAATGTAACAACCCGGGTCAAATCCCGAGTCCGGAACAAATCTCGGGTCAAATCTCAAGTCCGAATCGAATCAAATCCATCCAAACAAGGCCTTAAATTACTGGCTCAATAGTATCTTCTTGGGTCATCTTAGCCCACCACAGGCTCACCCAAAAGGTCATGACTTGAAGGTACTATTGATAGTAACTCAATTCCTTATATACAGACAAACTTTTCCCTTATCTTTCGATGTGGGACTCGGGTGTTACAAACAATCTAATATATTGATAAATGTGTGATGAAATTAAATTGAGACTCATGTGAAACTCTAAGTGATAAAATAAAATGAATTAAGATAAGGACATTCTTAATTCATATATATCTCATGCATACACATGTGTCGCTATTCTTTTTGCGAGTCTCAAATTCATGACTTATCAAATTCATAAGCTAAATGTATTGTTTTATATTTTTCTTATTCCCATGAATATGGCTTCAATTCTCATTGCATGTTTATATTTACCTAATAATTCTTTCTTTTATGTTCATTCTCATAGAATGTTCACGTATATCAAGGTAATATTCAATTCTTATTTTTTTGGGTACTACTCCCTCCGTCCCAAATTAATTGATCAGTTTTGACTTTTTAAAGTTAAATTGACCATTTTTAAAATTAATCTTTTTACTATTTTTGCTAAAATATAGGTGAAGAGATTATAGCCAAAAGAAATTATATACAATTTATTACTAACCCCAATTTTTATAATTTTAGAAATATATTTATATATGCTTAATTATTAATTCTAAAAATAGTCAATTTGACTTAAAAAAGTCAAAACTGAGCAATTAATTTGGGACGGAGGGAGTATCATTTACCAACTTATACATCCTATATGATTTGAAACAGTATTGAAAATTTTATATTATTATTAAATTTATTTGTATTTTACATTGTTATCAAGCTTGTGTAAATTGTGATGATAATTACGATTATTATATTTTCAAAACAAATATGAATCACAAATCTCTTCAATAATGGTCTATTCTCTCAATTGTAAATCAATAACTATCAATAATAACTATAACAAGGTACTAAGAGATTTTATCTAATATTTTCTCTGTCCCTTAATATAAATTATTTTAGAGTTGTGCACAAATATTAAGTAAATAATTATATAACATTAAATATAATATTAATTGTTTATATTGTCCTTATATTGGAAAAAGAGAGTGTTATTTATTGGACAAAAAATAGTGAGAGAACCAAAGTTATATTTAATACTTGGGATAATATATGAAACTAAACAATTAATGCTTACTTGAAATTCTCAAATGACTTATAATATAAGAGACAAAACACTTTTCTAAAATGACTTATATTAAGGGATGGAGGGAGTAATTTTTTAATTTTATCGAGTTATTTTGGTTGATTGTGAGTCAAAATCTAGTCAATAATTTTTAAATTTTTCGTATCTTGTACTACAAAAAAAGGTTTTTTATGATGACTCAAATTCATCATATAAATTCAAAAAATCATCACAAAAAATTTTTGTGATGACTTTAGCCGTCACGAAGGTCATCTTGTATATCCGTCATGAAAGCATTTTTGTGATGGTTTTGACAATCACGCAAACGCCGTCACAAAAAACATATGACTTTAGGGATCAAAAGTAAGAATGTGAATCTCTTTTTACGGACAATTTATTTCACTATTTTAACTGTATCAAATGATAATTATAGGATTCGAACCATCCCCCATTTGCAAACTAAATATCAAATATTACTACCATACCAAAGTCCAGATCATGATTATAATTTTAAAACAAAATATAAAAGGAAACATATCTGAGTTGACTTACTAAACAAAATTAGTCTCACATAAGATTTGGTGATTGCAATGGCAGTCATATATACTCTATAATGATGGTAAAATTAGTCATCACTAAGAGTTATCATATATTTTATTATTTTGTGATGGCTTAAAAATTCCATCACAAAATACCTTCTTTTTGTAATTACAAATAAAAGTTGTCACAAAAATCTATCTTTTTTTAATGATTGTTATGGCCGTCATAAAATATTGTTTTGATTATTTTTTTTATTAAAATATTGGTGATAACTTAAATGCAATCACGAAACAGATATATCCATAAGTGATGGCTTAGTGCGTCACAAAAAAAATTTTATTTTACGTGAAAAATTTGGTGATTGACATAGTTATAACAATTATAATATATTGATGGCAAAATTAATCATCATTAAGAGCCATCATATATACTACTATTTTCTGATTGCTCAAAAAGTTCATCACAAATTATTATCTTTTGTGATTGTTTTTAAAAACTATCACAAAATTCCGTCACGTATTTTTCAATATATATATATACACACACACACATGCATGCATGAGTTGTACGTGGTCCAACTTATGAGGAATGCATTCTTTATCCCATTAAAAAATCCACTTATAACTTTGAACATATCTTGTATCATCAATTAATCCAAGAAGTCGGTATATTCATGCATGCATGTATGAATCTCACAATAAAGCAAAAAAAAAGTCATAAATTCATAGTACTATCAATAAGCAAACTCACTAAAGCGCTAAAAAGCTTTTTTTTTTCTTTTTTTTTTTTTGCAAAAGGCTAAATTTTATTTCTGAAAAGTTCCATAAATCCAAAAGTTATGGATATGAAAAACCAAAGTACATCGATCTAGATACAATGAGAATTCTTACAAAAATCGAACATGATATATAGTATACCTAATTATAACTCTGCAATACTACATTAATTCCACAACACTGACGTAACTCTGCATAAATACCAATTCATTACTCCAAAATGAAAGTACCACTGATGAACATCTGCAATCTCTACCTTGTTATCCCTCTTAAATCTTCAATACATACTTTAGATAATGTTACTGCAAAATAATACTCATTTTGATCTACAAAAATAGCCCACCTCTTGTTTCTGAATGATCCATTCCTAAGGTATCACGTTACCTCCATGTTGAATGTCTCACACTTATATATCACAAACTACATGAAACACTTGAGCCATATCCCCACTATTATAAATTATAATCTTTCTCCCATCACATAAGTTATGCTTAATCACCAACAATATAGTACTCCCGCAACCCTCATGAAAATGATACTTGCAAGTATGATTCCGCATTTTTAAATTTTAATAGTAACCTTCAGAATATTAATTCAACGCAAAAGATCAACTTGAACCAAGGGTAAAAATTAACGAAACTCAAAGGAAAACACAACATCCTCACCTAAAAGAGCTCCTTGCATTCAACCTTATTCCACACTCACCAGCAAGAAAGAAAAATGAAGATACTCATACAAAACTCAAAAGCATAAAACAATCTCTTAAAAAGCTGCCAAAAATAAGGAACCCATATTGACCATCCACAAACACCAACTGAATTTTACGATTTAAAGATTTCATATCTCACTACTTTGAGTTGAATCACTACCTTCTTCCTCAAAATCCTCATGTTCCTTAATACCCACCTCTGTACCAGATTCAATGTGTTGAATAAATTCTTTGAAATTTTTTCTAATGACACTCTCATTGTTCTCCTTGTCTAAAATTAAACCAAAATGCTGACTAAATATTACTACTCGTTCCACTTTTGAATCCACTTCACCATCATTCCCCTTTGCTTATATTGTGTCTGCTCAATTACAAAATTCTTGTTCTCCGTACCTTAACGTGATGTTGTACGTCTTCTATATCATTCATACATTGAGTTTGAATGAATACATGAGCTTCATCTATTCCATCGCCAGTAATTGACCCCATTCCTTTGATATACCAACCATTGTATCTTTTGACCATAAGAACAATGGAATCCCTCTCACAGCAATCCATACAGACCGTTGATACGTCTCCATTTCTGTTTCCAGCTTCTCCACCTTCACAAAATATTTACCAATTTCATCCTTGGATTGTTCCATTTGAAGATTATCTGCTTCGCCAGCAGTTACGGCAACTAACCCATTCTCCCCCACCTTACCTTATTATGTTTGTGATACTAATTTGAAACTTATTCATAATTCTTCGCAGATTCATCATATTAATCTCTTCATGGGAAAGTACAAAAATCCAATAGCCATGAACACAGCGACTTACCTCTTCATTTGGACTGCCTGAAACTACCCTCATCCTGCATTCCTTTAGCTCTTCAAATTTCCCTCCTTGTTCCTCAAATTCTTTAACAAGCTGCATCTCCTTTCTAGCAAAGTTAACATATATGCGCTTGTTGATTACCCATCTCCTAGAATTATACTGCATCTTCAAATATTCCTGAATTTAACAAACTAAAAATAAATTACCCTATTTTCCCTCCTACGATGAATCAGTATACTTTCAATCTGCCCAAAGCACCCAAAGATTAAGAAATTCATTAACACTTCCTCCATAATATTAATAGCCAAATTTGACACAAATACTGTCTTTCGTTTTGTCCGGAATGCATCAATTCCTCTTATAAATTGGATACGAAAAACCCTTATGTTACGTTTGGATGGGTGGAATAGGAGGGAGAATGGAATGACTAATTCTTATGAAATGAAAAAAATTGTGTTTGGTTACGATTGAAATAAAAAAAATTGCGTTTGGTTCCTTAAGGAAGGGAGAGCATACGAAATAACTCATTCCAACTAGAATGGAATGAATCATTCCACTCTTCGTTCTATTCCTTCCATCCAAACGTAGCATTAAGACTTCTCTCATTACTACGTGTGTGTGCTGCACGTTACTATTATCAAAAATAACTTTTGGGTTTAAAATAAGTAATCAAAACTATGACATAATTTATGTATTTATATTGATTTTTATTTAATAAAAAAAAGTTTAAAAAATACGAACTTTCTAAAAAGTCTCTGCCTTGCGCGGTTACCAATCTAAGTGTATAAAATAGAAAAGGAAAATTCTAGGGGGACATTGTTTGCTGACATTGTTTGGCAACATTTTTTTTTTTTTGATTTTTTTTTTGTTATGACTCCCAAATAATTTATATGATTTATTGGAACAATTTTTTTTAAAAAAAAACAGTGATTTAAGTGTGATTTGGATACATATACAAAATAGTCAAATAAAAAAAACCAAAAAAAAAAAATATCGCCAAACAATGTCAGCAAACAATATCGCTGTAGAAGGACTCAATAGAAAAAAGAAAAAGACACCTTATGATACCAACCATTACTAGAAATGCCCAATTTTCCTAGGAAACGTGAACCGAGAATAGTTAAAGGTTAACATCTGGGAGCCTACGCTGAACACGTATATTCACTTGTAAAACTTGACTAAAATATAAAATTATAAACTTATTATCTCGAGATAAATTAGGAATGAAAAATTATATTTTTAGGTCATTTTTATACTATTAATTATGCATTAAAATATATTATTTTACATTAAAAATTATATCAGAAAATAGCGATTTGCTATATTATAAGGGAAAGGTAATCTAAAACAATTTTAGCCAAGTTTAACTAAAATAATTTAACAAAATTACGTAATTTTGTATAAACTTTAAAATTATAATTTTTTAAAAATAAAACTCAAAAATAAAAATTTAATCCTAAAAGATAAAATTACGTCGTTTTATTAAGCAACTTTAATCAAGTTTGGTTAAAGTATTGCCTCAAATAACAGTTCTCATATTATAAAGTCAGGTACGATATTTTCATAAACCATAAATTTAAGGTATAATTATACATTTTAATCTAAAAACTTTAACATTTGTAAAGGAAAAAATTTATTAAAAAAATTAGTTAAAAAAATAAAATGAGTAAAGGTGGGGCCATGGAGATCGAGTCTGACCCGGAAGGTCGGGGAATGGAGATCCTAAGATATCCGACGTGGTGAGTTGAGCTAGCTGTATGGCATTGCCGCAATTCAGTGGGTCCGCCCACCCATGATTCCTCCTCCACCCTTTATACACCTTTTAGCATCAGCTCATGACCTCATCTATCGTCAATATGTCCCTATAAAAATTCACTTTGACCATATATTAATTGTATACATGACAAGATATTTAAAAGTTTTTG
Source organism: Aralia elata (assembly GCA_034770075.1). Taxonomy (NCBI): domain Eukaryota; kingdom Viridiplantae; phylum Streptophyta; class Magnoliopsida; order Apiales; family Araliaceae; genus Aralia; species Aralia elata. The sequence goes on along the minus strand of CM068377.1, from coordinate 28,434,134 downwards.
AAAGTATATTTAAATATCATAAATTGTACTCCCTCCGTCCCAAATTAATTGTTTTTTATGACTTTTTAAAGTCAAATTGACTATTTTTAAAATTAATAATTAAGCATATATAAATATATTTCTAAAATTATAAAAATTGAAATTAGTAATAAATTGTATATACTTTCTTTTGGTTATAATATCTTCACCTATATGTTAGCAAAAATAGTAAAAAGATTAGTTTTAAAAATAGTCAATTTGACTTTAAAAGGTCAAAATTGTGCAATTAATTTGGGACAGAGGGAGTATTAGTTTTTAAATAATATATCACAGCGCAAGATTAGGGCTGGTGAGCGGCTTCTATCGTTCAGTCAAAACCTGTTGTCACGTGAACGATAATCAGCTAATTTATTGTACGAATGATTGAACACACGACAGACGTTAATCGACAAAACAACAGTATGATTAACTTGAAATATATTATTCCATATATTATTCCGTGCTAAGTGCACGCGATAAATTTAAGCATACTTATAAATAAATATCGTTTTTTACGTCAATAATGTACGAACGATTGAACACACGACAAACGTTAATCGACAAAACAACAGTATGATCAACTTGAAATATATTATTTCATATATTATTCTGTGCTAAGTGCACGCGATAAATTTAAGCACACTTGTAAATAAATATCGTTTTTTACGTTAATAAAATTATTCACTCTTACTCGCAAAAAAATATATTTTTTTATTTTTTCTCTTTAAAATATTTACGTACCATTACATATGTTCAAAAACAGAGCAACCAACGAAAATACCACCCAAAGGACCAAAGAATCAGAAATCATCATTCATCAAATTCTCCTCTGCCACTTTTAGTATTGTTTTGGCAATAGGCTAGCTCAATAGTTAAATAAAATAACTTTGGTCGAAGTTTATTTTTAAATAGAACAAGTTCCACCTCATTTTATCACATATATAATCTAGATCTTTTAATTATTAATAAAACAAAATTATACTTTTAATATGCAACATTAACTATTAAATTATACTTTTATTATTTTTATAAGGGTAATCTATTACTATATCTAAAAGTACAATATTTAATTAATGTACCAACAAAGTTAACTTGGTAAGTTGACTTTGTTAGTACATGGATTGACTCGAATAGTTGAATTACTAAATATTATATATCTTAAAGCACAACATTTAATCTATGTTTGTTCATCTTTCGAGTTTCAAAACTCCATGATATTAAATCTCATGCTCAAATCGAACAACTATCCATTTTTCTATGCAAATTACTTAGAGATACTTCTAACTCTTTAAAAATTCAAGTTATAAAATTTTAAATAAATTGTAATTAAAGATGATTTATGAATTTTAACAAAAAATATTTACAATATTTTTCAACTTTTACTTAAGTCTAATAATATCCAGATACATTAATATATAGTCAAGACCATTTATATTATTCATAAATTTCATGATCAATGTATGAATGGATTAATTAACATGCAATATATAATACAAATGTTTAAAAATTTACAATGATAATATTTAGATAAATTATACGTACTAATATTCAAACAAATCAGTACCTCGCACGGGTTCACCTACTAATTATGATAATTTAACATATTAAAAAAGTACTCATATTTTGTTTCAATTTAAAACATCTCCTCTTTCCTTTTTCTTTTTCAAACCAAGAACATGCTTATATTAACAAAACATCAAACACATGGAGTTAAGAGTTGACAGTTACACAACGAGAGGTGTTTCTTCCTTCTAAATCAGAAGTGTCAAAAACAGATGAACAAAAACAAGAGGAATAACATGAATTTGAAACATCGCCCCCTAAAGAAAAGCGTTCCATACAATACAATCAGCCAACTTAAATTTAGTGAAATTGTGCTCTAAATTCTAATATGATTAAAGGTGTTTAATATTACTCTCTCCGTCCCAAATTAATTGCTCAATTTTAATTTTTTAAAGTCAAATTGACCAATTTTACAACTAATCTTTTTACTATTTTTACTAAAATATAGGTGAAGAGATTATAACCAAAAGAAAGTATATACAATTTATTACTAACCCCAATTTTTATAATTTTAGAAATATATTTATATATGCTTAATTATTAATTCTAAAAATAGTCAATTTGACTTAAAAAATCAAAACTGAGCAATTAATTTGGGACAGAGGGAGTAATTAAAAATACTAAAAAAAATATAATACTTCTCCGTTCCAAATTTTAATATGATTATTGACTTGTGAAGGTCAACTTAAGATTTTTTTTTCCCTTCAAAATTGAGATGATTCTTAAAAATTATAAAACAATAAAACTTACATTGATTAATATTTTTTAGATAGTTTACGATATTTATTATTGTATCAATAAAAGTTTTATATTTTGGAACCAATGCAATATTAAAAAAAATGCACCAATAAACCTGCTCTAGCAGACAAAAAAGATATATATATATATATATATATATATATATATATATATATATATATATATATATATATATAAGAGTACAGCCCACATCTTCTGACGGATATACCCTTCAAGTGGACGGCCTGTATAATTAGCGATTATAATTTAGGCCACGTGAAAACAGTAGCAAATGTCACTAAGACTTAACACTCAAGGTATGTTATGCGATCAGAACTTGAAATTCAACGCAAAATCTTCTGCCTTTTCAGACCCTTGCTTCTCGGACCGTCTACGTTGTTTTGTCTATGAAATGAAAGCAGGGGCAACAAAGTCAATAGAAAACTCTAGTTGTTTCTGGGCAGTTAATCAAAAATTAAATGCAATGAAATCTTTTGATTACCTATCTTAACAACCAAACAAAATTTAGTTCACAGTACTTCACGAATTTCATATGAAAAATTTACAATGTACAATAATTTTAAACAAATAATGGTAATTCTTTAACAATAGCCAAAACTATAGAATCCGCGCAAATAAATTGATACCATAATTTTCAAAAAAAGAAACGTAACAAGTGTACTTGTACGTTAAGAAAGTGTATTGGAGGGGAGTCTGATTTGTCGAAAATTAACTTTGATATTTAGGAGTTATTTCTCCTCAAGCTATGTTATACATGGATTCGGCAACCTCTCGAAAGATTCTGAAAAGGATACGACATGAACAAGTATATTTTTAGAATATTTTAGTTTAATTTTTACCAAATTGCCATGTCCAATACATGCACCTGTGCTTGTGTCGTATCGATACAGGTACTTTTGAATTTTAAAAGAGTTCATATAACATAGATTACAAGATTGTCTTTTCATGAAAGTTTAGAACCACTAGCAAATAAATTGTTGTTACCTTCGTTTTTTTAATAATAAAAGTGACAAATGTATTTATATACTAAGGTGTTGTTTGTTTACATCTAATTGCCTCTTAATGGATTGCCTTTTATTCGCTAAGAGGCATGATGCTGTTTTTTTTTTGTATCTCTGAATGCCTCTTAATCGGTAAGACAGAAAATAAAATCTTAATAATTAAGAGGTACCTCTTAATGAAATTTTTTTGATAAATTTTTTTTATATAAATATATTCAACAATATTATTCACTCGTTTTTATTAAATTGAATATTTAAAATTATTAAATAAAATTTTATCCTTTAAAATGGTAAAATAGTGTCATTAAGAGACAACTTACTTTTTAGTTATCAAATAGTTTTTTAGATTCAGACTTCATAATCATTCAGATGATCTAATTTATTAAGACATCATAATCATTCAGATCTTAATTATCATTTTTATCAAACACAACCTAAGGGTTTGTTCGTTATTGTGTGTTGAAAAAGTGCATTTGGACGGTTTAAGTCCCAAAGTCACCGTACCTGAAATAGTGCGATGAGTTTAAGGCTTAAAAGTTACGTTTGTTGAAATAAGTTCATGTAGACGAAGAAGACGTTTAAACACCAAAATCCCCAAACCAAAAATACACTAAGCAGATGTTAGTTGTTCTTTTCACCCTTGCAACCTTGAAATGAATCAAAATTTGCTCTAAAGTGGAGGGCAATTATTGAAATATGGGGTTACCTTTCTAAAATGGGAGGAAAAGGGGATAAGGCTATCTATAGGGGTTGTTATACTAAAACTAATGTAAAATTATTGACATGAACAGCCCAAGGAGATACATGAAAGTATTTTGTCATTGTTTTTGTATTTGGAAAATCTAATATACAGATATATGGATAGGATACTTGAACCTAAAAGAGAGTAAAACTAAAGATATGGGAATATGCATGAAGATTATTATTACCTATTCATCAGGGAAAATACCTTTGTCTTTATCCATCCCTCTTTCTCTATATAAAGCACTCCCATTTCCCTTCCTCCATGACTTGAAATCCCCTGCAAAATCCTGCATTTTACTACAAGAAAACAAGCAAAGCAGAGGAAAATGGAAAAGGGTGGATTTCTTGTTTATGTTATTAGCTTTCTCCTTATTCTTCTCATATATATATTATTAAAAAGGAATAAGAGAGAATCCAAGAGAAAAGCCAAGCTCCCTCCTGGTTCAATGGGGTGGCCATATATAGGAGAAACTCTTCAACTCTACTCTCAAGATCCCAGTGTCTTCTTTACTACAAAACAGAGAAGGTATTTTTTAATTTTTTTTTTTCCAAATCTTTATTTTTTCGGTAGTTTTTCTAAGATTTTATTTTTGGTTAGAGTAGGAATCCCCGCAACTCTGTTATACACGTAATTCACGTCTTTCTGATGGAATTAATGAATCTTCCTTGATCCTGTTTCAGGGTTTGTCAAAAAAATTTTTTTTAATTAAATACGAATGTGGCTAAGGTGGTTTAAATTTTCAGGTATGGTGAAATTTTCAAGACTCATTTACTTGGCTGCCCCTGTGTCATGCTGGCTAGCCCTGAGGCGTCGCGGTTCGTGCTCATGACTCAAGCTCACTTGTTCAAGCCTACGTATCCGAAGAGCAAAGAGAACTTGATTGGCCCCTCAGCACTGTTTTTCCACCAAGGAGAGTACCATAGTAGACTAAGGAAGCTAGTTCAGGGCTCCATGTCCCCTGAAGCAATTCGAAACCTAGTGACTGGTATTGAAGCCATTGCAGTCTCTGCCCTAGATTCATGGGCCGGCGAGCATGTCATTAACACATTTAATGAAATGAAAAAGGTTGGTTTTTTCATCTCTTTTTCAGCCTATGCTTTTCTGCTAAACGGGATTAATTAGATACTAATGTTGCGTTTTAAGGTACATGTTGTTCTTGGATAGGTTGATCATTCAAGGGAATTGTCATTTTTCCCTTGTTTTAGCAGATAGGATCTTTAATTTTCTTGTTTTTACTGTTGGGGTTTTGACTAGAATTATTGAATTCTAGTCACCAAGTCTTTTTACTCTTTTTTTTTTCTTTTTTTTTTCTAAACTATGTTGTCTTTGTTCCATTTTAGTTCTCCTTTGAAGTGGGAATACTCACCATATTTGGCCATTTGGAGGCATGTCATAAAGAAGAGCTGAAGAGGAACTACAGCATAGTGGATAGAGGATACAATTCTTTCCCTTCCAACTTACCGGGAACTCCGTACAAAAAGGCCCTACTGGTAAGTAAAATACAATATACTCCACATATTAATAAATGGCTTTTTAGTTTGACTATAATACATGTTGTTGATACTACCAGAGCAAAAATTATACTGTCAGAGCAAATGTACATTTAGCGATATATATTTTATTTTGTAAATGGCTTTTAGATTTACTCAATTTAATTATTATCTTAAGGCAAGGAAGAGGCTGAGTAAGATTCTAAGTGAGATCATTTGTGAGAGGAAGGAAAAGAGATCACTTGAGAAGGACCTCTTAGGTTGTCTCTTAAACTTCAAAGATGAAAAGGGCGAAATCCTAAACGAGGATCGAATTGCTGATAACATAATTGGAGTACTTTTCGCGGCTCAGGACACCACAGCCAGTGTCATGACATGGATCCTCAAGTACCTCTACGATAATCCGAAACTTCTGGAGACAGTAAAGGTGAGATCTTGAACTTTATTATATTATTCTCATAAACTAGGGACCAGAAGGAATTTGCCTCCAGAATAAGTTTGATATGACAAAGATTATGAAAACAAAATAGGTCATAACAATGTGTGTTGCAGGCTGAACAGAAGGCAATTTACATGTCTAATAAGGAAAGTGATTCTCAATTGACATGGAGTCAGACACGAAAAATGCCGGTCACTCATAAGGTATACAATACAGTTCAACACATGATCTGTTTTTTGCATGCAAAATAAATATAAACAGCATGTGTATTACAGTGAAAACTCATGTAGCTATGAACTTTCAGATGATATTGGAGACCTTGAGAATGGCAAGCATCATATCTTTTACCTTTAGAGAAGCTGTGGCTGATGTTGAATACAAGGGTAAGATAATTTTGGAAGAAACAATTAATATAATCTCGTCCCCTTTTCTAAGGAACATTCTTTTGAGATTTGGTAATTTCAAATATAATTATGATGGCCCCAAAATACACTTAAAAGTCATACTCATATTATTGTCATAAGGATTGTTATTTTAGATTCCAATGATAATATTCAGTTATTCACATCAACTTGAGATGATAAAGACATTTTGGACCACCCCATATTGGCCTAATTAAAGTAAAAGACCACAAATTTTGTCAAAAAGATGATGCTAAATTAAATGTTTTGAATTGGAACAGGGTACCTGATTCCAAAAGGTTGGAAGGTTATGCCTTTATTCAGAAATATTCATCACAGCCCAGAATTCTTCACCGACCCTCAGAAGTTCAATTCTTCAAGATTTGAGGTATATATTTCAAGAAAGTTTTCTTAGTTGTATGTAACCGTTTACGCTAACCTTTATAGTGTAGGAGTTCCTATGTTTATAACAAGAGAAACTTAACAAGATTTTTGGTATAATAATCCTAAATTTTCTTTCTGGTATATGCAGAACGCACCCAAACCTAATACATTTATGCCATTCGGCACTGGAGTACATGCCTGTCCAGGGAACGAGCTCGCCAAGCTAGAGATGCTCGTTATGATCCACCATCTAGTCAGTAAATTCAGGTATAATGTTAACTTTTAGAACTTGTGTTCTGCACTACTATAATATGTAATGGTTTCTTGTAACACAGAACATTAAATCAAGATATGGATTTAGTTGTATATTACAGAAACACTGGTGCATATAAGACTCAAATTACTGCATAAATGAATATAAACTCTATAAAAGTGGCAATTGATATAGAAAAGAAATGAAATAAATGTAACGAGGTATATAGGAGAGGATCTAGGTGTGTTGTAATATAGGTAAGTTGACAAGAAAATTTTTGTTTTGTTGAATTATTGTTGTTGCAGGTGGGAAGTGGTGGGATCTCAAAGAGGGATTCAGTATGGACCATTTCCAGTCCCTATGCATGGACTTCCTGCTAGATTTTCCAAAGAATCTACCATCTAAGGCTGCAAGCAAGAATTAACCTTTCATTTTATTTTTTTATCAGTGTTTTAATTCATCCCCTACTAAGTCTTATGGGGATAATAAACTGTCATTTTCTTCAATCTAAATCAAGAATTTTTCTCTCGTTGTATCTCGTATAGGTTTTATTTGGTTACTAACATTTGCAGCAGTAGCATTTGATGCGTTTGGATTTCAAAATGCACCTAGTGCGGTGTGTTTGAACTTCAAACGCTGCATTTATGAGTTAAATAAGCTGAGTTTGAAATAAGTTGTTTTTAGGCAAACAAGATTCTAAAGTGCGTTTGAACTTAAAAACACTAACCAAACACACTAAAAGCACCACACACACACACTCTAACCAAACAAGCACATACTAATTTGAAAGCTGGGGTTTTTGTACTATTGACACCAAAAGAATCGAAACTGAACTAATCCTAATGGTAACTAGAACAGAAAAGAGAAATAGTCCATTTATCCAAAGTCTTGAATCTGTTGACTAAATGGCAACAAAAAGGAGATAGATGCCTTTACTTTGGTTAAGAATTCTAGAATCACACCCCACAGGGTCGTTTAGTGTATATGGTTAGTACCACGTGTCCTAGGTGCACATTTTTCGGTGGAGTTGTGTCAGAGGGCTGCAAGAGAGCCATTTGTTGTATGTGTGGTTGGCCACGAGAAAAAAGTGTTAAACCTAAGCTGGAGGGCACATTCTAAAGGACCCATCCTCATACCTAATTGACACCACAGAGATGTAAAACTTAATTAGATCTGTTTTTATGTCTCTTAATGGATCTACTCCTGATATTTTACAGGATCCTTTTGTCTTCTAAGTGATAGTTCTTAGGTTGAAACTATGCCTTTTCTTCTCTTAAGTGCATGTCTCATTCTTATCAATCTAACTCTATGCACTATTGTGAAGATCCAAACTATTCAGTGATTCCCAAACAGCCATGACTAAGAGAACTAATGAACATTCACAATTAAGTCCATCAGAAGGAGGAAACTGAATAAGTTTATATATACACCTATGTTCTTTCAATGGATGAATCCTAATATATGAAATGAGAAATGGTCTCAAATGTAACCATATAGAAAAGTTGTTCAATTTAATGCCATAATTAACTGTCTTTCAGATGTAGCCTATGTTACATGGATCTGGGATCCTTGTCGGGTGTGAGGAATCGTCAGACACTAGACTCTCCTGTTTTTTAGGAAGAAAAAAAAAACTATTTTGGAGTGTTCAGCTATCACAGCCACACCCATGTCAACAGGCGTACTTCATGCTGAAGTGAAGAGTCCATATAACACATGATGTAACTAAATACGATGAAAACATCTACCAACTAAAAATTGGTATATTAATTGCTTGCATAGGCGTCAATTTTTTTCATTTTTACTGATACAAGTTATTTATAATGAGAAGATAGATTGAATTAGTTATGTCCTAACCAACTTTAGTGAGGTCCAAACATGCCCAAATTCCATTTCAAGTAGTAAAAGCAAGTGAACGCCGAAACATGTGAAAATAAAATAAAAAAGCACTACTCGTTACCAAACAAAACTTAGTTTCCTATAAGCAAACAAATTTATGGTTTCACTCCCTTAAAAAGGTTGCTATAGAAGGTTATATACCTCAATCTATTCCAAATCAACTGAGTGGTTAAGAATTTAGGCCTACAGGGTTGGCTAAATAAATCAAAATAAGATCTATCGCCATACATGTTAATATACCTTATGGTGATGCTAGGGGTCTCAATTTTTTTTTTATCTCAAATGATGTGTCATCATAACATTGGTTGGATAGATTTCATGTGATTGACTATACCATCAATTGTCATTAAAATATTCAATATCATGTGATTTAAGACCCATTTGAGACCCAAAATTTGAGAATCCTAGCATTACCCTATACCTTAATATACCTATTCCCTGATAACCAAAATAATAAATAAATAAAATAGCTTCACACATACACATTATATAGAAAAATAAAAACACATTTGATTTTATTGATCAATTACCAAAGAAACACCGGTGGATGAGAGATTCTTAAAACAATTTATATTATGAATCGTTAGATAGCAGTCTATTTCCGTAGACCGTAGTAGAAAACTTTGGTATTATATTACAGATGTGGCAATAAGCTGCAAGTATCTTGCACCATCCATTCTTAAGATCCGAATAATATTGTACATAAAAGCAAAGTTTGGAAACATAACCAGGTTGGGTTATAAATCCTGAGTAGCAGGAGCAGTGTATTTACTGATGGCTGCAATAATCCTTTCTTTGTCTCTGGTTGGGAAGGCTTCTAATAGGACTCCATCTTTATAAAAGTGAAAGAGGGGCACAGCCTGCATCAGAATTATATCGTTTCAATTCCAGTAATGAATAAAATGAAAAGGTTTAATAAGAAAATTCTCGGGAAAAGAAAAAAGAAGAATTACTATCCCCATGATAATCGAATGCCATACAAATCACACCGAAAAGGAAGGAGAAGACGATGATCAGGCCAAGAGGAAAAAAATATATCACTTTCTTATTTTGTTTGTTCAATTTGTAACCAATAAAAGTGCCCACAAGCCTGATTGAGCAGTCACATTTTTGTTTCTAATTCAACAGATCTTTCAGTACACTCTAATTGGGACTCGGATAAAGCTAGATACAAACTTATACTTAAGCTATTATAGTTTTCACCTTGATTCGAAGCCTTTCAGCAACCTCAGATTGTTCATCGTACTCATCAATTACCTGTATAAATCAGAACCTCATTTTTGTTTAAACCAAAACAATTAAAGTTGAGAAAAAAGACAAATAAAATAAAACATATGATTCCCAAGTCCTAATAGGTCTAGATTTTTCTGAAGAGCACCTTATGCTTCATCTATCACAAATTCAAACTGCAATAAAAGAGTCACATTCTGACGCATTACTTGGGGACTGCCGATTTGGCATCTATCCCTTCAATTCAAGGACCGATGGATGATTAATTGCAAACACATATATTACTAGAATACACAGCCTAATTAGAATTTAATTTCAGAGTTCAGACATAACAAGTATTGTAGTTTGTTTTAAAATCTAAATATTGCAAACCTACAAAATAAATATAAACTCAAAGTTAATGTACAAAATCAATTAAAGAAACACTTACATTGTGCTTTAAGAAGATAACTCCAGCTTCCTCAACACCAGATCCCTTGCATAATTTTGCAAAGCCCTGCTCAATATACTTGCAGCTACCACATGCAGTGCGGTAAAAATCCACCACAACCAAAGATTTGGTTTTCTTTGCCTTCTCCAGTATTTTGAAGAATTCATCGTCATTCTTAAATTCTTTGACACATTCAACAGGGCATAGTTCATCATCTTCATCAGATAACCCTTCTGCACTTCCATTAGTCATGCATTCAACTGAAGGTAGAACTATGTGGCTTCTTTCCATCAAGTACAGGCTAGCAGTTTCAACAATAGATGCACTTTTGGCATTAAAAGAGATTCGCTCAGCGACACTTCTATCCAGAAGTGAACTGCGCACTGAAGAAGGAATTCTGGAATCGAGATGTCTGCCCACATCTTTCCAGAAACTGAAAGGGGCCTTCGGGAAAAGAATGCCCAACTTTTGCATGACAGCATATACAGACTTCCACAATGGCAGTCTGTAATATGCTTAGACTCAATGATCTTCAGAAGAACACTTTAAAATGCATTAACTAATACTTCATGTGCTAAACAACTTATCCTTCGAATTCACATGCCAGACATAAGCAGAGGAACTTAAAGAACTCCTGTAACCATCACTGTAACTAATGAAAAATAAAACCAATAGAAACTACCCATAGTTGACATATTATTTCACATTTGTGTAAAGATATATGTTCAAACTAATCATGAAACTATTTACTATCTCCATCCATGCTGTGCATAGGAAAAGAAACGAAAACATAAAATTCACTATGAAGTGGAATCATGGCATATAAAAAATGGCTAGATGACAAAAGACCTGATACTGAGCCACAAAACCAAAAAAAGCAAGCAAGAGCACATGTAGGTATTAAATTTTGACCATCGCTGATGATCCATTTAAAATTTTGACCGATAAATCTATGCAAGGTTGCATTTTTACTTCTGTCTTATCAACATGAGACCTTACACTAAGAAAGAATATATCACCATCCCACCAAATTATTACATACATATATACATACAATGATGCCAGCAATCCATATACTACCAAAGCTCGTACAAAAATTAGATGGCTAAACAACCATTAGAAGTGAATATATGAGCTCTACATTATATCTTATAGAAACAACCAGAACAAGTAACACTATTGACCCTTATATTCAATTGGCAATATAGATCAACTAAGTCTAAGTGAGTAATATTATTGCCCCTTGGATTCATTTTAGCTCATTAACCCTGGACCAAATTGCACATTATCTTATCATTTGAAGTGGATTAAACACAGAAAGGGACAAACACAGATTCCCCATTAAAACACAATAACCAATAATCAAAATCCATAACTCAGAACTACTCAAGCTTATACAACCACAATAACCCATAAGCGGAATCCCCTGAAAACCACAGTATAATGCACCAATTACAAACACAGTCCATCAATTAAGGATTCGCCACTAGTTTCTCTATAAATCACCAAACAAAACACAGATAGCACCAAAAACTAGCGTAAATTCTCAATAAAGGTTAAATACGAAATGATTGATAAATTTGGTTCATATACTAGAAATTAAAACACTAATGTGATTAAAAAAACAAAACAAAAAAACAAAACAAAAAAAGGTTCAATAATTTAAGCTAAACCCAGTTTGTGAAGTTGGAACAGAGATTTCATACTTAAGGAAACAAATTATTAAGATTTTTCATGTGAAAAAGGGAAATAAAACCAGGGTTTGATTTTCATTTGCTATTAACAATGGAATATATGTAAAATTTGAAAGAAAGGGATTGCTTACCCTTTATCACTGACACTGGAATAGCTTGCGCGCCATGTGGAGAAGATGAGTTTTCGGATGAGAAAATGACCTGATTGGCTAAAAATTATTCCCACCTGATTTATTTGTCAGGTTTCTTTACAATTATGTACCCCATTGGGCATTATAGTTTTCTCAAATGCCTAAATTTTTTCTCTTAATTTCTTTTTCTTAAATTTTAATAATGCATCTCAATTTTTTTTTTTAATTTAAACTAATACTATTTAATGAAAACTTTGTTATGCCTTATAAAAAAGAATTGATAATTTTTCATTTAGATATACTAATATATATAAATATATATTTTATTGAAGGATAAAAAGAAAAATAACTACTTCTTGAAGAATTGAAGTTCTGTCACATTTGTTTTAGAAGTTAAAAAGATACTCGCCCGTTCTGAATTATAAAATTAATATTGACCTTTTAAAAATTAATTTGAAATATTTTTAAATTTAAACTGAAATGATTCATTTAGGTTTTGTAAATAACAAAACTTATAAATAACAATACTTTTTAGCTAGTTTATATTATTCATAATTACATTGATATAAACTAAATAAATTTATGTCAATTTTGAGCTTGAAAATATTTTAAATTAATTTTAAAAATCAATATTAATCTTATAATTTGAAATAAAAGTAGTAATATTTAAGGATAATACTAGAAATCTCAAATTTTTATTTAAAAAATATCTCATATGATGTGTCATCAGTATATTGATTGAATAAATCTCTTATAATTGACTATATTATAAAGTACATATATTTGAGAATAAAAATTTAAGACTCTTAGTATTATCTTAATATTTATCTTTTTATTTTTATTTTTTCTTCAATTTTCTCTCTCACTCCTAATTAAATTATCTTTCCCGTAATTATATACTACTCCCTCCGTCCCAAATTAATTGTTCAGTTTTGACTTTTTAAAGTCAAATTGACCATTTTTAAAACTAATCTTTTTACTATTTTTGCTAAAATATAGGTGAAAAGATTATAACCAAAAGAAAGTATATACAATTTATTACTAACCCCAATTTTTATAATTTTAGAAATATATTTATATATGCTTAATTATTAATTCTAAAAATAGTCAATTTGACTTAAAAAAGTCAAAACTGAGCAATTAATTTGGAACGGAGGGAGTACACTATAACTACATAGATAAGACAGTAGGGGTGTTCAACCGGTAAAAACCGAGCCGAACCGAACTGATACCGAACCGAACCGATACCGAAAAAAGGCAAAACGGCGTACCAATACCGGTACCGGTTGGACCGGATCGGTACCGATTTTTACCGGTTATACCGAATATTATTATGTTTATTATTATTATTATTTTATTATTATATTATTATTTTTTTTATTTTTATTATTATTATTTTTATTATTATTATTATTTTTATTATTAATAATAATTTAAAAAATAAAATAATAAGAAACCGGTACAACCGGTATGTACCAAACTCTAAATTGCCGAACCGGTACCGAAACCGGTTGTACCGCTATACCGAACCGTTACCGAAACCGGTTGTACCGCTATACCGAACCGGTCATTTTTGTACCGAACCGACCGGTTCGGACCGATCCGAAATACCAAAAAAACCGGTTATACCGAAAAATTTGAACACCCCTATAAGACAGTCTGCAAGGCTGACGAGGAGTCCTTGGCACCCCTTCCGCAGCTTACATTGTTGTAATTAAATTACTTTTTTATGGTAATTATATACTAATACTATAGATATTAACGTATTCAATCCCGCATAATACTAGAAAAAACTAAAACGACGAGCATATTGTTTATAACTCCCATTCGCTGGCATATGTGTTGCATAAGAATAAAATAAATTTTTATTAAATTTCAAAGACTAAATAAGAAAATATACAAAAATATAAATTGAAAAATAATATAATCAAACTTGTATGAAAAAACGAGAAAAAGAAATTGTTGTGACCTAGTAATATAGACAATCATAGTAAAATAGTGATAGATACAACAAATATACTCCTCCCTCCCCCTCCTCAAATTTTTGAGTTGGTTTGATTTTTTTATCAAATTAACTCATTGTAGAATTAAGAATTAAACATATTTATTTATGTTTTTAAACATATGAAAATTGGAGGTGATACTCCCTCCGTCCCAAATTAATTGCTCAGTTTTGACTTTTTAAAGTTAAATTGACCATTTTTAAAACTAATCTTTTTACTATTTTTTGCTAAAATATAGGTGAAGAGATTATAACCAAAAGAAAGTATATACAATTTATTACTAACCCTAATTTTTATAATTTTAGAAATATATTTATATATGCTTAATTATTAATTCTAAAAATAGTCAATTTGACTTAAAAAAGTCAAAACTGAGCAATTAATTTGGGACGGAGGGAGTAATAAATTCGACATAGTTTCTTATAATTATAGTTTCTTTAACTATATTTGTACAAAAATAGTATAAATTTTAATTATAAAATGGTCAATTTGATTGAAAAAAATCAAATTAAGCCAATTTTTAGAGAATGGAGAGAGTATTATTTTTCTAATAATAATTTCACTTCACTGTTTTGAAATATCAAATATAATTTATAAAACTAAAATGAAATATTTTCAAATTTATTTAAGTTTTTAAAATAATAAATTTTATTATTAGTAATATTTTTTAAATAGTGTATGAATATTAAAAAATAAATACATACTATGCAACATTCTAAAATATATAAGAAATAAAACTAAAAGAAAGATTTCTGGGCTGTTGGCGAGCCCTGCAATCATATGTCTATTAAATACTGTAAATTGGCCCAATTTGGAGCCCATGAGGGCATGACGATGAAAAGCAAACTATTGATAATTCTCTTTTTGTAAAGTTGGTCAAGCTTAGTACTGATAGTGATATCATATGGAAAATATTGGTCCGTCTAGAACTGACAAGCCTGTTGGAGAGCTGGGGATGACGATTGTGCGGTGCAGTTTTGAATTGAGTTTTGTTATGTATTATAATAAATTTATATTAAATTATAATTGTAAAATTTATCAATATATGAAATTGGTCAAAATTATAAGAAAACTCAACTTAATTATTACACGTCTCAGCAAAAAGATTACCACTAATATTTATCCACGTAACTAGCAAGCGAAAAGTCGACGTAAACATTTACAATATATATTATTTTTCTTTTGAATATTAAGTTATTTGTTTTGAATATTAGTTATTTAATATCATATCATTTTTAATTATACTTCTGTCAGCTCAAAAAAATATTAGTACTATGGTTCACCGAACCGCACCACAACCCAAAGTAGCAGCAAATAACTTAAAATTAAAAATTCAAACAACTTAATTAAGTTCAAATTTTAAAATTTAATCTAAAATATATGTAATAGAAATGAAATTAGTTTACATAACGACAATTTTCTATAGGAAATGAACTTTTTCCTGTAAAAATTAAATATTTTGATTTGATTTGGATTGTTTGGATCTGAGTTAATTTTCAATATCGACTGATACTCATGATCACCACTGGTTGATGAATTGCATCCTTAGTTAAAAGGCAACGGAAGATTAATGAAGACTGGCTAGAAACAAAGTAACAAACAAGCAACATTTGATCCTTGCAAAAGCAGTCAAAATGATATACTAATATCTGCGACTACAGAGGAAAAACAGTCCAAGCCAAACACTGGAAAATTCAAATTATAAACGGAAAAATGCCTAAGAACAATAAAAGTTGAGAGGAAGCTTCAAACCATGATCCTTATTCAACTTTGAGGGGTTGGCTCGGTGGTTAAGAAAGTTTGCTCTTTTTCTTGATTTTTTGAGTTCGAATTATGGGGTCAGCATCTAGGAGAATTCTTCTGAATGCACCACGTTGATGTGGGTGGTGCACCTTTAAGATTGTTTGCAAAGAGATTTAATCTCGATTAACGTGTAACTGACACGAGGATTCCCTTGCTTGTTCAAAAGAAAAAAGAAAAAAGAGGGGATCAAAAAGAGTGGACATTTAGAGATTTGTTTGAAAAACTTGTGATACCTTTGGATTAAAGGAACATAATAAAGAAAAAAGTGGAATGATTTTTTAGTTTTTAACATCTCAAGTACATGTTTTGTTGTTGGCAGCGGTGAATGGTGTGATAGGATGACATAATTGTCATGTATATTCATTCCACCATTTTTCATATGGAATGAAAAATAAAGGGAATAGAATGAATTTCATTCTATCGGAAGTAATCACCAAATATACTATTTTTTATTCTATTTATTTTTTTATTTTATTTTTTTAATCCAAACATAACATTGTACTTGAAATTTTTCAGGGTAATTGGAGATGAATTAATAGTCTGATACAAATAATTAAGTTCCTATATAGTGACTGCAAGTGTCATTTCAATTAGTCCCAAAAGAAGTCACGCCCGGATGGCATAATTTGCAACACAACTAGATGATATTAACAAACGTTTGCACAAAGGGGAATATTTCAAACAAATTTTTTTTCTCATTTAAACTTGATGAACGTCCCACTCTGGGCTTTATTGAATAAAATTTCAAGGTTTAGTTTGAACTAAATTTAATTTGTGACGGCTGTTTAACAAGGTGTATTAATTGCACTAAATATTTTACTAACTAATCTTGAAGATTAGTTAAGCTAAAAGTACCCTAATTTTTATTTTTTAAAATTAAAAAAAGCAAACATACTTTTTATTTTTTATTTTTTATTTTTTATTTTTTGGGGGGAGAGAAAGCATACACTTCATTGACTAAAAGAACATAAATCAATTCATCAAAGAGGAAATTTTTGTTTTGAGAATTTGAGACACGCCCGATACGCCATATAGTTTGGACTATATATCTTTGTAATTTCATTTTCGTTACATCTATTTTATCTTTTTGACAGTTACCTTATGAATAATTTTACAATCACCTTTAAATTAAAGTTTGTCTTTGAACAATAAAAATTGTATAAATGACATAAGCCCTTAAAATACACACTATAAATAGTAATCTTTTCTTCCCATAGTTTCTACAATCTACACTAAGCAAGTGAACTACAATGAGTACTCCGAATTCTTCACAGCTTTCATTTGTGTTGCTTATTTTTCTCTCATTAACATTTTCATGGGCTCAAGTCATGAAAATTTTCTTCAATGCCTTAACCTTCATTCTCTCAATTCCACATCAATTTCCCAAGTTACTTACACCCCAAGCAACTCCTCCTATACATCTATCTTGCAGTCTTCCATAGAAAACTTGCGATTCACATCACCAAACACCACTAAACCTCTACTCATTATCACACCCTGTGCATGAGTCTCAAGTCCAAACAGTCATTACTTGCTCTAAAAGGCATGCCATGCATATAAGGATCCAAAGCAGAGGTCACGATTTTGAAAGTCTTTCTTATGTGTCAAAACTCCCATTTCTCTTACTTGACATGAGAAATCTTAGATCAATTAGTATTGACACTACAACTTCCACTGCATGGTTCAATCTGGTGAGAGCTTTACTACGAAATCGCCAAGAAAAGTAGTACACTTGCATTTCCTGCCGGTATTTGGTCTAGTGTGGGTGTTGGTGGGCACATAAGTGGTGGAGGATACGGCACCTTGAGAAGGAAATATGGCCTTACCATGCTGATAATTTCATTGATGCACGTTTAGTTGACGTTAATGGAAAAATTCTCGATAAAAAATCAATGGGGGAAGATTTTTTTTGGACTATTAGAGGGGGTGGTGGTTCTAGTTTTGGCGTCATTCTTTTTTGGAAGATAAAACTTGTTAGTGTTCCTAACACATAATATTTTCAGTCAGCGGAATTTTAGAGCAAAACGCAACGCAACTTCATCGATGGCAATATATTGCCCCTAATCTTCCCAAAGACCTTGACATTAGAGTCATTATAAAGAGCGTAATAAGCAATTCAAGTACTCGTGCAGATAAAAGAATGATACAAGTAACTTTTGCAACCTTATTCCTTGGCAAAATAGATAGACTACTTCCAATAATGCAAGAAAGTTATCCGAGCTAGTTAAGTTTATTGAAAGAAGAGTGTTTGGAAGTCAGTTGGATCCGGTCAGTATTATTTTTCCCGGCCACTTTTATTACATGAAAATAGTTCTGATCTTTTTCTGAATAGAGTTGCATTGCCAAAGTATCGTTTCAAATCAAAAGGTGGACTATGTCAAGGAACCAATTTCTGAAGAAGTAATTAGGGGAATATGGGAGAGAATGTTTGAAGCTGCGCCAAAAACACCAAATTTAATCTTGACACCTTATGGTGGAAGGATGAGTGAGATTTCAGAGTCGGCAATTCCATTCCCAGTACATAGAGCTGGAACATTGTACATGTTGTACGCGGTAGATTTCTTGAATGGAGACACTACACAAGAGATGCGTTGGATCAGAAGCTTACATAGCTACTTGGGTCCTCATGTTTCCAAGTGATGAGGACATCCTTAGCTCACAAGCCCTTGACAAAACACAAGTGGATCCATTGCATATGCCACTTGGACCCATTACGAGGACACGAGCTAAACGCTTCAAAGAAGGACTTAACGGGATGATTCATAAATTATGGACCGAGGTTGGATCAAGCATAGAGGTTATAGAGACGGGTTACAAGCACGCGAAGTTCATAAACACATTGGAAGTAAGCATACCTGAACCGACACAAAAGAATCAGCATTTCCACACTTTTGGACTAGTTTGACATCAGTTCGTATTTTGGCCATAACTTGAGTTTCCAAACTCCAAATGAGGTGATTCAAAAGCCTAAATTTGCCTACACTTCTAGGGCTACAACTTTCATGCTTTTCCCAAGTCCAAATTTGGTGGTTTTCAAATGCAAAAATAGCTTGCAATGTGCTGATCAGATTAGTTGTCAGATTTAGACTTTTTAGCACATCACATGGACATGTTTTTGGGGTGATAAACTCTTTAGATGGCTGATGCATGTGATGTGATTAGTTGTTAGATCTTGACTTATGGTGATGGGTTAGCACACCATGAGTTCCTATAAATACCAAGTGATGCTAGGCTTGTACAACCAACTTCATACCAATTTTCAGCATTATCAATATTATTGTGAGTTTGTTTCTCTACTTGTGGTTCTTTGAGAATTCCTAAGTGTTCCTTAGTTCTTCTTTGAGATTCATAATTGACTTATCATACAACCAATCATAGTTGTGTGTGGCGTCTTCTACCGCATCAATCGTCGATTGTACCGAGGTTACCGCTTCAATATAAGCGAGGGGTCGAGGTGTCGTTGGTGTTCATCCTACGCAGATTTCCTAAGCAAGCAATTGTACCAAGATTACCGTCTATATATAGGCGGGGGTTAAGGTGTTGCAAGTTATCCATCCTATCAACTTGTTGGAAACGATCCGGGCGACAACCACCTCACGCAAGCGTGCCGTGGAGTCTATCATTTGGTATCAAAGCTAAGTTTCCTATCAAGTTACTTATCTTTACTTTTATTGTTGGATCATAGTCAAAAAAAAAAACTGCAAAAAAAAATATATTGCAGAAAATTATTATTGTTGATTGCTATTATTGGGATTTCATTTGCAAATAATTATATTTGACGATTGTGAAGTCTTGTTGGTATTTCGAGAGTCATACTTTCTATATTGTATCTTGATAAGTTCTTATTGGATTGTAATTGGAAAATTGAGGTAATATTTGTGTGAATTCAAAAAGAACCTATTAGAGAGAACTACGAGCGGAAAAAAGGCAAGAGTAGTGAGCTTACTAGAGGGTAAAAGCCATTTGTGTGATACACGAGCGTTTCATATTTGTGTAATACATTGTTTGAGCGAAACACGTAAGGGAGTGGTGAGGAACTTGTTTTCTACTAACCTTTGTTTTGTAGAAAATATGTCTAACACAAGAGATATGGCAATTGAAAATGAACCTTTTACATCAAATTTTGACCCAAAACTCATGATGGAGGCAATGATGAAAGAATTTTCCCGACAGTTAGGAATGGCTATGGAGCAGGTACATGATCGTATCGATCAGTTGAGTGACACTCGAGGGGAACAAACTCAAATCCTTCCGGGTGGGCGTCCGAAAGGAAAAGCTCAACAAAAAGAAGCTAGACTAAAGGAGACAAATTACTATGATGAAAGGTTTAGCGAGGAAGAGGATCGAGAAACTGGCCTTATCCTTAGGAGACATTTTGCAAGGGATAGAGGCAGCCAAAATCGAGAGGACAACAACCTCGGTAGCATCAAAATGAAAATTCCCCCATTCCAAGGCAGGAGTGATCCCGAGGCATACCTAGAGTGGGAGAAGAAAATGGAGTGGATATTTGATTGTCACAATTACTCGGATCTCAAGAAAGTTAGAATTGCAGCCACAGAATTTTCAGATTATGCAGTTACTTGGTGGGATCAATTGATGACCAGCCGAAGAAGGTGCAGAGAACGTCCAATAGAGAATTGGGCAGAGATGAAAGCGGTAATGAAAAAGAGGTTTGTACCAAGCCACTACTACCGAGATCTATTTCGAAACTTACAAAACTTGAAACAGGGAAGTAAGAGTGTGGAGGACTACTTCAAGGAAATGGAGATGTTAATGTCTAGGGCTGAAATCGACGAGGATAATAAGGCCACCATGGCCCGATTTTCAGCAGGGTTAAATTAGGATATTGCAGATTTGGTGGAGCGTCAACACTATGTGGTATTGGAAGATATGGTGCACATGGCTATCAAAATAGAGAAGCAACTTAAGAGGAGAGGTGGCCAGCGAACAAATCCTACCACAGGGTCATCATGAAAATCCAACATTGTGAAACGCGAGGAAAGACCAACTATTTCCAAACCAAAGCCCGAAATCAAGCAGGGAACGACTACTCAAGGATTGCAAGGTAAAACTAATCAACCTTCTACTAGTCGTAATCGAGATATTGTATGCTTTAAATGTCAAGGCAGGGGACATATTGCAAATCAATGCCCAAATCAAAGAACTATGTTATTGCTTGATAATGGAGAATTGGAAACCGAGGAAGAAGATAGTGACAATGACTCTATGCCACCTTTGGAAGAAGATAGAGAGGTTGCT
Source organism: Aralia elata (assembly GCA_034770075.1). Classification (NCBI taxonomy): domain Eukaryota; kingdom Viridiplantae; phylum Streptophyta; class Magnoliopsida; order Apiales; family Araliaceae; genus Aralia; species Aralia elata. The sequence continues at coordinate 28,412,635 of CM068377.1, read as the reverse complement.
ATGCATGGTGAAGTGTTGGTTACTCGAAGAATGCTTAGTACACAGGTAAAGGAAGAAAGCAATGAACAAAGAGAGAATCTATTTCATACTAGATGCATGGTAAATGGTAAGATTTGTTGTGTTGTAATTGATGGTGGGAGCTGTACAAATGTGGCAAGCATCACTATGGTGGAGAAATTGGGACTTACAACATCCAAACATCCCCAGCCATACCGATTACAGTGGCTCAATGACAGCGGCGACATCAAAGTAACCAAGCAAGTATCAGTTCCGTTTACAATTGGGAAGTATGTCGATGAGATTCTATGTGATGTAGTTCCTATGCACGCGGGTCACTTGCTACTTGGGAGGCCTTGGCAGTTCGATCGGCGAGTAAAACACGATGGTTTTACTAATGAGTACTCTTTTGTTCACAATCAAAGGAAAGTTACCTTGTGCCCTATGTCACCAAAACAGGTGCATGAGGATCAAATGCATTTACAGAGAGATCATGAAAACAAAAAAACAAAAGAGAGAGAAAAAAAGAAAGGAGAAGAGAGAAAAACAAACATTTTTGCAAAAAGGAGTGATGTAAGGCGAGTTTTGGATTCTAAAAAGCCAATGATTGTACTTCGGTATAAGGAGGCACTTTTAAATACTAACGCTAATAGATCTTCTTTGCCTAGTGTTGTTTCTGCTCTTCTACAGGATTATCAAGATGTATTTCCCGAGGAACTTCCACAGGGATTACCACCCATTCGGGGAATTGAGCATCAAATTGATTTCGTCCCTGGCGCGACCATCCCAAACCGTCCGGCATACCGAAGCAATCCCGAGGAAACAAAGGAATTGCAAAGGCAAGTTGACGAGCTAATGGACAAGGGGTTCGTGAGGGAAAGCATGAGTCCATGTGCGGTTCCAGTTATCTTAGTACCTAAAAAGGATGGGAAGTGGCGTATGTGCATTGATTGTCGAGCGGTAAATAATATCACGGTAAAATATCAACATCCTATTCCGAGGTTAGATGATATGTTAGATAAATTGCATGGATCTTGTGTGTTTTCTAAAATTGATTTGAAGAGTGGTTATCATCAGATTAGAATGCATGAGGGAGATGAATGGAAAACTGCTTTTAAAACAAAATATGGGTTATATGAGTGGTTAGTTTTACCTTTTGGTTTAACTAATGCTCCTAGCACGTTCATGAGATTAATGAACCATGTTTTGCGTCCCTTCATTGGGAAATTTGTAGTTGTCTACTTTGATGATATTTTGATCTACAGCAATGATTTAGTTGAGCATGCATTGCATATAAAATCTGTCCTAGATGTGCTTCGAAAAGAAAAATTATATGCTAATATGGTCAAATGCACATTTTGTACGGATCGAGTTGTGTTTCTTGGCTTTGTTGTCAGTGCACAGGGAGTACAGGTTGACGATGAGAAGATACGAGCAATCCGAGAATGGCCAACTCCTACGAATGTCAGTCAAGTTCGTAGCTTTCATGGGCTCGCAAGTTTCTATAGGCGGTTTGTAAGAAATTTCAGCGAAGTCACAGCACCACTCACTGAAGTAATCAAAAAGAGTGTAGGATTCAAGTGGGGTGATGCACAGGAAAAGGCGTTTCAATTGATTAAAGAAAAATTAACTAACGCTCCTTTACTTGTATTGCCTAATTTCACTAAAACTTTTGAAATTGAATGTGATGCTTTAGGTTTAGGCATTGGAGCTGTGTTGATGCAAGAAGGGAAGCCAGTGGCATATTTCAGTGAAAAATTGAGTGGAGCAGCTTTGAACTATCCTACCTATGACAAGGAGTTATATGCCTTAGTTCGATCATTGGAGACTTGGCAACATTACCTGCGGCCTAAGGAATTTGTGATTCATACGGATCATGAATCATTGAAATATTTGAAGGGCCAACACAAGTTGAACAAGAGACATGCACGATGGATGGAGTTCATCGAGACATTTTCATATGTCATTCGCTATAAGCAAGGTAAGGAAAATGTCGTGGCCGATGCTCTTTCGCGAAGGTATGTGTTGTTAAATACTCTTGACACAAAATTACTTGGTTTTGAACAAATCAAAGAATTATATGATAATGACCATAATTTTTGTGAAGAGTTTAAAAATTGTGAAAAGAATGTTGTAGGTAAATACTTCAAGATGGATGGATTCTTGTTTCGTGAGAATCGATTATGTATACCTGCATGTTCTTTGCGTGAGTTATTGGTTCGAGAGTCACATGGAGGTGGTTTGATGGGACATTTTGGTGTTGATAAGACCTTATCTGTGATAAAAGAACATTTCTATTGGCCCCATATGAAACGAGATGTGGAAAGAATTTGTGATAGATGCATTACATGTCGTCAAGCTAAATCTCGTGTTCAACCCCATGGGTTATACACACCATTGCCTATTTCAAGTGAACCTTGGATTGATTTGTCTATGGACTTTGTGTTGGGTTTACCTATATCTAAGCATGGTCATGATTCTATATTTGTGGTCGTGGATAGATTTTCAAAAATGGCACATTTTATCCCATGTTACAAAGCTGATGATGCATCCCATGTTGCTGATTTATTCTTTAGATACATTGTACGTTTGCATGGCATGCCCCGAACAATTGTTTCGGATAGAGATGCTAAGTTCTTAAGCTATTTTTGGAAAACTTTGTGGTGTAAACTAGGAACTAAACTGTTGTTTTCAACTACTTGTCATCCACAAACTGACGGCCAAACGGAAGTAGTTAATAGAACTCTATCTGCTTTATTGAGGGCTATCATTAAAAAGAATATTAAGCTTTGGGAAGAGTGTCTACCACATGTTGAGTTTGCTTATAATAGGTCTGTTCACTCTGCTACTAAATTCTCACCTTTTGAAATTGTGTATGACTTTAATCCTTTAACACCTTTGGATTTGTCACCATTACCTGTTTCCGAGTATACTAACATGGATGGCAAAAACAAAGCTGATTTTGTTAAGCAGATACATGAGAAGACAAGACTAAACATTGAGAAGAGGACGGATCAATATGCCAAACAGGCCAACAAGAGTCGGCGCCAAATAATCTTCGAACCCGAGGATTGGGTATGGCTACACATGCGTAAGGAAAGATTTCCTACTCAAAGGCGTTCGAAATTATTTCCAAGAGGAGATGGACCATTTCAAGTGCTTGAACGCATTAACAACAATGCTTACAAATTGGACTTACCCGGTGAGTATAATGTTAGTGCAACTTTCAATGTTTCTGATCTAAGCCCGTTTGACGTAGGTGAAGATTTGAGGACAAATCCTTTTCAAGAGGAGAGGTATGATGAGGACATCCTTAGCTCACAAGCCCTTGACAAAACACAAGTGGATCCATTGCATATGCCACTTGGACCCATTACGAGGACACGAGCTAAACGCTTCAAAGAAGGACTTAACGGGATGATTCATAAATTATGGACCGAGGTTGGATCAAGCATAGAGGTTATAGAGACGGGTTACAAGCACGCGAAGTTCATAAACACATTGGAAGTAAGCATACCTGAACCGACACAAAAGAATCAGCATTTCCACACTTTTGGACTAGTTTGACATCAGTTCGTATTTTGGCCATAACTTGAGTTTCCAAACTCCAAATGAGGTGATTCAAAAGCCTAAATTTGCCTACACTTCTAGGGCTACAACTTTCATGCTTTTCCCAAGTCCAAATTTTGGTGGTTTTCAAATGCAAAAATAGCTTGCAATGTGCTGATCAGATTAGTTGTCAGATTTAGACTTTTTAGCACATCACATGGACATGTTTTTGGGGTGATAAACTCTTTAGATGGCTGATGCATGTGATGTGATTAGTTGTTAGATCTTGACTTATGGTGATGGGTTAGCACACCATGAGTTCCTATAAATACCAAGTGATGCTAGGCTTGTACAACCAACTTCATACCAATTTTCAGCATTATCAATATTATTGTGAGTTTGTTTCTCTACTTGTGGTTCTTTGAGAATTCCTAAGTGTTCCTTAGTTCTTCTTTGAGATTCATAATTGACTTATCATACAACCAATCATAGTTGTGTGTGGCGTCTTCTACCGCATCAATCGTCGATTGTACCGAGGTTACCGCTTCAATATAAGCGAGGGGTCGAGGTGTCGTTGGTGTTCATCCTACGCAGATTTCCTAAGCAAGCAATTGTACCAAGATTACCGTCTATATATAGGCGGGGGTTAAGGTGTTGCAAGTTATCCATCCTATCAACTTGTTGGAAACGATCCGGGCGACAACCACCTCACGCAAGCGTGCCGTGGAGTCTATCACCAAGTCTCCAAGAACTGGATATGTGAACTACATTGATCTTGATTATGGAGTAAACAATCCACAAGGTAGCACAAGTTATGAACAAGCAAGTATGTGGGGTAAAAGGTACTACAAAGGTAATTTTGACAGGTTAGTTTAAGTAAAGTTTGTGGTTAATTCAGATAATTTTTTCAGACATAAACAGAATATCCCTCCTATTCTATGAAGATTCCAATTGTATTTCGTATAGAATTTTTATCCTTAATTTAAAGTTATTTTTAGGCTCTAATAAGGATTTAAGTTAATATATAAAACGGTGTTTAACATTTCATTGTAAAATAATTTTAATTAGATGAATAAAAATTATAAATTGTAAGTTTAGTTATATAGTTGGTGACATGATAGTACGGAAAATTATTTTGACGAAATTGAGAATATATATATATATATATATATATATATATGGGCAATGATCCATAGCATCTATTTGCTATGGATCAAATATTGGCAAATAGCATCATTACCCTTCGTTACAAAAATAAAAGGCTGTGATTAAAAACCATCCAGCGCTGTCCGCTAGAATAACTAGCGGATTGGGTTTAAAATTATTTTGGACACAAATGCCCTTTAAATCAGTCGAAGGCAATAAAAGGTTTTTATTCACCTCCGCTAGTCATTCTAGCGGACACAGTTACAATAATTTCACAATAACAATATTAAGTCCCATATTCAGTCCCAGTTCACAATACCAATATTCAGTTCACAGTTCACAATAACAATACAATAACAATATTCAGCACAATAACAATACAATAACAATATTCAGCACAATAACAATACAATAACAATACAATAACAGCACAATAACAATACAATAACAATACAATAACAATATTCAGCAACAGGTTTTTGTCATAGATAGTCCGCTAGTCATTCTAGCGGACACATTTAACGAATGTTCAATCCGCCAGTAGAACTAGCGGATGAGCTATGACCAAATCCTGTAAATACATACCAATCAAGGTAAATCCAAATCCAAACCAATCAAGGATGCATCTGTAAATCCAAACCAATCCATGTAAATCCAAACCAATCCAGGTATGACCAAATCCTGTAAATACATACCAATCAAGGTAAATCCAAATCCAACCCAATCAAGGATGCATCTGTAAATCCAAACCAGGTAAATCCAAATCCAAACGAATCAAGGATATATGACAAATACCAATCCGCCTGAATAACTAGCGGATGAGCTATGTAATCCATACCAATACCAATCTGCAATATCAAAAACCAAACCAATCTGCAATATCAAAAACCAAACCAATCTGCAATATCAAAAACCAATTTTGGAAATATGACAGATGCAAATCCAAACCATTACTACTCTGCAACCAAAACCAATTTTGGAAATATGACAGATGCAAATCCAAACCATTACTACTCTGCAACCAAAACCAATTTTGGAAATCCAAACAAATACCAATCTGCAATAACAAAAATGAATCAAGGAAATCTTACAAATCCACAAAAACAAATCTTACAAATACTATAAATCCAAGTAACACAAGGAAATCTTAAAAATACAAAAGTCACCTGTAAATTCAAGTCCAACTCACATAAGGAAATCTTACAAATACAAATCCAAGTCACCTGTAAATCCAAGCCACAGAAGGAAGTATGAATCTTTCAAATCCGAGTCACGCAAGGAATCTTTCAAATATGAGTCAAATAAGTAAACAGTGTTTATCATAATTCCAATTCAACAAATAAACAGTGTTCATCATAATTCCAATTCCCCATCATTCCAATTCAACAACTAAGTTAATCAAAATATTATAGCCACCTTCAATTGAAATCAAGGAAGAAAAGAATACAATTAATCAAGCCAGTCTTCGCACCACAAAATCGTTGAGGTAAGTTTTGAATTATGGCTGAAGATATGTTTAATTCTAGTTCTACAAATTCTTCTCATGATAATAGAGACATGGAGAATATCGGTGCTCATAACATGAACCAATCGCATAGTAACGATTCAAAAACTCCATATGAGGGTCAGATTTTTTCTACTATCCAAGAGGCGGAAGAATTTTATAGAACCTATGCACGTAATAGTGGATTTGAAATTAAAATTGGGGCAAGTCATAAATATGCCCGGTCCAACAACTTGTCCAACAGACTTTTTACATGTAACAAAGCTAGAAAACCAATTGAAAGAAAGAAACCAGACGTTGATGAAGTTGAGGGTAGTAAGGTCAAAAGGAAAAGGGATTCTATAGGACGGACGATGTGCAAAGCTAGAATGTTTGTTGTTCATCTAAAGAAAGAAGATATGTGGAAAGTTTCAAAAATTGAGTTGACTCACAATCATGATTTGGTGACTCCGAGCAAGAAAAATTTCATTCAAACACGAAAAAATATAACTCCTGTTGCTCGAACTTTAATCGAAACTTTAAACAGCGCTGGAGTTGGGCCAAGTAAAATGATGAATGTTTTTAGTGAAATAGGAGGAGGGATGGAAAATATCGGTTTTAGTGATAAGGATATTCGGAATGTTGTGCGAGATATAAGGCGTGAAACAATAGATTCAAATGATGCCCAAGCAGCATTGCAGTATCTGAAAAAACTCTCGGCGGAAAATCCTCTATTTTTTTTCGATATCAAACGAGATGAAGATAATCGTATCGCATGTATCCTGTGGATAGATTACCGATCAATGATAGCTTACAAAAATTTTGGAGATGTAGTGACATTTGATACAACTTATCGGACGAACAAGTATTCCATGCCGTTTGTTCCGTTCACGGGGGTAAATCATCATTATCATTCCGTCTTGTTTGGTTTTGCATTGATTAAGGATGAAACAGAGGATACTTTTGTATGGGTTTTTGAGACCTGGCTTCAAGCGATGAACAATAAGGCACCGGTTACCATTATAACTGATCAGGACAACGCTATGAGCAATGCGATTGCTAGGGTTCTTCCTGAAACACAGCATGCACTTTGCACATGGCATATTAGTAACAAATTTCCAGAGAAATTACATACATTGTATGATGAGTACCCAACATTTAAACATGATTTTAACTGGTGTGTGTATAAATCGTTGACTGTTGCGGATTTTGAGGAGCGATGGAAAAAGCTGATGATAGATTACGAACTGCATGACCATGATTGGCTCCAATCACTTTATGAGGTTAAACACAAATGGATCATGGCCTACACAAAGAATTTTTTTGCAGGGGGAATGACGACTACATCCAGGAGTGAGGGAATGAACAGTTTATTCGATGACTATGTGAATGCGACAACGAGTATCAAGGAATTTATCGTAAACTCAGAAAAAGCTATTGAGAAACAGGTTATGAGAGAGAGACAAGCTGACTACGCAACTTTTCATCGGACACGAACTATGACTCTTGAATCACCGTTGGAAACACATGGAGCGTCTGTTTATACAAAGGAGATGTTTAGACGCTTTCAGATTGAGATAGTAAAATCTCATAAGTTTATAATGCAGAAGCTTCAACATCTAACAACACCGGATACAAAGTCGTATGCAGTGTATAAGGCAAACACCATCGAAGAATCAAATAGGTACTTTACTGTTGTTAGTAATGTTCAAACTGGAGACATAAATTGTAATTGTCTAAAATTTGAACATTCTGGTATGCTTTGTCGACACATTCTAAGACATATGATTGCCAAAAGTACTAAAAAGATACCTGATAAATACATTTTAAGTCGGTGGTGTAGAGATGGTAATAAAGTAAACGCTGAATTACCAAAGATTTTGACTGAAATGTCCAATTATGAGGAATCTCAAACGATGCGGTACAATTATTTGGTGACGCTGCTCCTAAGATTAGCTTCTACCGGATCATGTTCAATTAATGGTTTTAAGCATGTTGTACAGTTGTGCATTGACAATCAACCCATCGTCGAGAAATTTGACCCTGATGAAATTAATGTAAAAGGGGATCCAGCAATTCGAGTAGATGATGATGAACCCGTTGAAGATGAACCGTTATTGGATCTTATTTGTTCACAAACAAAGGGGCGCAAAAAAGCTACAAGAATAAAGAGTGGGATCAAAGAGGCTACGAGTCGTAAGCAACTGAGAAAGTGTGCAATATGCAATATGATGACTAATCATGATAAGCGGAACCACTACAAAATTTTGGGCCAAGAAAAGACGGGTGTTTGAAGTTATCTTTATACGACGTTGTATGATTATTAAATTGCGAAACTATAATATGTTGGTCATATAATTTGAGTTAGCACAATGGTTTTTTTTTGGTTTTTATAATTTTTTAATTTAACTCACCAGTAGCAAAATTGAAAAGAAATGGTCATCTTAAGCTTACAAGTTTTAACTATTTCAATAAGTTAATTATGATGTCTTTGGATTTGTTATAAAATTTACAGGCTAATATGATCCTTCAATAAATACAGTGCAACCAGTCTGTACATCTATTTATCATCAGATTTGGCAAAATTAGTAGGACCAAGTGTATAATTGCAATAGACTGGCCAAAATGTATATCCAATTTGAGTTGGATTTGGCAACATGCACTAGATACGGGACAAAATTCACCAACAAACAGGAGAGCAATCAAAATACAATTAACAATCTCTTTCTGTTATCTTTTTCAAAATGGTGAAGGGGTCAAAACATTAATAAGTTGAATTCATCATATCACCAACTAAAGAGGGCTTTTGGATTTAGTAAGTTCATTGTCCCATATTAGATTGAAGTCAAAAATTCTTCTTCCGAATTTTAAAAGGTGATATTTTGCTATTGTATGGAGTATATTAAGTCAGTTAAATTTGAGAGGTAAAATTAGATGACATCATGTGAGAGACCAATAAACAAATAAATCATTAACTAAGCATTGTTCCTACCTTAATTTACTCTTTTCATGTCCTAGGTGAGTGCCCTGCATCTGATCCATATGCAAACGAACTATCACTATCCGAATCTGCATCAAGAGTATTAAGCTAATAAGAAAATGTATCAGACATGATATACGTCTAGATGGCAACATAATGACCACCATGTCAAAGCAATAGACTAAATAAAATAAATTAACACTGGGTTGGGGGGGAAGTACCACTTGAAGAAGATTCAGAGTCACTACTAGAACTGCCTGAGCTGCTTGACCTACTAACATTACCCCCTTGCTTTTCAGCTTGAACAGGAGAAGCAGTAGCAGCATTCATTTCATCTGCTTAAAAACATTTAAAAATTCATCAATGAATAATTGGCAATCAGAGCCAGCATACAAACCAAAACAAAAGGCTAAAATACAAATACTTCAAAATTTTCACTTGTTCTACTAACAACACCGGATATCAGTTGGTTACACACCCAAAAATATCAGACTTTTAAGTGTGGGAGAAAACATAACCAAAAAAAACAACTGAATTGCTACAAAACAAAGTTGTCCATATGCAATGATAACTGCTCTGCTGCAAAACAAGTAACACAAACTGAAAGTGCACAACAATTGAATTGCTGCAAAACAAACTCGGCAACCAAAGAAAACCTTTAGTATTGATATCAGCAATTTGACTGATGCAATTGGTGGAGCAGTTGGAGTATGTAATACTCATTTCAAGATAGTAAGTGTATGTAATCAGGACCAATATCTGGTTAATAAGGATAATATGTGGTTCAATTACTAGGTGATGCAAATAAAGATACAATAATGGAATCATTTTCAAACTATTCACCCGACTTACTAAAACAAAGTATTACGAATGTTAGTCAAATTTACATTCACTGATCTTCATTTGAATTCGAATCTAAAGTTTGGTCGTTACAAAGATATTTTTCAGGAATGTCCCTAGCTTTGCACATCCTAAGCTCATGTGCTATTCTAAATCTAAAGTTATAAGCCTCGTTAGGAGTCCACCTCGGTTCCTTCATGATGTTTATCCGGTGCAAAAAAAAATCTACGTACTTTGCAACATATACACCACAATCGTCTGAATTCCATTGCCTTGGCCTATTCACACAGACTTCGACTTTCGGCTTCGATGTTGGCCACTTTGCTCTAGGATTTGCCTGACGAAGTAACAAAGGAATTAACTCCACCTATAAACCAAAAAACAATCATTTAATTCCCAATGTACAATATATGTTTGTGTGATGACTTGACAAACAAGTAATATATTAATGAACTCACCACAACTGCAAAGAAGCTTTGGTATAATTGTGACAATGGCATTAATGGTTTGTCATCATAAAGTGGGTCAAATAGCATTACTTTCCACTTGTTGACACTCCAAATAAATAAGCAGAAATGATTGTTGCTTTCGTTGAAGACTGGAACGAATATATAATGACACTCATGTACTGGGGCACCAACTGGGGGATTGATGTAACTTCTTAAAAATTTGCGTGTGTTTGCCATGCTTACTCCGACACTCGGTAAGTTTTGGGTGCCCAACTCCGCAAAGTACGTTGGCATGAAATAAAACATAGCCCATCGTTGGATACCTGCATTCCACATCTTAGCTTCTCTGTCTCTCAACAACAACAAATATGCATCCAAGACATGTGCCCATAACCAACCATTGGGTCTCAGACAGTTCACATCCTTAAACTCTAAGTTGTATAGACCGCCTGGATGGATATGAGGAAAGTCTGATGGGTCGTGAGTTGGACTAAACCAATGGTGATTTAACCAAGTGATTTTCTCAATCTTTAAGTACTTAACAAAGTGAGTGTGTTTTGTTCCCTCTCTTCTTCTAACCGGCAATTTCCTACTATGTCGAGTAGAAGGGCCAACGCTGGGCTGAGTCTCTTGAGCCGTAGGTTGGGATCCCGTCACGTCAATCTCCATTTGTCCAACTAGAGGTTGCGTTGGGTTTGGATTGATTGGAATCCCTCTATAATCATTCATGAACGGCTGGTACAGTGTATTGAACCATGTCTCATACATGGTTTTTAACTCTGGTGGTTGTTCAATTGACAAAAACTTTTCAAATATAGCTTTTGCAGTCTCAATCTACAAGTAAAAAAAACACAATTTATATTAATAAAACAAGGTCATCAATTTAAAACACAAAAACATTAATAAACATAATAAATTGAACAACTTACAGTGTTGACAGCCACATATTGGTCAATGAATGCCCGTGGCTCATAATCTTCCCCTTGACGCCTGAAGGATCGAGGATGGTGTATCCGTCTCCGAGTAACTTCTCTATACCATGTCATATAATTCTCGGTAGATATCTGCTGCAAAGCCTCCAACACTTGCCCTTCTAAACTCTCCATGTAGGCCTCCCACAATCGAATATAATTGGCCCTATGGTTTTCATAATTTATCCTCTCAAACAATTTATGTTCCTCCCTCAACTCCACCATATTTTCAGCATTAGATGGATATGATTGCAAATATCCAAATTGCCTCATAAATCTGTCAGGCATTTGGAACTCAACAATGTCGTAATGTATCAAAGGTATACGGGCGGCCCCGCCTAACCTTGCCTCAAAAAAGTCCCAAGCCAAACGTCTATCAAATAACTGGTATGGACGCCACACCACATCTGTTTCTAACATATTATCAAACTCTCCTCGATAAAACACAAGATGGTGATGTGGATTTTTTCGACGCTGAAAATGTTTTGAATTAGGATCATAAGAGGAGTATGCCCAGGATAATGCCCTAGGTATCAACTTCTGAGACTTAGGCCTAGGGTTAGGACGACCAATGTTGAACCTTTCATGAGCCCACATCATAAGAAGGGTTGCACATCCTGCGAATTTTTTTGCTGTTTTGCGAGTAGCATCATGCAAACCCCTACACAAATGCCCTAAAACTGCTGCCCCCCAAGCATATGTAATTATGTCTTCCAATCTTTCCAATAACAACAAATATCTAGGATGCACAACATTTTTACTCTTTGTTGGAAACAAAATAGCGCCACACAAGTACAACAGATATGCCTTAGTGTGTTTTACCACATCATTTGGAGTAGCATCATCAGGTACTTGTCCATATCTCTGTCTTAACCAAGGCAAACTTATGCCCCCCCTTTTATAGCATTGTTCCCAGTCATCTACTGTAGCTTGTTGCCCAAATACCCTTATAAAATAACTTTTAGGATGTTCTAGTTCTCCGCAAGTCAAAGGTTTTCCTAATATTGGCAACCCGAATAAAAAACTCACATCTTCTATAGTAATGCTAATCTCTCCACAATTTAAGTGAAATGTATTTGTTTCACTTCTCCAACGCTCAACTAGAGCAGATACAAGAGATGCATCAATCTTTGACACTACAGCTTGATGACAAAATATACCAAAACCCAATTGTTCCAGTAGATACTCTTGTTGTTCAGTCAAGTTCCATTCAGTTAATTTTGCAGACATTTGGCAAATTTCTAACACACCCCTATCCTACAATTCCAACAACATAATCACAGAAATTGTCACAACATGAATGTTTCTAACAAAAGTATAAGAAATTTAAAGTTGTTATACAATAATCAACTTACAATATTTTGCCATAAGTCTGACGATATGTGATTCTCTTGGTCCCATAAGACAATTGGATTAAAAGGTCCAAGATTAATATCCATATATTACCTAAATATACATCACAATGTCAAGTATTAAACAATGTAAAAAAATTCCCATATGCGTTTATTGGATATGAGCAAAATGACAAATATAATAAACACAGATATCAATCTCCAAGCACGTGTCCTTTATACTAACACGAATATTAATTGTCCATTAAAAAACACAGATATCCATTAAAAAAGTACTCAACTCTAATTGTCTCATCATATTAACAAATAACTTAAAAAAAACAACTTGATTCAACCAGGTGGGTGAGACGAGAGTCCTTCACCACACTCACTGGAGAGAAGGGATCATATCCAATCTAGTTGTAAGGTCTTATCCCCTTATTTTTATTCCAGTGTCGAGCGTCACATGTAACATTTAACAAAACCCAAGACAGCAAGACCAAATATAACAGTCTAATCAAATCTATACCTCAACATAGAGGCGCCTATAAAAAACATACTCCTACGGCTTTGAAACTAAAGTCCATCGATTGTCGAAAGTCAGCACAAACACTATATTATGAAGGTAGATTTCTTTAGACTGTATTGCAATAAACTTAAGTAATAAGGATTAACTTACAAAATGTTAGGATTACAAGACCTCTTAAACCCTTTATCTGCATATTGGTAGACTGGTAGTTCAGCGTATATACTTTATATAGCACATGTTAGTACATGTAGTCAAAAATGCAAATAGAGAAAATCACTACAAGTACATGAACACATTTCTAAGAAGAACAAACTTGAAGATAAATGACAAATTCTAGATGTAACATGTATATATGTCCATCAAATCCAGAAGAATAATTAAATGAAAAGCCTAATGAATCCATATACAAATATATACCAAATCAAGAAAAATATATATATATATATATATATATATATATAACTAAAGATAAAGGGGAAAAAGATGCAATCTTCCTAATCAGAAATTCTTTTACAACTAAGAAATCCAAAAAACCAAAAATAAGAAGTTCCAGATAGGCTCAAATTCATTTCATAGTTGATTCAATAAATCTCCAAGACCTTCTCGAGAAACTAATAATCTATAGAAATGGAGCAGGTATTTGCCTCTACAATAATATGAAGACAAAGTTTTACATTCCAATATCAGGAACATTCTAATAAGCAGAAACAACAAGCAGTACTAAGACAATCTTTTACCTAAACTTGTGATACATTCAACAGTAAATAGGTCCTAAAAATGTAATGTTGGTACTAGAATTAAGAATCAAACACAAATGAAACAAACATTCCAGTACTTCAACAATACTTAAAACACCAAGAAAACTAAAACCCAAAATAAAAACAGGGTATATATATAACACAGTGGATTCATTTTGTCATATACCAATCAGAATAGTAATACTCATATATGATAAAACTAATAGTTGGAATGATAAATTCTAAAAACTTACTGATTAAATAAAAAACTTACCGAATTCGATTAGCAGTAGTTTTGCCCCAATTCGATTTCACAGCTATTCAAATTCTCAGCACTAGTTGTCAATTCGATTTCAAGGCTTCAATTAGCCACAATTGCGAACAGCCCCAATTCGATTTCTCCGCCCCAAAGCGATTTCTCAGTATTTTTATTCACAACGCGATTTCTCAACACACACTAGGGTTCTTGAAATCGCCGTTCTCAACCCCAAAGAGATTTCTCCACACGAATTCACAGCGCGGTTTCTTCAACACGCACTACTAGGGTTTGTGAAATCGGCCCAAATCGATTTCCCCCAAATCGATTTCACAGCTTGTTCCCCCGAATCTATTTCACAGCGTGTTAACAATCAAATTGAAATCGATTTCACCCAATTTCAACGCAGGTTAACAATCAGATTTCACCCAATGCCAATTCGATTTCACCCAATAGTAATACTAGGGTTCATGAAATCGCCCCAATTCGATTTCGCCCAATTCGCTTTCAACGTAGGTTAGCAAGTTAACAATCAGATTTTCACAGCGGGGTAATACGCTAATATGTGTCCGCTAGAATGACTAGCGGACTATATGGAAATTATTGTAACTGTGTCCGCTAGAATGACTAGCGGAGGTGAATAAAAACCTTTTATTGCCTTCGACTGATTTAAAGGGCATTTGTGTCCAAAATAATTTTAAACCCAATCCGCTAGTTATTCTAGCGGACAGCGCTGGATGGTTTTTAATCACAGCCTTTTATTTTTGTAACGAAGGGTAATGATGCTATTTGCCAATATTTGATCCATAGCAAATAGATGCTATGGATCATTGCCCTATATATATATAGGACAATGATCCATAGCGTGTATTTGCTATGGATCAAAAATTGGCAAATATCATCTCTACCTTTCATTACAATTATGAACAGATGGGATTAAAAAGGAGCTAAAGCCGTCCGCTAGAACGTCTAGCGGACTGAATAACTGCCCATTTAGGACGTTTATACCCCCACTCACCCGAACGGTTGCCCTTCACGTTTATACCCCCACTCACCCGAACAATCAAACACAAACTCATTGATTACAACAGCAGTTTGGTGTTTTGGGTTGTGTCGCCGATTAAGTTCCGCTCAATTTGGGATGGGTTGTTCATATCCGTCTGATTACGGGATGGTTTTTATTTCGCCGGAGGATCTACTGGTAATGGGCACTCTGTTTTCCGATGCAAATCAGACCCGTGTGCTTCCCGTTCTGGGCATCATGTTATGTTTATTGATTATCCTTCTAATGTTCAGATTTGGGATTCTTGATTTCAGCCATAGGCAGGCACTGTTTTGGGTTGCTGTTATGGTGATTTATTGCAGTGCTTTCTGCTGAAACTCATGTGTTTCCGGTGACTTCATTGTCGGATTTCTTGGGGGTCTGCCGGAACTTGGTTTTGTGAATGGTTTTCCCTTTCCAAGCTGCTGCCCCCTGTTTTCAGCTGGCTTTGTCTACCCACGTGGGTTGTGCAGCGACTGATTGCATCAAAGGTCATACATAATCTCATGTTGGAGAAAACAATGGGGTCCCACATGCTGCTAGAAATCATGGGTATAATGGTCCAAAAATTATATTAATCAAGTCCGCTAGTTATTCTAGCGGACGACGAGTCCAGTTTTTTAATCCCATCCGTTCATAATTGTAATGGAAGGTAGAGATGGTATTTGACCATTTTTGATCTATAGCAAATACATGCTATGGATCATTGCCCATATATATATACATAAATTTGTCACTAAAAACAAAAATAGTGTCCTTTTAGAATTAAAAATTTGACAAATGAAACTCTTTTTTGAAACATAGAAAGTATTTGTCATCTTCCGGTATTTAGCCTATTTTTCAGTTTTTAAGAGTTTGGTCTAACGAGGCAAACTAAGAGGATTGCTGCTGCTGCAGCTGCCAATTAATTTTCACCATCTTCAGGAGTATCTTGTCTTAATTTTTCAGATGAAGATTTATTAGATTTTAGTAAAGGCGTAAATGAGTCGAATTAAACTGAACAGATATATAGTTGTTCGGATTTAACTCGAAAAATTAAATTCATATTCGCATTCGATTTAAATTCGAATTGTATTTAAAAAAAGTATACTCAGATTCGACTCAGCTTGAATATTAATTACTCGAATTTGATCCGACTCGGATCGAATTATATTCATATTACTCACGAGTTTCGAATTCAAACTTAAATTCAAGTCTTCACATAGTGACTAGCTTTATAATACATATAATTATAAATTGAACTTATTATTTTACTTAGAAATGAAAAAATAAATTTACAGTTACACTTTACAAATATAAAATCACAATAAAAATTAAAAACAAAATAAAAAATAATAACTAATTATTCTAATTTTACTTAACGTTGTACATATTATAAGAGGATGTATCGAGTCTCTACTCAAATATGTATCAACCGATTATATATCGAGTCACAATCGAGAATTCAAGTAGTTTGAATTCTAAACGAGTCGAGTATAACTTTACTCAAATTCTATTCATATTTTTATTCGAATTATCTTTTGTGTTCAGATTTAGATCATATTACTAACGAATCTGATTCTTATTCACATTTTTTCTAGTCGAGCCCGAACAGTTTAGTTTGATTTATTGCCTTAAATTTTAGTTGAAACATTATCAGTCAATTAATTTTGATGGTAACCTTATTCGCTTGAAATAATGTTACTACCATATATAAAAATACTGATCAAAGGCGGCTTTATGTACACCTGTCAAAATATTCCAAAATGGATCCATACATGAAGTAGATGTAATCAATGGAATTACAAAAATTTGAATTGGCAAAGCCAGGGATTCGTGGCTATGAATGGGAAATTAAAGAATTCCCTATGTTTAAAATAAAAAATAAAAAAATAAATCATTATATTTGATGGAAATAGTTTTATTTAAGGATCAATTTTTCCAATTTAGGTTACTTTTAGCTTAATTAATGATGATGTGTTTTAGTTTAGTTGATAATTCTTAATTTAGTAGAGGCACTTCAAATCAAATTTTGCTCAAATTGAAATCTTGAATTTCACAAAAAGAGACTCATTTGAATATTTTTTCCACTAATCACTTTGCAAAATTCATATGAATTTATTTGATTTTTATTAATGCCATAGCTAACATTGTAAACTAATTAAAAACTTATTACGTACAAATTTGTTATTTTAGAATTTTAAACGAATTTATATCATAATTTAAATTCTAAGATTTTACAAATTAAGTAAGGTCAATAATAAAATAAAAAAAAATAAAATAAATAAAATTGGGGAAACTTTTAGTGCATGATACCCTAATTTGTTCATAAACGAGCAAAGTATCCCTCGAATTTCATAATCCACACCGGGTATGTGAATGCTACTTATTGTGCTTGTTCGGTTTCTGCAACTTTCTATCAAATTAAAAGCACCAATTCAAACGCAGGTGGGTCCGGCATTTAATCCGCGTTTGGAGAGAAAAACGCAACGCCAACAATTCTCCTGATTGCGTTTTCATGGCAAGAATCAGACCAGACCATATTACCCTTTAAATCGGAGCAATATGACACTTTGGCAGACACCCCTTAGAAATTTCAATTAAGACTTGAAATTAAAACTTGAATTGATCTCTCCTTATAAATTGTAATTAGAATTTAAAATTTGCAATTGCACATACCTAACAAAATAATAATAATATTACTTTATTTATTAGTATTATGTAAACTAATTCTTATTATTAATTATTATTGTTATTCATCATCTAATAGATTATAGAACTCCAAATGAAAAATAATCTTACATATTAATTTTTGTTCTTTCTGGTCATTTTATAGCATTTTAGTCCCAACATATGCATTTCTAATCGAACAACAATTACATTTTTAATTACATAAGTTAATGATAGGCGAATAAGATTTTAATTTTCTAAACACTACTCCTGCTGCAAACACACATTCAACTGCATTTGTAAAACACTTCTACTGCTGCTACTGCTGCCACTGTCTAATAACCGAGCAAACCCATTATTCTCCTTATGTGAGTGTGACTAGCTAGCATAATTTTATGTTTTCTATATTCCTAAATGTTTTTTTTTTGTTTTTGAAAGCATATTCCTAAATGTTACTCCCTCCGTCCCAAATTAATTGCTTTTCTAGGACTTTTTAAAGTTAAATTGACTATTTTTAAAATTAATAATTAAACATATATAAATATATTTCTAAAATTATAAAAATTGAAATTAATAATAAGTTATATATACTTTCTTTTGGTTATAATATCTTTACTTATATATTAGTAAAAATAGTAAAAAAATTAGTTTTAAAAATAGTCAATTTGACTTTAAAAAGTCCTAGAAATGCAATTAATTTGGGACAGAGGGAATAGTTATCTACCTATGAGGTAGTCCTATGTGATTTTTATAGTATTTTCCTTTTCTTTTTTCTTTTTCATTCTGAAACAGTCTATAAAGGATTAAAGTATATTAAAATTATAGATTTGTTGCAATTTATAAAAAATGATAAATATAAAAAGAGCACACAAATATAATCCCATTAAAATTATTTGCAGATAAGGATGATGAGACAATCATAATTAAAATCTAATGAATACCATATTACTCTTGAAATACTAAAAGAAAAATTACAAAACTTATAAATTTGACTAATTTTTCAATACGACAATTCGGACAACATACTCCCCTTTAATCACGGAGTGTTAGACTTCCTTTGTCTAATTATAATATAATTGAAAAATGAAAACCGTGCCTTAGACGCTGGAATCACATTCCCATCAGTCGATCACTTCCGTTATGCGGATAACTTCTAATCTTCTACGTCTCAAATTCATTCTGTTTAGTTCAACAACAAAAATTTAAGCCCAAAAATGTTCATTATATTTCAAGATTACAGAAAAAAAAAAAAAGAAGTATAATTTTCACTAGCTAGTTAATTTGAAATTTATTCCTATTCCTTATATAATACTTCCTTCGTCCCAAATTAAGTGCTCAGTTTTGACTTTTTAAAGTCAAATTGACCATTTTTAAAATTAATATTTTTACTATTTCTGCTAAAATATAAGTGAAGAGATTATAACCAAAAGAAAATATATACAATTTATTATTAACCCCAATTTTTATAATTTTAGAAATATATTTATATATGCTTAATTATTAATTCTAAAAATAGTCAATTTGACTTAAAAAAATTAAAACTGAACAATTAATTTGGGACGGAGGGACTAGTGTGGTTTTTTCCGCAACTCGGGTCTTCCTACCAATACCATGCATCGCAGTTGGAGTTTTCCTATAATTTTTTTTCCACAACTCGGGTCTTCCTACCAATATCATGCATCGCAATCGCAGTTTTCTTATAATTTCTACCCATGTCAGGCGTAGCAATTATAGTTCCATATATATATATATATATATATATATATATATATATATACGGAGAGGCTTTAGAGCGAACTTTAAAGACGAACCGTCGTCTTTGGTGTCTATGGCGACGGTTCGACCCGTCGTCAAAGACTACATGGCTATGGCGACGGGTCGAATCGTCGCCATAGACACCAAAGACGACGATTCGTCTTTGGTTTGCTTAGAGCCGTTTTAGAGCCGGACCGTATATATATATATAGTTGGCGCAAAACCAGTAGTATAAACTGCAGAGCTTTTCTTTAACCATGGCTACTCTTATCACTTCTCTCTTTTGTCTCTGTCTCATTTCCTCTGTCCTCCCCACGTTTGCAGCTCCTACCTTGTTATTTCAGGTACATAAATTACACCAATTAATACGGTTAATTGTGGTGATTCGCTTGATTATATATTTATACTTTACTTGATTTTTTGATGATATTTAATGAAGGGTTTTAATTGGGAATCAAGCAATAAGCAAGGAGGGTGGTACAATTCATTAATTAACTCCATTTCAGAGGTGGCTAGTGCTGGAGTTACCCATGTTTGGCTCCCTCCGCCTTCTCAGTCTGTTTCTCCCCAAGGTGGATTCTGTTTTCCTATTTCTGTTTACTGGTATTTTTGTTATTGATTTATCGTGCATATGGGGTGTTTGTGTAATTGCCTGAGTGAAACTCCATCACCATTAAACTATTATAACATGACTCTTTGTATCATCATAAGTTTTATCTTTTGTATAATTGCTAATTTTTCTTTGGGTCCTCTTAACATGTGCCCTACGGGCACATGCTATCCTTTTTCTTTAAATGGATGAACATATAGTCAAAAAATTGTGATGTTTGAAAGAGATAAAAGTGAATGTGTAAAGTTATAGTTCCTTCCTAGTACACTAGTTTACTTGAATATGTTCAACTAGAAGCATTTTTTTGTTCCCTCTTCTTTGCTTGATTTAGAAACTCATTTATAAAATCTATGTATTTGAGTATGGGTATATAGAGTTGCAAACTTGGGATAATACATGTATTTCTATGTTTGTTGTTGTTGATGATAATGCTTAGGCCATGTTTGTTTGCAATGATTATAGTCCCGGACTATATTTCGATGGATTATAATCTCAAAACTATTAATCCTAAGATTAAGTAGTCCTAGTCATATGTTTGTTTAGAATGAGATTATTTATGTGATAACTTAAGATTATCCAATTTTATGTTTGTTTTGTCCAGAATTATTTAAAGGATCGGATAAAAATATCGTTTGCACTATTTTACCCTTACTAGCTAAATCGTGAATAGGAGACACTTGTCATTTCTTAAGAAGACTAAAGTTAATTTTGTCCACAAATTGTTAATCCCAAATAGTTGGGATTATAATACCTGGTTGGACATGGTATTAAATAATCTCATTTCCAAGTCATTTTTTAATCCTTGGAATGGCTTGGATTAATAGTCTTAGGTCCAATTTTTAAAACAAACCAGAGATTTGGGATTAATAGTCTTGCACATCAAAATGGGATAACAAATCAACTTCCAGAACTCAGTGCAATGTCAATTTGCTCAACGCTAGCTTTGATATCGTCTTATTTGTTGATGCAATGAATCAGAGTGAATCAAATATGTTTTTCACTGCATTGTTGATGCAATGAGCATAAAGCTAAATTGTGCTTGTCAACAAGTTGAAGTCTTATTGTTACTCTCTCTTTATCCAGGATATATGCCAGGAAGGCTATATGATCTCAATGTGTCCAAATTTGGAAATGAGAATGAACTAAAAGCATTGATTAAGGCATTCCATGACAAGGGAATTAAATGCATTGCTGACATAGTAATAAATCACAGATGTGCCGAGAAACAAGATAGCCGAGGTATATGGTGCATCTTTGAGGGAGGAACTGCAGATGATCGTCTTGACTGGGGGCCATCGTACATTTGCAGAGACGATACGAAGTATTCTAATGGTGAGGGGAACCTTGATACTGGAGATGACTTTGCAGCAGCTCCGGACATTGACCATCTTAACCCAAGGGTACAAAGAGAGTTGTCGGATTGGATGAATTGGCTAAAGACTGCAATTGGATTTGATGGCTGGAGATTTGATTTTGTCAAGGGGTATGCTCCAAGAATCACCAGGATCTACATGGAAAATACCTCCCCAGATTTCGCGGTTGGGGAATACTGGGGTGATCTTTCCTATGGGCAGGATGGTAAACCGAACTATAACCAAGACCAGAATCGTAATCAACTGGTTCAATGGGTTCAAACTGGCGGTGGACGTATCACAGCATTTGATTTCACAACTAAAGGGATTCTTCAAGCTGCTGTGGAGGGGGAGTTATGGAGAATGAAGGACTCGAATGGAAATCCTCCAGGTATGATAGGAGTTTTACCGCAAAATGCTGTGACTTTTATTGACAATCATGACACCGGATCAACTCAGAAACTTTGGCCATTCCCATCCGACAAAGTCATTCAAGGATACGCGTACATTCTCACTCATCCCGGGATTCCATCATTGGTAATTTTTTGTTGCCTTATATTCTATGTTATACGTACTCTTCACTTTGCCCATAAGTACTAGTGTCAGCACTCGACACCCGGACAACGGTATAGGTACTGGACACTTTATTTTAGTGTAAAAATTTGACAAAATTGAAGAGTATCTGTGTCGGACTTTTCAAAATACCTTATCCAACCGGACACACCATCCGAGTCAGTGTAACATAGCTTATATTCAATTTTGTTCATTCAAATTCTGCTGTGTAAAATGGTGCTTGCTGTTCTATATCTATAAACTGAAAGACAGTTGCTTATTTTGTTTTGCAGTTTTATGACCACTTCTTTGATTGGGGACTAAAGGGTGAAATATCTAAACTGACAGCAATTAGAATAAGGAATGGGATCAGTGCAACAAGCAGAGTGCAGATTTTGGCTTCTGATTCTGATCTCTATGTAGCAAAGATTGATGATAAAATATTTGTCAAAATTGGGACAAGGTTTGATGTTGGAAATCTTGTTCCACCAAATTTTAAAATTGCTACCTCTGGGAATGACTATTGTGTGTGGGAGAAAAAATTGGTTTCCCAAAGCCCACAAAAATGAAAGTTACCAACTTCTCCTTTTAAATTTCAATGAATAAACCATATATGATTCTCTAGTAGAATAACAATAACTCCCTCTGTTCAAAAAGAAAGAAAAAACAGAAGTCTCATTTGTTTAAATTCTTTTGTTTTAAAAAACAAGCTACTTTATTTTGCTAGTAGTATAAAAATACACAATGTACTCAAGTTTTTAATCATAATTAGAATATCATGTCATCAATAATGGAGGAATAATAATCTAACATTCAAAAAATTTAAAAGTAAATATGAAACAAAATTATATTTTTATAATAATTATATATGTAACGCATGCAACACTTAGACCAGTTTGTATAACTATATAACATAAGTTGTGATATACTCCTTCCGTCCCTTAATATAAAACGTTTTAGAAAAGTATTTTTGTCTCTTAATATATGACGTTTGAAAATTTCAAATAAATATTAATTCCTTAGTTTTTAATATTACCCAAGTATTAAATATAACTTTGGTTCTCTCATTATTTTTTACCCAATAAATAATACTCTTTTTTTACAATACAAAGACAATATAGACAATTGATATTATATTTAATGTTATACAATTAGTTTCTTAATACTTGTGCACAACTCTAAAACGGCTTATATTAAAGATGAAGGGAGTAGCATTTGACACAAAATTTGAGACACATTTTCTTCAAAAATCCCTAATAGCAATATTTAAGGCTCAAATTTCAGAATTTGAAACTCCCGCTCTCCACCAGTTCCAACGCTCCAATTCAGAAACACTCTTTTCATCTCCCATTTTTAAACTCTCCCTCTTTCAATCCCCATTTGGCCATTTCTAAACAATCTCCCTCTCCTTCTCCCAAAAGAAATGGGTGGCACTCACAGTCGTGAGCATTTGGAACTTTCAGACTATGAATCCGAAGAATCATCACAATCCCACGAAGAAGAACACAAACGAAGACTCGAAAGACGAACAAGAAGAAGAAGAAGGTGAACAGACTTCTTCAGATCGCAAAGCACCCAAAACTCCTTCATCTATGGACGAAATAGAGGGCAAGCTTAAAGCCCTTAAGCTCAAATACCCATCTCAAAATCCGGCCCTGAAAAACGCCGTGAAGCTCTATCTTCACGTTGGCGGCAACACACCCAATTCCAAATGGATTGTATCCGATAAGGTCACTTCATATTCCTTCATCAAGACCCCCAAAATTGAAGAATCAGAAGGTGAAGAGGAAAATGATGAAGAGGAGGAGAAAGATGCTTGGTGGGTATTGAAGATTGGGCCGAAAGTTCGAGTTAGAGTAAGTGCTGAGATGCAATTGAAGACTTTATCGGACCAACTTCGTGTTTTTAGTTTCGAAGGGAGTTTGGGCCATGAAGATTTTCAATGAGGAAGGTTATAGAAGTTTTGTGACTAGTATGAAGTGTTTGTTTGAGAATACTTATGGGGTTGAACTCAACGATGCTAATAAGGTTAAGGTTTATGGGAAGGATTTTATTGGGTGGGCAAATCCCGATAAGGCAGATGAATCTGTTTGGGAGGATGCAGAGGATAGTTTTGTGAAAAGCCCCAATTTGGCTACCCCTGTGAGGGAAACTCTGATTTGAGGGAGGAATTTGAGGAGGCTGCTAATAGGGGAAATATACGGAGTTTGGCTTTAGGTGCATTGGATAATAGTTTCTTAGTTGGGGATTTAGGGATTCAGGTTGTAAAGAATTTTAATCATGGGATTTCTGGGAAAGGAGTGTGTGTGAATTTTGATGATGGGAGGGGTAGTGTAGCTTATTCGACGCCTAGAAAGGCTATTCTTATGAAGGCTGAAACTAATATGCTACTCATGAGCCCAGTGACTACTGATGGGAAGCCACATACAAGGGGGCTTCATCATCAGCTTGATATCGAAACGGGGAGGATTGTTACTGAATGGAAGTTTGGGAAAGATGGAACTGATATTACAATGGGGGATGTTACTAATGATAGTAAAGGAGCTCAGATAGATCCCTCAGGGTCAACTTTCTTGGGCTTGGATGATAACAGGTTATGCCGGTGGGATATGCGTGATAGGCATGGTATGGTTCAGAATCTTGCAGAAGCTAATACTCCAGTGTTGAATTGGGCCGAAGGGCATCAATTTTCTGGAGGGACAAATTTTCAGTGCTTTGCAACTACTGGTGATGGGTCTATTGTTGTTGGGGCTCTTGATGGGAAAATAAGGTTGTATTCAGACAATTCTATGAGGCAGGCGAAAACTGCTTTTCCGGGGCTTGGTTCACCAATCACTCATGTGGATGTTACTTATGATGGGAAGTGGATATTGGGTACAACTGATACCTATTTGATTCTTATGTGCACTATGTTTATTGGCAAGGATGGGAAGTCAAAGTCTGGTTTTGCTGGGCGGATGGGGAACAGAGCCTCAGCTCCAAGATTGTTGAAGCTGACTCCTTTGGATTCAAATATGGCTGGAATAAACAATAAGTTCCGCGGTGCCCAATTTTCATGGGTATGTTTGAGGTTACATACGGATTGATATATGTCTAGTGTTGCTTCCATGCTGTTACTAGCGGCATTGTGGTGTTGGTAGCTTTATAAGAATGAGGAGATCATATGCATTTTCCATGGTCCACAATATTCTCGGTTAAATGGTTCATTTTTTTTTATTGAGTATATCAAATTGTTAAGAGTTGCAAAGTAACGAATAACACAATAAGAGAGAAATATTGAAGAAGCAATGCAAGAGAAAATTGTAGGAGCAAAGCTTTAACATTATAATAGCTTATATTTGTGTTGTGTATTCAAAAGTGAAAAGACCTATTTTTAGGCCTGAGATTACCAGCTCGACTGAGCAAGTTGGCCGAGTTGGGGTGCAACTTATTTTTTCAAGTTGTATTGTGTGTGTGTGCGCGCGCGTGTTACACATCATATATACGCATCAATATCCCCCCTCAAACCCAAGGCGGGTTGTTTCACCCTCCAAAACAAGGACCTTCCAAACTAAAAGCTGAAAATAATAGTAATGTATCTTCTATTTCCATAGCTCTGAATGATCATGATTCAATTTCAAATGGTTTTTGTACAAGTAATCCTCCTGCTACTGTCTTATATGTCAATCCATGTATTTCTTGTTATTACGTTTCTGCTTGTTGCAATCACATAACAAACAATTCTGCTCTATTTTCCACTAAAACATTTCAATCTCGCACTCCTAGTATCCAAGCTGTCGATGGTTTTGTTATATATATTGGGAATATGTGCATCTAAAAGATCTTTCATACTGAGCCCAATACCGAAGTGAGTTCTATACATATAACCAGCAACGAGAAAAAGATGCAATAACTAGATGATGATGAGCCATATCAAATAATAGTGTACATATCTCTGCCTGAAACGTGTCTCTTCCTAACATGTAACCAAGCTCGTCTTAAATCTTGTTTTTGTTGGTCAATTGTGTGAACTTGATTTTGATGTATTATTTTCTACATCTGATGAGGTGAGTGAGAAACTCTTGGTGGAGGCTTCATAGAAACTTCCTCCTGTAAATTGCCATTAAGGAAGGCATTCTTGAAATCCATCAGCCATGTGCTTAGTATCGAGCTACAACAATAACAATTAAGTGATGAACTAATGTGATGTGAGCATGGTTCAAAGTAGTGGTAGCGACCTATGTTTCGAAAGGTTATTTTTTGAATTGGTATTGGTTTCGGTATCGGTTAGCTAGTTAGGAGCTTACAAAAAAGTAAAAATAATTATGAAAAAATTATAAATAATAAGAACAACAAGATGAATTAATTAAGTTCACTAAAAACACTATCTAGTGCACATAACATTGTCCAAATGATAAAATAGACATCTCGCAGTCTTGGCTCAAATGGTTAAGCACACACATGTTCGGTATAATTTAAGTACAATTTAACTTAATTAAGTATATTTTAAGTATAATTTTTTTCACGTTGACTTAACTAGGTATTATATAGGTACAATTTAATTGTACTTTAAGTACAATTTAGCTTAACTAACTATATATTAAGTACACTTTTTATATTTTTTTAAGTTATACTTAATTAAGTGTTATATTGGTACATTTTAAGTACAAATTAACTTTAACTAAGTATATTTTAGGTACAATATTATTTCATTTATTTTAAGGTATACTTAACTAGGTACTACATAGGCATAATTTAGGTATAATTTACAGAGAAAGGTTCATTCTCTTTTGTCGTCTCCCTTTTATAGCTTTTAGCATATTTGATTTTATTTTTTTGGTGGCGTTTCTCCCCTATAGCTGTGATTTCTCCTTTATTTGGACCGAAACCGGTATGCTATTCGTGTCAAGGTTGCAGTTCGGCATTGACCGATACCTAGCCGATAGTTCGACCGATACTTTGAACCATGGATGCAAGCAACATAAGCAAAAGTTTCCTCGTAATCAATTCCATACTCTTGAGTAAAATCTGTTGCCACTAGATGTGCTTTGTATCTTTCCACTGTTCCATCTAATTTAGACTATTTAATATTGGTTTTGAAATCCATTTACAACTGATAGACCTTTTATAAGGGAATAAGTCACCCATATCTCAAGTGTGGTTTGATGCCTGCAATTCTCCAGCCATTTCTGGCTGCTGAAGGAGATGTGGATTCCATCAAATTTAGTATTGATTTTGTAATCCGTCTACTGCTTGGTATGTGTTTGAACATCGAATCTAAGGTTTGGCTCTTGGTGGCTAGTATTCTCTATTCTTATGGCATGTTGCCATTCTACTAACTTCCCAATTCCCCAAACTTCTGCATTCACAATTTTGTCTGTGCTTCTATATACTTATTATGTATTTACTTTAGGAATGTCTTATGTTTAAATTGTCTAATAGGGTTTAATACTTGGTTAAATGCAAAAAAGCTCTACTTTACTCTGCTAGCAGGAAGACTCAAATTTGAGTCAATGAAGTAGCAGTGGTAGTACTTGGGTGACTTCTGCATTTAGGATTTATGTTGTGTTTGTTTAGATCTGAACAGCTCTTAATGGATATGCCTCTGAATCGGTAAGAGGCAAAACTTGTTTGGCAAAATTTTTTTTCCCTCTTAATGCCTCTTAATCGGTTAGACACAAATATGAAGCTGAACCATATAGAGGCATGTCTGAATGAGTTTGATTATTTTTAGACAAAAATACCCTCTTCAATATTATTATTTTCCTTTCCTATCCACTAACACCACCACCACCACCAGCGCCACTGCCGCCGCCACCAACCACCACCAAATCTACCGCCACCACTATCAAATCTACCAACACCAACACCAGATCTACCACCACCACACCCAGATCTACCACCAACAAACACCATTTAGAAGAAAGGAGGGCAGGAGGAGAGATGGGGGAGGAGGGGTGGGGGGGGCGGGAGGAGATGGGGGAGGAGAGAGGGAAGAGGGAAGAAGGAAGAAGGAAGGAAGAAGATGGTGTTTTGTGTTTTGTTTTGTTTTTTTTTTATTATAGGGTTAAAATAGTAAAATCATTTTATTCAGATATTTTAAAAAAATAATTATCAAACAACATTTTTTCATTCAGATACAATATTATTCAGATGCTCTATATTATTCAGATGTCTAGACTATTCAGGTCTTAACAACTAATTTTATCAAACACCACCTTAGACTTGTTAAGTTGAGTTAGCTGGTTAGTAACTCTGTCTTTTTTTTTAGTGGAGGTCTCTAATATCTATGTCGGTTTAGTTGAAATTAGTATGCAACTAACTTAGGAAAAGCCTTGCTACTCAAGTACTTTTGTGGGCAAAATAGACATTATATAACATTTTGCATTTGAATTGTGTACTTTAAACATCTTTATATGTCAATTTTTTTTGTACTGGGACAAAGGGCGTAACTGGTACAGAGTTTTTATTCTTCTTATTTCTTCTTAGGTCACTGAGGAAGGGAAGCAAGGGCGCCATCTGGTTGCAACAGTTGGCAAGTTCAGTGTGATATGGAATTTCCAACAGGTGAAGGATGGTTCTCATGATTGCTACAGAAATCAAGTTGGCCTAAAGAGTTACTATTGCTACAAGATAGTTCTAAAACATGACTCCATTGTTGATAGTAGCTTCATGCATGAGAAATATGCTGTCAGCGATTCACCTGAGGCTCCCCTGGTGGTGGCAACCCCCATGAAAGTTAGCTCCTTCAGCATATCTAACAGGCGATGATACAATGTAACAAAGCTCTTTGTTTATGTGTATGCCTTAGCTACCTTAATTAGGTTGTTTCCAAATGATTACTTCTGAACTTCCTTATTGTATCTCAAACTGTAGTTTAATTTTAGTAAGTTCCGAGACTGTTGCAAGTGGTTTTAATGAATCCAAACTAGTTATTGCCGTTTCAGATTTCCTTGTTTCTGGTAAGAAGTTGAGAAGCATATTGATGAATTATAAAGTATGCTTTCTTGTGATTTTTGACTAAAACTAGCAAAATCAGTCTTGCCATAGGGTAAGATTTTAACTACATTCTTGTGTGCTCACAGGATGCTGAACCTTCGTTTTTCTTCTAGTATGTATTCTATTTCTAGATTATGTTGAAGTTCTCGTAGATTCCTTATGTCTTATCAATTATTGAATGTACTATTCCGTGTTGCTACCGAAATTTATATGCAATTGATGGAACACCCATAATATCTTTCTGTTAGAGGCTCTGTGTGGGTCGTACTCTAACGTTGTAATGTCACCAGGAATTTTTTAAACTAAGCTGATATATCCATCCATTTGATGCCAAAGTCACTTTCAGACTTTCTTCTTGTTCAGCTGCAACTACTTGGACCAAAATTTGAACTCTATTTTATCAAGATTCAGTATTGCATATTTAATCCAAAGGCTCAAAAGAAATTGAGATAAGTGGGGACCATGTAGTTTATTGGCTACTTGGATGTATTAGAATTTGTGGTTTGTATATGTACATGCCTGCAGTTTGAGAATTGAAGGAGTTTTGTTAATTTAGAAAAATGGACACTGCAGTCAGAAGAGGGTTCCAAGTTCTGGCATGCTCTGGCTCTTCTTCCTTTCTTGGCAAGAAAATACATAAAACATCACTTGCTGCAACTTATTTGCCTACTGCTCGAAGAGGACATGCTCCAGATTACTTTAGAACCAGCATTCGAGCTCAGCAACGCCCCACATGGCTGCCTGGGCTTGACCCTCCACCTTATCTCGATGGAACGTAAGCGCCTTATTCTCCATTTGCTGATTTCTGCCCACATCTGTTGCTAGTGTTGGTTAAAGTTCTTTTTTTTTGTTTAAAATCTGTAGTCTCGCAGGAGATTTTGGATTTGATCCACTTGGGCTTGGGGAGGATCCCAAAAGCTTGAAGTGGTATGTGCAAGCAGAATTGGTTCATGCTCGCTTTGCTATGGCTGGAGTTGCTGGAATTCTTCTCACTGATGTAAGTTTTTTTTTTTTTTTTTGATTTATTCATTTGCTCTTCATTTTCTCTTTTTGTATCTTTATGTGCAATCTAAGAAGAGAAAAATCACCCTTCAGAAGTTCAGTGGATAACCTCACTTCTTGTACTCTTTATTATAAATGTGATATCCCTCTATTACCCTGTTAAACCCTGTGTTTAGTCACAACAAACTGATAAAATTTTCTTATACTTTCGGATAACCATTTTTTTTTTGTTGCTAAATAATCGGATAACCTTATCCTACATAATATGATTTTGTTATCTACCACAAACTGTTGGTTGGCTGCTTTGAGACAATGTTTAGATTATAGTGTCCTTCCAAAATTTGCAAGTACTTGAATAATATCCACACTGTAATAGTTGAATTAGTTCTTTTATTTCTCGAGTTCAGCTATATCTTGCGGTAAAACATTGCGACTTTTATTGCAATAATTTTGACTAATATATTTCCTATTTCTATTTTTATGGATTATTTCCATAATTTTATTTTTACGTCTGAAAATTTTGACAGAAATCATACTTCACCTCATTTTCACTATTGGTTCAATCTCTCTATTTTCTCATCACTTCACATTTATTTGGTGATCATCTAGTTTCTTGTTGCAGTTACTTCGAGTAACAGGAATAAGCGATTTGCCGGTTTGGTATGAAGCCGGAGCCACCAAATTTGATTTTGCCAGCACTAGAACCTTGTTCATAATCCAATTACTCTTGATGGGGTAAAACTTTTTAACCACTGTAGATCAATGAATTGATTATTTTTCCATTTTTCCATTTTTCCATTTTTCATGTTCAAATTTCGTATTTAATAGAACATGATATCTGCAACTACCAATTCTTTTCAACTCTTTTGCTTATGCAGATTTGTTGAGACCAAACGGTATATGGACTTTAGTACTCCAGGATCTCAAGCCAAAGAAGGATCTTTTTTCGGATTAGAAGCTTCTCTCGAAGGTTTAGAACCAGGGTATGATTCATAAGGTTGCATGTTCTAGTTATTCTCAGTCACATTTTCTTATGTATTATACATAGAAAAATAATTTATATGTCGATTAATTTTATATCGAATGTGAATTGGCAGAATTGCGACTAACATGAAACTGTAAGTGATAAAATAGAACAGGTTAGAACAAACTATAACAGACAAAGAAATCAATGACGGAAATTAAAGACAAGAACATAAGATTTACGTGAAAAATTCAAATCGAGAAAAACCATGGACGAGAGGCAAAAGACCGAAGTATGAATAATACAAGCTATGAATCTCTATTTGAAAACGACTAAAATTGAGAAAGAAAAGAATATACAAACTTACAACAACATATATGTAGCCTGATTAAAAACATAATGGGCCCAAATAACACAACAGGTCCATACACGGGAGCGAAGCCCTCGACCTTAGTCCTCCACTATTACCACTAAACCTCATCTTTTTTTCCTTTTGGGTCGCTGCACAATATTTCGAGTCGGTCAAAAATCGAATCCCGAACAAGAATTCAGGACACATAACAGGATAGTTATATGTGGATCCCTTCTTTACACTCTTTTATCCCATGCATCCACATACTCAATATTTAATATCGATGTGAATTTGTTGTCAACACATACATATTGTCATAATATCATTGCAAAAATTTTGAATTTACCATTCATGTCGTGTTACAGATACCCGGGTGGTCCTCTGTTCAATCCTCTTGGGCTTGCTAAAGATGTAAAAAATGCTCAGGAGTGGAAGCTGAAAGAGATTAAAAATGGTTAGCATTTTGTTTGCTAATGCTTTATAATCTTATGTTTCATCTCTTTGATCCTTCTTATTGTTCATAATGTAGGACGGCTCGCCATGGTAGCGATGCTGGGATTTATTGTGCAAGCTTCAGTGACTCATGCAGGCCCTATTGACAACCTTTTGGAGCACCTCTCAAATCCATGGCACAAAACTGTCATTCAAACTCTAGCAGGATCTGGTTCTTGATTGTAAATTGTAGAGTTTCTGTTCTCAGCTTTTGATAAATCTCAATTGTACATCATGGTATGATTTTTTAAAGTCAAGGTGAACTATGCACAATGGACTGTACTATAGGTTTTATTTTATTTTTTTTATTATTTTGGCTAATTGTACCCTGCAGAACTACTAAAAGAAAAAGAGGAAAATAATTTTTCTTGATCATCATAAGTAATATTTCTCTCAGTACAGAAAAAGGAAATAGAGCATGCCAAAAGTTTACCCAGGAAAATATGCTAGAGCTCATGTTCTTCTCAGTATATATATGGCAAAACTAATGATTTGCCCACTATAGTTGGCAAGTTTTACTTATTACACCATTAAACTTTTAATTTTTGTAATTATCACAGTAAACTAATTAAAATAGTGAAATTGGGTCATTCTGTTAAATTGAATGAACGGTTGTTAAATCTTTTCAACTTTTTTCCTATGTGGATGTTGAAAAGAAAAGAAAAAAAAAGAATATGACCTAACCCTATCAGACATGGTTTACATGGCAAAATAATCCCTTCAAGCACTTGACCTCATTTGACCATCAAACATAAGGTTGGGAGAGAGAGAGAGAGAGAATATGTGAAGATGTGAAGGCAATCTTAAAATCTAGGGTTCTACTCCTAAAAATCTCTGGCTTAGATCTTCGTTGGTACAAATTATGTATGATTTTGTGTTTAAAAACTAGGGTTTTAGCGAGATTGTTTAAAAACTAGGGTTTTTTTTTGCGATTGATTATTCTTCGTGCCGATTGAGCTGGAACCCTAGTTACACGTGGTTTACGCGGCAAAATTAGAGATTGATTCAGCCAAAATCAAAGGAGA
Source organism: Aralia elata (assembly GCA_034770075.1). Classification (NCBI taxonomy): domain Eukaryota; kingdom Viridiplantae; phylum Streptophyta; class Magnoliopsida; order Apiales; family Araliaceae; genus Aralia; species Aralia elata. The sequence goes on along the minus strand of CM068377.1, from coordinate 28,379,594 downwards.
AAAGTAGGGGTTTTCTTCTTCTCAAACCATTTGAACACCTAAAAGGTTGTTAATGGCATCTTCAGATTGTAGATTCTCGTCAGTTGCTCCAAAGAGGGTTGAATGTTTATGCGGTCTATCTGAATCACTTTGTGTCTCCACAAAGAACAAATCAAAAGGGAAGAAGGTTCTATGAATGTCGTTTTTACCTAGTAAGTAAATTTTATGTATAAATTTGTATATTATTGTAATGTATTTTGGATTCAATTTGGTTGGGTGTTTTTTTCTTTTACAAGACGTTAATAAATATTGTGGATTTTTCAATGGTTGAACATAAGTTCTCAAAATGAAGTTCATGGTAATGGTTGTAGTGAAAAACAAAATAAGAAAGCTGAAAGAGAAGTTAAAGAATTTGAAAAGGGAGGCCTTAAATTTGGAGTTAGAATGTGTCTGACTAGGAGAGGCAAATAAGAAATTATAATTATATGTGATATTGACTTGTGTTGTATTAAGTTATGTTTTTATGAATTTTTAAGCATTATAAGCTATGTAATCAAGTTATGTTTTCATGAATTTGTAATCATTCTAAGCCATGTAATGTACTATTATTTATTGTAATGTATTGTATATTGTGATGAATTTCTAATCATTCTAAGGTATGATGTATTTTGAGCAAATGAAAATGAAAAGAATACATGCCCTGTTTTATTACATAATTTTATGATGTATTTTAGAGCAAATGAAAAGGTATGGCATGTTCATAGGCCAAAACACATGCACTTCTTTTAATTTAAAAAAGAAAAAGCCAAGTTCTGCCCTATTTCATTACATAACTTTGTGATGTATTTGAAAGCAAATGAAAAGGCATTGCCTTGTTCCTAGGCCAACACTTCCTTCAATTTTTTTTTAAAAATGTCAAGTTCTGCCCTGTATCATTGCATACCAAACTAATCAAACCTGTTCCAAACTTCATCCAAAACAATTCATTACAACCAATTCAAACTAATAAAACAAAATATTAACAAGGTAATTAATTGCAACCATTGTACATTACCAAAAAATTGTCACAATAAATTCAAATCAATTGCAACCATTGTACATTTCCAGAAAATTGTCATTAAACATCATGTGTCATCCAACCATTCTACATTACCACAAATTTATATAAAATATTTTAACCATCCAAAGAACTGATGAGTGGGTAATATACCCATGAATTATGTATTTTTAGGCTTGATATATTGTTTGTTTTTGAGTATTTTAGAACGTTTTTAGTTGTTTAGTTGTTATTTTGTAGGTTAGGGCAAAGCAGGGGCAAAACAGGGAATTGTTGGCTTAAAAGGGCAAACTTATAATTTCTGGGAATTGTCCAGCGCCGGGGCGCTCTTAGCCAGTTCAAACCCAACGCCGGGGCACTGGGGGTCAGAGAAAATTGGTTGGGTCTCTTTGTAAGGCTGGGGATTTTCATGCAAAATTCTATTCTAACTAGGATTCTTTTCAGGGCTGACTTTGGATGAGGGTTTCTATATAAAAAGGAAGGAGACTTTTCACAATAGATACAGAGATTAAAGCAGATTACTGGAGATTAAGGATTGAAGATTTTGGAGAAGCTCACAACGAATTCAGGCTGAAGATTAGAAGCGGAAGAAGACTTTATTGAGTTATTTCTTACTTCTTTATTCAGTTTGTAATTCAATTGTGATGACTTATTTGAGATTTTTGGTTTTAAATTTTAGCATGAACTAAACTTCTAATTAGGACTGCAATTGAACCAATTATGCTTATGGATTAATTATCTATTTAATTCCAATTATTTATTCAAATTGAGTTGTCTATCATATTTTGTGTTTATTGATTAATTGTCTGGCCAACAATTAGCGGGATACTTTAGGTGAATTCAGGAGATGAAGTCTAGGGTTAGATCTGAATGTGGTAGCATGTATTCTTAATTATTTGCATGGGATGAATAACTAGGGTTGTGAATTGAATAGAGATATGTTTTTTCGCTGCATGTAACTTTTGGGAATTGATACTTAATGAATTTGATTCTTTTGTTTTGCATAGGAATATAGCAAGATTAATTGAATTGAATATTTTTATTTGATCACTTGGGAAAGGGCTTATGAATACTTTTGAATTTCTGTTAACAATTCTAATGAATTTAATAATTGGATTATTTGGGTAATTAATCAATATTGCATAATTGAGAATATTGTAGTCTTAAGCTTTTATATCTGAATTTCAACCTTTATGCTAGATTTTAATCTTAGTTTAGTTTTAATTATTTTCAATCATTATTCACAAATTGCGATAGTTTAAATAAAACTGAATTGATATAGTCCTAGTAGTTGAAAATTATTAAACGGAGATGCCTTGTGGGTTCGACACTCGTATTTATCACTTTATTACTTGATTGACCGTGTATATTTCGACGAATTTGTCATTATATCAATTGGACAACAAGTATCACATGGCTTTCTAATTACAAGTCTTAAATATCCAAAGTATTAATCAAAGGGTTACAACCATGTCAAAAGTATTCTAAATCAGCCCCAAAAAATATACTAAAGCTGCCCCAAGAATTGTACTAAAGTAGCCCCAAAATATATACATCCTGCAGCTCTAAAAAATATCCATAATATCCACTATATCTGCCTTCACTGTCCCCCATCCACAGTCCTACTTTCAGATTGTGTTCCACCACCATGTCTTGATTTCTGCCTCACAGTTGCACTCTCATCCCCTGTTGTAGTCCCATTTTTAGTTGTATCGCCTTGTTTTCTTTTCACCTATTATGACCCAAATGTCAATATGTACATTCTAAAATTGAAGGAAACATATAAATGATACAAAATTAAATAACTCACAGTGAGCTTTGGCCTTATTTCAATAGGTTGTGCTACTGGACCAGTTTGTTCTTGGGCAGGTGTGTTTCTACAACCAAGTTTATTATGTCCATATTACTTGTATTTTGAACACATCATTGGAGTCCCTTTCCTTGAAACTTTACCAGTGCTCTTTGGTTTTTCATTTGGATCTTTCCTTCTACATCTCTTTGGCTTCCAGCCAATCTTTTAGTCAATAAAGGCAACAAGATTGGTAAGTAGTAGGCCAATTATTGCTTCCACTCATGGGCTTTAACAGGTAGCTATATGACTTGAGATAGGTTTCAATGTAGTAACAAGGGTACACAAAATCCTCAGCAGGCCTCTCTTGATGAAGTATCCTAGTAGCAACATTTTGGCAAGATACCCCAGATAATTGTCACACCCCATAAGAGCAAGTATGCTTCACTATGTCTACCACATATTTACCATATCTGTCACTCACCTCATACATATGCCCCCCATCCCAGGTGTGATTACAGTACTTTGTCAATTCAATAGACATATTCACTTTAGTTAGAATCCTAGGACATAATTTACCATCTCTTTTTAGCATCTCATCTCTCTTGGTATGGATTCTCTCCATTACTTGAGTTTTTATGTCTTCAAACATTGTTAAGATGGGTTTATACCTAACCTCTAGGATCTAACTGTTAAAATACTTTGACATATTGTTTGTCACTGCATCACATTTGGTGGTGGTATCAAAGTAAGTCTTACTCCAAAGTTTAGGAGGTATACATATCAAGGCAGTGTGTGCATCCTTTGACTCCCTCTTGATGTCCTTCATTGCTGTTCGAAAATTAGCAGGATTGTTGGCCTTCGATGCCTTCCAAAACATCACAATTAAAGCTGCCCTAGGGAACGTTTTTCTCCAATTTGCATAGATGTGTCTTGTACAACATCTATGCTCTGCTTGGGGTAGTAATTCCTGAATAGCAGGCACCAAACCCTATGCAAATATGCAGGAAATTTTTATTAGTATAATGATATAAATGTGTAATACAAATAAAACTTAAGATGTAATAAAAATGAAACTGTACCTTTTGTTGATCAGTAATTAATGTCTATCCATGACCTTATTCTAATCTAACATCTTCCATTAACAAATTTAAAAACCAGCTCCAATTGTCTTTATTTTCACTTTTCACCACATCCCAAGCTATTGGGAATATCTTGTTGTTAGCTCTCTACCTATTGAAGATAACAACTCCCCTCTACAATGTCTTTAGAAAACAACCATCAAGTCCAATAATAGGCACGCATCCTTCCAACCAGTTCTTCTTCATACCATCAAAACAAATATACATCCTTTGAAATCTTTTTGGAGTGCCCTGATCAATCCTAATTTGTACAGTGCTACCTGGATTTATATTAAGGATCTCTTGTCCATAGTCCCAAACACCTTCATAATGTTTTGCCAGAGTTTTTTCTATCTCAAATAAGGCCATTTTTTTTAACTTGCAAACACTGTGAAATAAAGCATTGCAGTAAGACTTCATCAATAAAGTGGTCATAGTATAGATCAACTATACCGGATTTATCACCCTCCTCAACTAGTAACCTAATACTATGGTCATCACATATTAACTCTAAACCATAATGAATATTCAAACCACCCCTTCTGAAATACACTGCAGTATTCTTTTTGTATCTAAACTTCTTAGGTAAGTTGTTTATTTTGTTAACATTCAGCCAGTTACCATTGATGGTTTATGTAAAAGCTGACAAAAACAAACTTAATTTTGAGACTTCTTAAGTACACATTTTATTGATCATCAAAGCACTTATTTATACAACTTATCAAAATAGAAAAAGCATAAAGAATCCAGCTAAATCTGTTACACGTTACATAACACAAACTTCTAACAAAATAGCAGAAGAGTAGGTCAAGCCTAACAGACTTTGATAACTTCAATTCAGCAAGTGCTTTATTAAACCTCAATAACTTAAACATTAACAACCCACTTAACTCCACGTCAGCAGCTCTTAGCATCATTTAACACTCTTCCTTGGCTCTGGAGCTGTAGATTCCAAGCTTCTGCCTCAAGAATTCATATTTAATATTTGGAAGTGCGTTTGTTAGGATGTCAACACTTCGATTTTCTATTTTGTAATGGATTAACTACACGTCTCCTTCCCTTTGTACATCTCTTAGAAAATAAGTTTTATCTTGAAGTGTTTTGTTTTGTCATGGAACACTGGATTATTAGCAATTGAAATTGCAGCTTGGTTGTCCACAGATATCTGTGTGCCTTCTTGTTGTTCCATATGCAAATCTGTTATGAGTTTTCTGATCCAAAGAGCTTAATTTACAACAGCAGTAGCAGCTACATATTCTGCTTCTACTGTGGATTGAGTTATGACTTCTTACTTCATAGAGCACCATGAAAAAATTTCAGAACCAAAGATAAAACAATAACCTGAGGTGCTTCTCATATCATCAACACATCCAGCCCAATCACTATCAGAATAACTATGGAGACTGAAGTTTTTAACTTGATTGAACCTTACTCCATAATCAATTGTGCCCTTAACATATCTAAGAATTATTTTTGCTGATTAAAAATGAATTTCACTAGCACAATGCATATACCTTGATAGTAAACTTACTGTATGCATGATATCCGTCCTGGTTGTAATTAAATACATTAGGCAGCCTATTAGGCGCTTGTACAGCCTTTCATCCACTTTTTTAGCTCCATCATCCTTGCAAAACTTCTCCTTTTGATTCATTGAAGTTGCAGTTGGCTTGCACTCTTCCATGTTGAATTTTTTTAGAATCTCCTTGGCATATTTATGTTGACATATGAAGATCTCATTCTGCCTTTGTTTAACTTCCATGCTAAGGAAAAATGTCATTTTTCCAAGATTAGTCATCTCAAAAACATCCTTCATTTCCCTTTTGAAAGTATCAATCTGCTCCATACTGCTACCTGTCATAAACAAATCATCAACATATAGGGATACCACAAGTATTTCATCATTAACCTTCCTGAGATAGAGAGTAAATTCACTTAGACTTTTTGTGAAGCCTAAGTCTAACAAATGTGCATCAATCCTGCTGTACCAAGCTCTTGGTGCCTGCTTTAAACTATATAGGGTCTTTTTCAATAGATACACTTTCTCCTCTTTTCCTTGGACAACAAAACCTTCAGGCTGCTCCACAAAAATTTCTTCCTCCAAATATCCATTTAAGAAGGTAGATTTGACATCCATTTGGTGTATATTCCACCATTTTTGAGCAGCAAGGACCAACAACATTCTTATGGTATCCAATCTAGCAACTGGGGCAAAAGTCTCAGAGAAATCCACCCCAAACATCTGAGCATATTCTTTAACGACCAATCTTGTCTTGTGTTTGTTTATAAAACCATCAGGATTGAGTTTGGTCTTGTAAATCGACTTGACTCTTATGGCCATTTTGTGTGTAGGTCTATCCACTAGCATCCAAGTCTGATTTTTCTCAATCATCTTAAGTTCCTCCTTCATTGCAACCACCCATTTTTGATCTGTCGTAGCTTCTTCATAACCTGTAGGCTCTATTATAGCAACATTGCACCTCTAATAGATGTCAGAGAGTGATCTGGTTCCCTTGACAGGTTCGTCATCAATATCATCATTCTCATCATGGAGCTCAAGCTTCTTATCATTCTCCCAACTCCAGCTATCTGACTCAAAAAATTGGACATCCCTATTAACAATTACTTTGTTGTTTTGTGGAAGATAAATCGTATAAGCTTTTGAAACTGAACTGTAGCCTACAAAAATCCCAGGTTCTGCCTTCTTGTCCAATTTGTCTCTCTTAACATGAGGAATATAAGAGAAACAAAGGCAACCAATTGTTTTTAAATTTTGCAACCTTGGTTTATAGCCATACCACGCTTCAAATGGATTCCTTTGTTGTAAAGGTTTTGTTGACAATCTGTTCAATAGGAAAATTGTTGTGTTTGCAGCCTCGACCCAGAGTTTCTTTGGCAGCCCTTTTGTCATGCAGCAAATACCTTGTCATTTCTATAAGTGTTCTGTTTTTCCTCTTAACTACCCCATTCTGTTGAGGGGTATAAGGTGCTGGCAGCTGGTACTCAATGCCTTCATTCTCACAAAACTTGTTAAATTTTTTTGAGGTGTATTCAGTTCCATTATCAGACCCGATCACCTGTATTTTGCATCTACTCTGATTTTCCACCCAAGCTTTAAACTTCCAGATTAACAACCTCAAATTTAAGTTTCATGAATTAAATCCAGCACATGTGTGATCATCAATGAAAGAAATGTAAAACTTACTGTCATTCAATGATGGTGTTTTCTGAGGTCCTCCCACATCTGTGTGTACTAACTGTAGTTTCTATGTAGCCCTCAAGGCATTGTTTTGACAGGTTGCACAAGTAGGAAGCTCTTTTTCTAATTCAGGCAAACCTTCCCTGAGATTGTTCTTCTTCATAAAAAGTATGGTTATATGATAAAAGTGCCCCAATCTTCTATGCCAAAGCATTGTATTACTATCTTTTTTGTGTACTGCAGCCTGCTCTTTTTCCATCAAATTCAAGGTAAAGCTTTTACCTTGCATTTGGACTTTAAACACCTCTCTGCCTTGTGCATCAGTAATCAAGTAATGGTTATTTTCAAACAGCATCTTATATCCTTTTTCCAATAGCTGACTAACACTCAATAGGTTTTGATTAATTTCAGGAACATATAAGACATTAGAAATTAATTTCAAACCTGTGTGGCCTTTAATTGCCACTGTTCCTTTGCCTTTTACTATAAGATATGCTCCATTTTTTATTCTAACTTTAGGAATGGCAGTTTTGTCAAGCTCTTTGAAAAACTCTTGATCATAAGTCATGTGGCTTATACAACCACTGTCTATAAGCCAGTTTTCTGTGAGGTTACTGGTAGCAAAGCATGATGCCACAAATAGTTGCTCCTCTTGAGGTTGCTCAATAATAGTTTTGGCTTCTCCTTGCTGCCGTTAAGATTTACATACCCTTTCCACGTGCCCTAACTAATTGCACTTGTGAGATTTTATATCCGACCTCTGTGGATGATTGGATTTTTTGCATTAAGGACATGGTGGAAATGTAGTGTTGTTATTGTTGCTATTATTGATGTTGCTTTGTTTCTTATACTTTTGTTTTGTGATATAGCTTGAAATGCACCCTCCACAAATCCTTCTTGCCTTATAAGTCTCCTTTGTTCCTAAGCCTCTAATGCATTCAACAGTTCTGCCAAGGTAATACTTGACATATCTTTTGAGTTTTTTATTGATGATATTGTAGCCTCAAATTTTTCAGGACTGTTACAAGGATTTTTTGAACTATTCTAAAATTAGAAAAATCAGTACCAAGAAGCCTTACTTTGTTAACAATGTCAAGAAGTTTGTCTGAGTAATCTTTGATTGTTTCTGATTCCTTCATTCGTTGTATCTCAAATTCTCTGATCAGATTCAGAACTGCATGCATTTGACTTGTTCATTTCCTTCATAGTCCTTCAGGAAGTCCCAAATTTCATTTGTTGCATTCAATGTCATAATTCTGGTGAAAATTAAAGATGAAACAGCTGTAAATAAGCTAGTTTTTGCCTTTAACTTCCTTTGCCTCATCTCCTTGTGATTTTTTATTTGAGCCATAGTTGGATTGTCGGGCAAGGGAGGAACTTCGTACGTATTTTCAACGGCTTCCCACTGATCATTAGCATCAAGATAGGCTTCCATTTGGACAACCCACACTTGATAATTCGTTCCATCAAACACTGGAGGCGCTAATGCATTCGATGAAGCTCCAGAACTCATCCTGCGTTGGTTGTAGGCTTTTGTGATTTGCATAGGAGAGATAGTGAGTGTTTAAGGTAAGTGAACCTCACAGGCCTCTCAAGAACTTATGGCTCTGATACCAGATTGATGGTTTATGTAAAAGTTGGCAAAAACAAATTAATTTTGAGACTTCCTAAACACACATTTTATTGATTATCAAAGCACTTATTTATACAACTTATCAAAACAGAAAAAGCATAAAGAATGCATCTAAATCTGATGCACGTTACATAACAGAAACTTCTAAAAAAATAATAGAAGAGTAGGTCAAGCCTAACAGACTTTGACAACTTTAATTCAGCATGTGTGTTATTAAACCTCAACAACTCAAACATCAGTAACCCACTTAGCTCCATGTCAACAGCTCCTAGGGCATTATTCAACAACCATCAATGTTAGTAATCAATTCTATCAAACCTCCTTCATAGTGGTATATTGGTTCTTCAATGAACCTACCTTCATAATTTTACTCCAGAGAAAATACAACCATGCTGCAACAGGTACAGACACAACTTTGAGACATAAACATTATAAAATTGAACAAATATATCATGTAAATTTTATATCACTGTAAAACCCAAAATAACTAGAAAGGTAACCATTATTTAAATGGATAAGCACTATTATTTAAGTGGACAAAACATAATAATCAAAATTTTTAATTCCAAAAATCTCCCACTTTCTTTCAAAGGTACCCATTATAGAGCATTATTGAAGTAAACAAAGGTACCCACCCATCCCTGCATTGAAAATCCCAAACCCCCCCCCCCCCACTTTCTTTCAAAGGTACCCATTACAGAGCATTATTGAAATAAACAAATGTACCCATCCCTCCTTTTGAAAATCCCCAAATCAACATTTTAAAAATCGGCACGAAGAACAGTCAATTGCAAAAAAAAACCCTAGTTTAAAAACAATCTCGCTAAAACCCTAATTTTTAAACAACGAAGATCTAAGCCAAAGATTTGCAAAAGAAAAACCCTAGATTTCAAGATCACCTTTACGTCTTCACATATTCGCTCGCTCGCTCTCTCTCTCTCTCTCAACCTTCGAATTCTGAAGCATGTTTGATGGTCAAATGAGGTCAAGTGCTTGAAGGGATTATTTTGCCGCGTAAACCAAGTCTGATAGGGCCAGGTTAAATTCTTTTTATTTTCTTTTCTTTTTAACATTCACGTAGGAAAAAAGATAAAAGAATTTAACAGTCGTTCATTCAATTTAACAAAATAGCCCAATTTCACTATTTTAATTAATTTATTGTAGTAATTACATAAATTAAAAGTTTAATGGTGTAATAAATAAAACTTGCCAACTATAGTAAGCAAATCATTAGTTTTGTCGTATATATATAGATAGGGGTTCAATCTATAGCAAATGGTGGCTATAGGAGTTTATATGGCTACTACATTTAGCATCGTTGATTGCAAGATCTGACACCCAAGATTTAAAAACATAGAGCTTTCTGCAACACTATATTGCAATAGGAGAGTTGTATTTATAAATCGTGGCTGTCAGATCTTGCGATGAACTATTATGGAAGATGTAGTGCCACATAAGCTCCCATAAGGCAAAACCGCTCCCATAAGTATTGTTACGGATCGCTCTCCATATATATAGTTTGTAATATTGCTAGTCCATATGTATAGTTTGTAATACTGGCTCGCGGCAGTCCCTTTACCAACCTGCGCTTAACAAATACAATTCACAGAAAATTGTCAAGCAGCCAAACTACTGCAGTATAATTGTGAAGTATTTGGATTCAGAAGAAGTGGCTAAATGTTGTATAACATGCATTCACTCCAATATCCCATATACACACTGCCCTTGGTTAAAATAATGAAATTATTAGTTCTGCTTCCAAGTGCCAAGGCCAAACCACAAATAAATTCTTTTCATTAAATAAAATGCGTATACACCTCAGTGCAAGATATACATTCCAAGTCACAAATTCATGTTTTACAACATCACCTTATTATCACTTTCCCCCAACAAAATACCAGTTCAACTTATTACAGTCTATACCTACCTCCCACCCCAAATACAAACCCTTTTCAGAGGAAAAATTGCAATCCAATCAATTTATCGTACATAAAACAATAGCCTATATGTGCAAGGGAGAAATTTTGTAAGATTGTGATCTCTGATTCTTGTCAATGCAAGAAAATACCCATTGAAGATAGGCAAAACACACCAGCAACATTACCTAAAAGTGTTAGCAGAAGACTAATCTGGTTTGGGCTGTGTCTTCTTTTTGCCCAAGAACATGAAAAATCGTGGAAAAAGCGACCTCTTTTTTTTCTTCGTAATCTTCACATCAGGGGATGATTCAGTTTCAGTGCTGCTTGGCTCATATGCTTTCGGGCTATGCTTTTGATGGATAGCTTCAGCGGCATTTGGTGCCTGGTTAAACTTATTTGATTCTTTTCTCTCCTCGAAGCTTGCTGTTGGACTCTTATTTGGGATTACCACTTCTTCTCTCCCCTCAAAGCTTGCTCTTGGACTCTTATTTGGGATTACAACTCCTGGAATAGATTCACCAGCCTTTCGTCGTTGCTCATGTTCAGCCCTCCACTTTCGCAGTTCCTGTTCTACACCCAACTTCCCTTCCTTGGCCTTTTCAGCCTTCTGCCTTGCAAATTCCAGTGCTTCCTTCTTATTTACCAACTCAGAATTAACTTCCTCTAACTTACTCAAGCTTCTCAACTCAGATTCCTTCGCTATGTCAATTTGAGAGAGGGCATTAGCCACCCTAATATTTGCTTGCTCCTCTGCTTCATGGGCCTGCTTACTGAGATGGTAGTACTCCTCTAAAGAAAGTGTTATTCCGGATAGTGAATCCTCATGGTTAGGAGTTTGAGCTGCTTCACTCTCTTGGAGTGCATTGATAGCTGCTAGAGCCAGCTTCTCTGATGCCTTTGCAGCCTCTATCTCCTTTTGAGCTGCTAGTAGTCTACTCTCCATTGTACTTGCTCCAGCCTTTGCTTGCTCCACTTCCTCCTTTGCCTTGCGGAGCTCTTCACGAGCAACGTGAGCAAGTGACTTTGCCTGATCTGCCTCTTCAGCTGCCTTCTGTAATTGCTTGGGCAGCTCCACCATCTTCTCTCTCGCTTCTCTCTCCTTCTCCCGAACCAAAGCAATATCTGCCTTGGTCCTGTTAACCTCAGCTTCGATGGATGCAACTGCAACTGATGCCATTCCTTCTCTCTGCCTAAGGGTTGCCAGTTCCGATTGTTCACTTTCTAGTTGTGACTTCAAGGATGTGGCAGCCACTTTCAACAATTTAATTTCCTCGGTTGCTTTCTCAGTGTTGAGCTTCACTTCTTCAAGATTCTTTTTGGCAAAAGAAACAGCTGCTTGTATGTCAATGTGAGTGTTCTTCTCCTGTCCCTCAAAGTCGCCTTTTGAGTATTCATCAGCTTCATGATTCAATTTTGATTCCATATATGCAGCTAATTCAGCTTTCATGTCCTGTTGCAAAGCTGAGGCTGTATCTAGTTTTGACTTGAGATCCTTTGTTGACAGAATTTGCTGGTTTAGTTTCTCCACCTCCTCTTCTGCCTGCTTCAATTCCTTCTCCCAATTCAGCACATCCTGCTCTCGCGCCATAGCTGCTCCAATTCTGTGTTCCTCCGCCTCCAAATGGGCAGCATGTGCAGACTCCAAGGATTCTTTTGTTGTCATCAGCTCAATAGTCAAATCCTCAACTGTCTTTTCAATTTCCTTTGATGCAGAAACAGCCTCCTCGGCTTTCTTCACCGCTTTATCTTTTTCAGCCACCAGTAAATCACAATCTTTGCGTAGTGCGTTCAACTCTTCTTTCACAGTTTCCAGCTCTGATACAGCAGCTACATGTCTGGCTCTGGCGACCTCAAACTGCGCCTTGGCTGCAACACTAGCCTCATCAGCAATCCCTTGCTCCATCTCTTCCACCCTGAGGATGGCAAGTTCCGAGTCCTGCTTAGCTTGACGCTCTTCCATTTGTGCTCTCTCTAGGTTGAGTTTCAACTCTTCTACAAGTCTCTTGGTGCTATCTAGCTCCTTTAATACTTGCACTTTGGATTCTTCAGCAGCCTCGGACTGTTTCTTGAAAAATGGTATTTCCTCATGCGCTTTCTCAAGTTCTTCTTCTATGAATTTTCGTCTCTGCATGGGCCAAGGAGAAGTATAGTTGAAGCAGAAGGTAAGGATGTGTCTTCCATTCAGTTCAGGATATACAATATGCTCTTTTTCGGGGAAGTCAGGAGAGAGAAAATTATGGCAAATTCATATTCCGGAAAATCCATTCATCATATAAGAGAAAAGAAACCTATATATAAAGAATATATCATAGAGAACACAAAAATAAATAAATAATTTTTTTTTTTACCCTTTCTCAATAAAATCAGTAGACGACCAAAATGATTATATATTCAAATAAATTGCCTCAGTAGTCAGTAGAGACCAGCCCAACAGCACTGCAAGTAGAGGTTAAACAAAAACTACAGTACCACCAATTAAGCAAAAATTAGTAACACCATCTGTTAAAGGAACGAATGAGATTGAAAAGCATATACCTCCACAGTCTGGACTTTATGGGCCTTCCAGTCAACAATTCCTCCAAACTTGGACACAGCTTGTTTAACAGATTCAAATGGTGCTGCTGTGTCAATATGGCCTGTGTTAGCAACCCCAGAAGTGGCCAATTCCTGAGGAACCTCATCAGATGCCTTTTTATGATGGTGAATTTCAGTCTCTGTCACCTGAGGGGATGAACCAGAATGTGTAGTTACATCATTGACCTGAACTTGAGCACTGCTAATGGAACCGTCTTCTTGGGATGATGGTGAACCACTGTTTGGTTTTGCTTCTGAGGTAGGTGATGGTATGGATTCCAAGACTTCCCCATTTATAAACTCCACCGTGTCTGGTTTCCTAGTTGATGCCAGTAAGGCATCCTGCTCCGGTGCAGGTTCATCAGCAATATTTGTCTGTTGAACATGCACGCTGCTAACTGGACTCCCTTCTTGTGATCGTTCATCAGCAATATTTGTCTGTTGAACATGCACGCTGCTCACCAGACTCCCTTCTTGAGATTGTTGTGACACGCTATTGGGTTCTGAGGGGCATGCTACACTTTCCTCTTTTTGATGATCAGTTGAATTTGTACTATAAGTTAATGGAACTGAGGCTTCTTGCTCAAGCAGTGGTCCATCAGAAGTGTCTTGCATGATTTTAATCTCAGGATATGCAGCCACAGACGCCTGAGGATCAGTTGGATTTGAATTATTGCTTAATGGAACTGAGACGCCCTGCGCAGTCAAAGGTCTACCAGAAGTATCTTGCATGATTTCGATCTCAGGATATGCGACCACAGACCCCTGAGTAACAGTTGGATTTGAATTATTACTTAATGGAACTGAAACATCCCGCTCAGTCGAAGGTCCATCCGAAGTATCTTGAATGACTTCAATCGAAGGTCCATTCGAAGTATCTTGCACGACTTCAGCCACAGACCCCTGATGATCTTGCGCTGTTTCAAGAACTGTGTCAACTGTTGGAAGAACTTGACCCTGTTGGGGAGTTCTGTTATTAGAAGAATCTTTCACTTGGACTAATTTAGAATCATCCATCCTTAAAACCTGACATTCAGGTTCCACTTTTCCATTAGTGACATGATTTTTTGGAACTTCAATATTTGATTGATCATTGTGTTGGGAGGATGATACTGGTGCAGGAGAAGATTCTGGAGGAGATTTTTCTTCAACAATTTCCGGACTCTCCATCCAATAAAGTACTAACTGATAAGGAGAGCCAACTGGGGCACCTGAAATCCAAGTCATCAGAAGAAATTAGCAGCAATGAACTAAGGCCTAAAGAAATTCTGTAATGCATAGAAGTCTAGCCCTGAAAATAAGTAACTTAACAAACAATGTTATTTTGCATGAGATAAAGAACATAACTAAGCTGTAACCACTAATTCCAACCGTCTAAGATGGTCATAAAGACATCTTCAAGACCAACACATTAATTTAAAGTAGAAAGACATGGCTGCCTGTAAAATATCTTATTAAAAATCTAAAATACACAAGTAGTCCGGCTGTAATCTCTTCATAACTATTGGCTGGTATAAAATACAATTGGTTGTTTATTGAGGTCAAAAAACAAAGGAAGGAAAAGACAGAGGGAGCTTTGACAGACAACTCCTATGAATAAAGACTATATATCAAATATAAGATAATCTTGGTGGAGCTAAATTAAATGGTAAAATAAGGTTACTGAGAAGGTACAGTAGCAATGCTAGGATGCATTGGCAAAAAAAAAGTTCCTGCATATGACGAGGAACTAAAAATTAATGAAATGATGACATAAAAGCTGTGTTGAGCTGATCATCTTCTTCTGTTTTAGATAGTTCAGCCAGCATATCACGGAATATATCAATAAACATTATGCTCCCTCCATTCCACCATAAGTGGCCTAATTTGTACTATGGGGTGTACCAAATTAAGTGACTCTATACCAGATATCTATGCATTGGTTAAATGTTCACTTCAATGATATTACCCTGGTTTTTGAAAAGTTTAATAAAGATTTGAAATTTTTTGAACCTCATTCCATATATCAATTAACGGGAAACAAATGTGAAGTTTTGGTCCTGTACTCCTCTTCCTTAAACTATAGGCCAAGTGAGCTAGGTCGCTTATAATCTAATGGTAATTTCCCTTACAATGCCAAGTTGTTCCAATATCTGATCACGCCATCTACATATATCGCCTTCTAAACTCTGTCAATATGCAAAAAGGAAAAGAACATAGCCGCGGGGAGTGGGGGGAGGGGGAGCATTTCAAAATTCAAGGTATTGAGGTTCAATGTTCATTCCTATTGGATATTTGGGCCAATGAAACATGAAGCTATGGCTTAATTGCCAAATCCAACAAAAGCATGCCGATGCTGGACACTGATAAATGCAAACAACTAGCATTGATCAAGTATTGTGGCCGTTCCTACACCTCCAAAAACTAAACTTTAATTGTATAATCCTCCTCTTTTGTATGCAAAACTTATAAAATTCAAAAATTAACCAGAAAAGCTCCAAATCTTATTTCTTTACATTGTGTTATATTTAGAAAAGCCAATGCTTTAGGTACCGCAGCATACTAAAGTACGTGAGTCTACATGAGCACACAAAAATAATCCCCATATCAAGTTTTGTTTTTCAATAAGATTATTCTTTGTTAAAAATTGACTCAATTGAAAAATAAGCATCAAATTCATTTCAGATAATCAAAACTAACTCCAATGAACCACCCGTACAAATTTATGCCAGAAACTCACTGATATGTTTGGGACGATTGGGCTTCACATTTCTAAGAAAGGATTAGGCGAGTGCCCTACGAAACAGGGACATGTCTTGCAGAGAGAAAATTTTATTTAACTACACCTCTATAATGGTAAAAATTTAATACCAAAATTCAAGATTCAAAACCTTGATATATTACATTGTTTAAGCTTCTCTAACTGCTCTAAAAAAATAATCAGAACATCCAAATGACGAAAGTAATGCTGTTTGTATAGCGTCTCTTTATTCCAATTCCTTTTCTATGATTTCATAACAATAAACCCATAATAATTGATTACTTATTTGAGTTTTCATTCATCAATCAGGTTAATCAACTTTCTTGTAACAAATCTTCAGCTGCGTACAATTTTATCATCCAAATACAATTCCTCATAAACCGTGTCAAATTATATACCAGCCAAAACCCATCTTTCTATGCTCTAAATTTTCGTACCTCTTTTAATTTATCAGCATATAAATGCAACACAAACAAACATCCAGCAAATATAAATACACACAAAATAGGCAGAATTTGCATTCAAAACCTCGGAATTAATGTGTTATTGAGAAGTGGAAGGATGCTTTGATTCCGAGCTTTTGAATAACGAATAGAAACTACTAATCCATCCAAATTTCTAATCATGGAATTATTACTCACATAATTCCAGAAGAACATTAATTGAACAAAAAGAATCGAATCACAAATTCAAAAATAAAGGTAAAGGAGCGGATTAGGAGAGAG
Organism: Aralia elata; assembly: GCA_034770075.1. Classification (NCBI taxonomy): domain Eukaryota; kingdom Viridiplantae; phylum Streptophyta; class Magnoliopsida; order Apiales; family Araliaceae; genus Aralia; species Aralia elata. The sequence goes on along the minus strand of CM068377.1, from coordinate 28,362,858 downwards.
AGAAGAGTGGGCATACCTGGATTCACCAGAAAACGAAAAGAGAGAGAAGTCAAACGCAGAAGCTATAAATTGTGTCAGCCATAAAAATAACTGAGAGAAATAATGAACAATTTTTATTTTTATAAAAAAATGTAATAAATAGTTTATAATTATAGCATTAAAATTCTGCCCAAAAAAACACAAAGGAAAACCTTTGCTTAATATGGAGATGGAGTATAATTATTAATCACAATTATTACGGATGGAGAGTGACACGTGAGTGGAGCCTACCTTTACTCATCCACAAGATCTTCCTTTCTTTTATTTATTTTTTGATTTTTTTTTGTAATTTATAAAATTATTGATCTGTTCGTTTAATTAAAAATAGGTCTTATCTATAAAATCTATAAAGTTTAAGAATAATTTATTGAATAGTTGGTTAATCATGATTATTATGATGTTAAATTTAAAATTATTTTATCATTTTATACTAACATTAAAATAAATAAAATTTAATTTTTTGGAAAAAATTGACAAATAAAATTGTTTTTGTGAAACAGAGAGAGTTATAAAATGCTGAAAGCTTAGTTGTTGATTTAAATTAATCTCCCGATCTACAAAATTAATTTTATTTATAATTTTTATAAATATTAAGGATGTGTTTTATTTCATATTTATTCTTAAAAATAATAATCGTCAATTCAATACTTATGATTTGATAATAAAAAAATGACGAAAAATTTAAAAACATTTTATTGAGTGGGAATCTTAGCCTAATTAAGTGTATGAATTGCACCGCAAAATAGTAGGACAAATGAATCACATTAATGTGATTTAACTTATTGTGTCATATTTTTCTTGTTAACTACGAATCATAACCCGCCTTCTTATTCTCAAACAGTACATTATTGTTGTCATCTCCTTTTCTTATATTACACCTCTCGATCTCTTTATCTTGATCGAAGTTAGGTAAATTTATTCGTTAGAATTATCAATGATATCATCTTATGTTATTATCTTTTTTAACAAAAAAAAAATTAACAAATAAGATTTTTATGTGGAACAAAGTAAGGGTCAAAAAAATTAAATTTTGAAACACATAATCATTATAAAATATATGTATATATATATATACACACACACACACACAAAATACATCTGAAAATAAAATTATTTTATTTAGCTTATAATCGGGGATTATAAGACTCAGGTAGATTCATTACTATTAATACAAATCCTAAAATTATGTATAGTATTTTTAAATAACAAGCATTTTCTGTCCACAATATATAAATAATCTCGAGCTAGTGAAGCTCAACAACTGGAACTTTCTTTTTATTATTTTTCTCTCTCCCCTTTCTTTTTATTATTTTTCTCTCCCTCTCCTTTCTTTTAAATATAAAATGTGTAAAGTCACCGCCCATGGAGAGGAGAAAAGCAACTCGCGGCTTGTATGGTGTAGTAGAGATTTCTTTTGAATGACTATTTTGCCCTTGTTACTCTTTTCATCCCAAAAAAAGTACAATTTGCACACATATTAAAAAGAATAAAAGCAAAAGAAGCAGAATAAAAAAGTTTTAAATTTATCCTTAGTGGACCTAGAAGATTATATAAAGTGATAAGTATTTTTTTTATACTAATAGACCTCACTAAATGACATATTTACCCTTCACTTTATATATTTTATCTCATTCTTTTAAAAATAAAAAAAATTGTATCACTAATTATTCTTTTGAGATCTGAGGGAGTATTAAAAAAAAAAGAAGTATTCTTTGGAGGTTGCAATGGGGGTGATTCAGTCATAGTAGATGTATTTGGAAAACGCGAGGGAAGAGCGCGTGGGATCAGGCGTTTCGCACAAAGACAAACGGTCAAAAAGACAAAAAGGACATAGTGTAATGTCACTACTGTAGGATATGTCAATGACGAGACTGCCCTTATCATAAAGGCGTTATGATATCCTTACTTGTGGTGGGACCGGAATTACATAGACCCTTGCTGTTGGCATGATCAGAGCCGTACGATGAAAATGATGGGCGGGGGGGATTAGTGTTGTTTGTGTCATTGTGTGTTTGGTGAGTGGTGACGTTGGAAGGGGTTAGTGGATCCCAAGATTTGTTTATCAGATTAGAAGAAGAAGATCGTTTGGGAGAATTTGTCTGATTCCTGAGCTCATTAGAGTTGGTTAATATTTTCGGTACAAAAGTTGCCTTATTTTAATGTAAATGTGTAATTTCACCGTTCTTTTTTAATTAAAGATTTTTAAAAATATTAAATAAATTTTAAAAATATAACTAATACTTATTTAATAAATTAGATTAATGTAAAGTATTAACATTATTCTCTTAAAATTTATTAAAAAGATAAAAGAAAAATAATTGGCTACTTAGCTAAGACCGAAAATGAAATGACGAAGTATTCTGTATTTGGCTCCCATTTATTACATTTATTTTAATTTTATTCAATACATCAATTAATTAATTTTAATAATTTTGTTAGTAATGATCAAAATATATTAATAGATAGTTGATGATATTAAGATCAATCTTACAAAAAAATTAGAATCATAAAAAATATTTTCTCCGTTAAAAGTTTAGTAGAATTTTCATCCATTTAAATTTTAACGAAAAATTCACATGTTCATCAAATAGTAAAAAAAAGTATCAGATTGCTTATATTTTTGAAATAATTATGCTATTCAATATAAAAAATTAGTTGACTGGTATTGATTTTAATTATACTATTTATAATTGTAAAAATATGATGTATTAAATGAAATTAGAGGAAAGGTGTAATAGAGAAATTTAAATTCAAATATTCTAAAGTAAAAGAAAAAGTAAGACACGAAACCAAACCCCTCAATTAAGAAAGGGAAGTTTTTGTGTGTGAAACTCATCCTTACCCTGTATGGGTGCTAGGAGATGGAAGCAACTCGACCAACTCAAGTCTCTTTGACGGTCATGATCTAATGTTTAGGCATATTATTAGAAATTTAGTTATTAATGCTTATTTGAAATCTAAAAAGATAATTAAATTTGATATTAAAGATTTAAGTGTTGTTAGAACAAATAATTACAAAAGTGTCATTATACGAATATTTGTTCCGGTAGTATCATTATTATTCTAACAATATTTACAATTTTCTTTTTTGGATAACTTTTATGAAGTTAAATGACTAATTTATCCATAATCATATCAACTTTATCATTTTAATATATAGTAATTGGTCATTCGACTAACTAAAAATTTTATAGTTCATATTCTTAAAGTATTTTTAATCACACACCTTATAAAGATAAGAATTTAATTTATTTTTTTAAAATAATTGTAGAAAAAAATGAGTTTAAAGTATTTAAGTTTTTTGGTCATTAGTCTTTGGTATGAAACTAGAATTTAACTGCTATTAAAACATTTTTAAATTTTTCTGATTTTGTTTTATTAACTACTACGAAAATACTTTTCAAACCTAGAATTTAATTATAACCAAAACACTATTTATGATCAAAAAAAACTTTAGAGTAACTTATTATTTTATAATAATTTTATTTCTTATAAAAGTCATTTACTAATATTAATTCTCATGAGTCTAAATTAAAACACCTAAAGATCATTGTTAAATATATAATTAGTACTGATTATATATTTAACAATGATATATCATATAACAAATTATTCTCTTCCTAATTTTTTTATTAACTACTACCAAAACGCTTTTTAAACCTAGAATTTAACTATAACCAAAACACTACTTATGATCCTAAAAAAATCTTTAAAATAACTTATTATTTTATTATTTTGGAGCACTTTGAATTAGTATTTATAACATAAATAATAGAATTATTATAATATAGCTTATAAAGAGATTAACTTCTAAAGAGACATAATGATAGTATTTTATGAATGCTTAGTATTTTAATTTTTTTTAAAGAAGGCAAAACACAGATTTATTTTATAAATAACATTATTTTTAATATTTTATTTGTTTTATATGTGATGTTTATAAAAAAAAAATTAAATTCCAAAAATTAACTTACTATTGGTATTAGAATGATTACAATATTTGCTTAAAAAATAAATACAAACCACATACAATTGCCTGCTATAATTAATATTATATTATTTTATGCACAATTTTATTATTTATAAAATTCCTTTAGCTCATTAATCATACTTTTTCGATCAAAGTTTGTAAATATTGTCATAGCAATAGTAAGTTAATTTGTAATTTTTTTAAAAATATTTCATAATCATTAAATATAAAATAAATAAGAAATTAAAAATTATGCTATTTGAAAAATAAACTCGTGCTTCGCACGCACTTGGTTTTTTGGTCTTTAGTATGTGCTTAGAATTTAACTACAACTAAAACACTTTTTAAAGTCTCTCTAAATTTATTTTAAAACAATCTTAATAACTACTAATAAAACCCCACTTAATAAGAAATGTTCCATGAAGATTTTGGTTGATTCTTGTAATTGTCTTCCAACCCCAAAAGAATATAATCATGGCGTAACATTATAAGATTTTAATAATAAATAATAAAACAATTAAATTAAATTAAATTATATGCGATTAGTAAGTTAAGTTGTGAAATTAATAATTAATAGTTAATGTTAACTTATTATTTTACAATAATTTTATTCTATAGTTCTTTAATTACTTAGTCTTACAATAAATTTTAACTTTAAAAACATGTTTAGAATTTTATTTTACTCAACTTTAAGCTCAAAATAACTAAATATTAAAAATATAGAAAAAATATTATGATTACATAATAACTAATATAGGAGACATTTAGTTAACTAATGTTAAAAATAATTATGACTTATATATTGTGATTAAACTTTAGTTAATTTTTAAAACTAAAAGTTATAATGGTAATTTATTATTCTACAACAATTTTATTCCCAAATAACTACTCCCTCTGTTCCTAAAAGATTGTTGTTTTAGGAAGTAATTTTTGTTCCAAAAAGATTGACGTTTTGAGTTTATCAATGCAGATGGAGTAATTTTTTCCAACTTTACCCTTATTTAAAGTTCTCCTACTTAATGATTTTTCTCAAAAAAATACAAAACCCTTCTTGGTTGTTGAAATGTCTTTACAAATCTCTTCTCTTCCCAATACTTCTTCTTCATAATCTCATGGTTGGTAGTATACTCATTTTTGAAATCTACAAAGTTAATAATTAGTTGAGATAATTAAAACAAGGGTAATATAGTATTTTTCATAAGGAATAGTTGCATTCCTTAATCTACGTGAATTAACCTTAAACGACAATCTTTTAGGAACAAAGGGAGTATATATTAAAAATATAAAAAATATTATGCGAAAATAATAATTAATATTAAAAAGTGTAATATATATTACAAAATATATTAATGATTAAACTTTAAGTACTAATTTTATTTCAAATAGGAGATCTTTGGTTAATCAATGTTAGAAAAAAATCTCACTTATATATAGTTATTAAAATTTAAGTTACCATTAAAAAAATCATGATGGTAACTTATTAATGTACAACAATTTTATGTCAAAAGATTGAAAATAAAAACTAAATATTAAATTTAAAAATTATATAAATTGAATATTAAATTAAAAACAACAAAATAATAAACATATTACTAACATTGAATTGTAGGTCTTTGATAATTGTTTGTTTGAGTAAAGTTTGTAGTCATTTTATAATAAGTTAAATTAAAATTTAGAAAAATATTTTATAATCATTATATATATAGAATAAATAAGGAATTAAAAATAATTTATTTAAAAAATAAATTCGTGCTTCGCACAGGACACTTAGCTAGTCCATATATATATATATATATATATATATATATATATATATATATATATATATATATATATATATATATATATATATATATATGGGTATGCATCCATGACAACCGGTTGCTGGGAGTACTATTTCAGCAACCATCATCTCCACCGTTGATAAATATGATGAAGGGCTGAGATTAAAAAAAAAAAAAAAAAAGCACTGCCGCTACATGTTGTAGCGGCTGATTTTTTTTTTTCTCTCCTTGCCGCTACAACATGTAGCAGCTGACCCAACCCCAATTTGTCTCATTTTCTTTGACCCATCTCCTAATTTATATTATTAACTAACTTTATTATTAATAATAATATTAACTAACTAATATTAATGTCATTAATATTAACAAACTAATATTTTTTTGTTCCAATTTTTTTGTCCTTCGTCCCAATTTATATTAATAATTAATATTAATATTAATATTAATAATAATATTAACTAACTAATAATTTTGGAATAATATTTAATTTAAAAGTTTAAGATAATTATTAAAATTATTAATAATTATCTTAAAAGTTTAAGATAACTAATATTTTATCTTAACTAATATTTTATTAGTTATCTTAAACTTTTAAGATAATTATTAATAATTATTAATAAGTATCTTAAACTTTTAAATTAAATATTATTCCAAAATTATTAGTTAGTAAATATTATTATTAATATTAATATTAATTATTAATATAAATTGGGACGAAGGACAAAAAAATTGGAACAAAAAAATATTAGTTAGTTAATATTAATGACATTAATATTAGTTAGTTAATATTAGTATTAATAATAAAATTAGTTAATAATATAAATTAGGAGATGGGCCAAAGAAAATAGGACAAATTGGGGTTGGGTCAGCTGCTACATGTTGTAGCGGCAAGGAGAGAGAAAAAAAATCAGCCGCCACAACATGTAGCGGCAGTGTTTTTTTTTTTTTTTTTTTTTAAATCTCAGCCCTTCATCATATTTATCAACGGTGGAGATGATGGTTGCTGGAATAGTACTCCCAGCAACCGGTTGCTATGGATGCATACCCTATATATATATATATATGCATATCATAAGGAAACACTTAATTTTTTGGTCCTTAATCTTTGGTATAAGACTAGAATTTAACTATTACTAAAACACTTTATAAAATCTCCCTAATTTTATTTTTTATTTATATTAAATAGACTTAATTTAACTACAATTAAAATATATACATATATAATAAGGAAAGACTTATTTTTTTTTTCTTGGTCTTTGGTATGGGATTAGAATTTAACTACTAATAAAACACTTTATAAAATCTCCTTAATTTTATTTTTTATTTATATTAAATAGGTTTAATTTAACTACAATTAAAAACTTTATTCGTACACGATTATTTGGTAGCAAATGATGATTCAATAAATTACTTTTTAATTACTAATCCATTTAATTTCTTGGAATATAAGGAGTATCTTATTATATTACAATAATTTTATTTCTAAATAATTATATACCAAAAATATATTAAAAATATTATGAGAAAATAATAATAAATATTAAGAAAACATAATATATATTGTGAAAATATATTAATGATTAAACTGTTGTTACTAATTTTATTTTAGATATGAGATCTTTAATTAATTAATGTTAAAAAACGTTTCTCACTCAAATATCAGTTATTAAAATTTAGTTACATTTTAAAACTAAAATGTATGATGCTAACTTATTATTCTACAATAATTTTATTTCATTTAGAATTCCTTAAACACCAAATTTATGTTTTTAGGTTCTATTCATTTATGAACTCTGAAAAACTATATATAATTTTGCAAGATTCAAAATAAAAACTAAATAGTTAAAAATAACATAAAAATTAATATTGAATTAAAATAAGAAAAATAAATTACTAACACTCAATTATGAGTTTTTAATAATTATTTATTTGAGCAGCATTTGTAGTCATTTGATAATAATAACAAGTTAATTTGAGATTCAAAAAAGTATATTTTATAATCATCATATATATAATACAAATAAAAATTTTAATTTAAAAAGTAAGCACGTGCTTCGCACGGGGCACTTAGCTAGTAAATATATAATAAAACAAAACTTAATTTTTTGGTCTTCGTCTTTGATAAGAGCCTAAAATTTAATTAAAAAGTAAAACACTTTTTAATACTTCTATATAATGCTAGAATTAATTTAACTAGAACTAAAACTCTTTTTATGGTATTATAAATTTTAATATTAACTTATTATTGTACAACAATTTTACTTTTTATAAAAGTCTTTTAGTTACTTAGTCATATAATAAATTTTAACGTAAAAATCATGTTTAGAATTTTAGTAAGTTTTTACTCAACTTTAGTTTCTAAGTGACTATATATTAAAAATATTATGATTACATAATAATAAATATTGAAAAACATATTTTATATATGTTAGAAATATATTAATAATTAATTTAGTTACCAATTCTATTACATATAGGAGATCTTTAGTTAATTAATGTTACAAAATAATTCTAACTTATATATTAGTTGTTAAAATTTAGTTAGCTAGCTTTTAAAATTAAAACCATTATTCTACAATAATTATATTCCTAAATAACTGTATATTGAAAATGTAAGAAAAATATTATGTGTAAATATTAATTAGTTTAAAAAAAACTATAATGTATATATTAATGATTAAACTTTAGCAAACAACTATATTTCATATAGGAAACCTTAAATTAATTAATGTTAAAAATATTAAACTTGACTTATATATTACTAATTAAAATTTAATTACCTTTTAAAACTAAAATCATGACCGTAACTTATTATTTTATAATAATTTTATTTTTTATAGAATTTATCTAGTTAGTTAATTATACACTTGAGTCTGACTTAAACACTACTTTTAGGTTTTTAAGTTTTCACTCAATTTTGAACTCTAAATATGCATATACAAATACGAAGGATTGAATATAAAAACTAAATATTAAAATTAAAAATTATATAAAAACATAATATTAAATTGAAAATAACAAAAGAATCACATTAGTAACACTCAATTTAAATTTTTTAAAATTTAGTAAAATTTAGAATCACATTAATTAATTTAGTCATTCGTTTTTAAGCAAAATTTATAGTTATTCTAATAATAATAGTAAGTCAATTTGAAATTCAAATTGAACCGTCGCTATAGCCAGTGTGTTGCTTATCTGACCTATAGCGACGGACTGAATCGTCGCCAGTCCGTCACTATAGCCGGTTCGCCAGCGAACTGGTTCGCCAGCGAACTGGTTCGCTGGAGAGCCGGACTGTATATATATATTATTCACTTCTTTTAATCCGCAAATATATATGTTCATAAATTGTTCTTAAAGTAAAATATACTGATACTCCCCATAGATAATCATTATAACACTCACCGCCCCTCTAGTTTTTCAAGTAACAGTTAGTACCCCTCCAGTCTATAATATGTAACATTCACTACTCCTAGTGTGGTTGACCAACTAATATCCAAAATTATTTTTAATATAATGTCTAATACTTTTCAAGTTATAATGTTTAATACATCAACTAAATATAAATTTATATATTATAATTTTTACTTAACTTGATCTAATTAATTAAATTATAAACTTATGCAATAAATAACATATATGTCAAAAAATAATAAATATTTATTTTATTAGGAAAATAAAGTTATACACTTTTTGCTAATTAAATTTCTCAAAGATTAAAATTTACGTAATATACATTCAAATATATTTTTTTGTAATTAAAAAGTAAAATTTTAATAGCTATAAAAGTACAAATGAACGCAAAAAAAAATTATAATTATTTTTTCCAAATATTAAAATTTATGCAAAATAAACTTATTATTACAGAACGAATCTTATTATTCATATAAAAAAGTATTAAAAATTATATTAATTATTTTTCTCAAATATTAAACTAAATATAAGTCACACTTAGGCAGAATTATTTACAGTAAAAATGACAAATGTTGTTACTCAAAAAAAGAAAAAATATATTAAAAGAAATTTTTTTTACAAGATAAAGATAGTAATAAATATTATTATATTTTCTTTTATTCAACATTGCACAAAAACAACATCAACTGTATACTAAAAAATGTAATCAAAATCATAAACATCCCAAATTTTGACATATACTCAAAAAGATTTAACATATAAAATTAATATGAAACTAAGAATTCAAATAATAATTTTTGTTGTTAAACACCAAAAACTAAACTATCAATATACTCGATCACTCTACTTAGAATAGCTCCATTAATAATTTAATTTAAAATCCTTAATATTTGTATCACTTATCCAAAAATATATGTTAATTAAACTAAATTATTTGAATGAGATAGTCTTAATTACAAATAAAACTATAATTAAAATGTATTGTATTAAAAAAAGATAATTAAACATATAAATATTATTTAGGAATAAAAATTTGATAACATACAAGGGTAAATATGTAACTTTATCTATTTAGTCAACCCTAAAAACTTACAGGGTACTAACTGTTACTTAAAAAACTATATGAGAGGTAAGTGTTATTATGGTTATCTAAAGGGGTGTCACTATAGTTTATTTTTATTCTTATATATGAGATTTTAAATTTTAGAATTAAATTATTGTTTTACAATTAACATAATTTGCTATTTCACAATCTCATATATATTCGTGTCAAATCACCGTTATTTAATAGCATGTCATCAATGTATTGTTTGATGAACAAATGGAGCTATTGAATTAATTCTTCGATTTTAATTCTGTTACGGTTAAGCTAAAAAAATTGACAGGAAATTGAAGAAGACAAAATATTAAAAATAAATTTTCATGGATAATTTTGATACCCTTTTTTTACATCCTTCAGGCTGCTATATACCCAGTCGATTCTCACACTTACAACAATCTACTAACAACTCTTCCCACTAAAATGGAAACACGTGTCTATTGCTAAGTTTAAGGCATAATAACTTTCTCAATGAAACGCTGCGTTTTGATGTCATTGATCTCTAACAATCCTTGAGGTGAAACGTTGCGTTTTGAAGCCAGCCAACTCTATAACGGCTACTTCCTCTCATTCATTTCCTGACAATTCCCCATTGCTTGAAGGGATCCTTGTCCCCAAGATCAAAATCTGGATATTGTTCTTTCAATTTGCTCCACTCCTCCCATGTCGCATCTTCAGGAATGCTATGAGACCACTGGACTAACACCATGGTTGTTGGTCTTTGTCCTTTCTTCACCAATCGCCTGTCTAAGACAGCTACAGGTACATGTCTTAATTCTCCTGCATTGTTTGTTTGTGGTAGCTCCGTCTGAACCACTTTAGTCTCTCTAATTTTCTTCTTTAACTGCGAAACATGAAAAACGTTATGTATTCTAGCATTTGGAGGAAGTTGTAATTTGTAGGCTACTTTCCCAATCCGTTGGATCACAATATATGGCCCATAATACTTTGCAGATAGTTTGAAGTTTCTTCTTTGTGCAACTGTCATTTGTCGATAGGGTTGCAATTTCAGATATACTTCATCCCCTTCATTAAACTCTCTTTCAGTTCTTTTCTTATCTGCATAGAGCTTCATTCTTTCTTGAGATTTTTGCAAATTTTCCTTTAATAGTTGTTAGGTCCTTCCCTTTCCTTCACAAATTTTGCTATCAATGGATTGCTACTTGTGCCTCCTTGATGATAATTGACAACCGGGGGGGTTAATGCCATAAAGGGCTCTATAAAGAGTCATTCCAGTTGTTGAGTGAAAGGATGTATTATACCACCATTCTGCCATAGGTAACCATTTACTCCACTATGCAGGCTTGTGACTGATCATACATCTCAAGTACATTTCAATACATTGATTAACCCTTTCAGTTTGGCCATCCGTTTGTGGATGGTAAGCTGTACTCAGCTTTACTTGAGTTCCTATGGTCCTGAACAATTCCTTCCAAAAGTTGCTCACAAATATTTTGTCCCTATCAGAGATAATAGTTTTTAGAGGACCATGTAATTTGACCGCTGAATCCAACACCATTTGTGCTATTTGTGTTGCTGTAAATGGATGTGTGAGAGCCATAAGATGACATCCTTTTGTGAGTTTGTCAACCACCACTAGAATCACATCCTTACCATCTGATTTAGGCAAGCCCTCCACAAAGTCCATGGTTATAACTTCCCATGCCTGGTTAGGAATAGGAATAGGCTGCAGCAGTCCAGGAGTTGGAACATGTTCCCCTTTACTCCTCTGGCACACCTCACACTTGGCAGTTGGCAATTACTTCTGTCAAGTCTTTTCTTAGTGCAGGCCAATAAAACAGTAGCTCAACCCTTTTAATTGAGGTTGTTACACCTGAGTGCCCCCCTTCAGGACTGCTATGGAGTTGTTCCATGATTCTTTCCCTTAGATTTCCAGTGCTGCCCAAGTAAATCCTGCCATCCTTCCTGAGAATTCCCTCTTGCAGCTTGTAATTAGGACAACTGGTTGGATCTATCAGGATCTGAGCCATTATCTCTTGTGCACTTTTGTCATTCTCTAGGCTGCCAAAAACTTCAGTACTCCAACTAGGGGTAACTGATTGCATAACTGCACAACTGCCTTCCAACTCTTGTGTTCTAGATAAAGCATCTGCTACCAGATTTTCTTTACCCTTCTTGTAGTGTATAACATAATCAAAGCCTAGCATTTTTGACAACCATTTTTGCTGTACCAGAGTTGTTAATTTCTGTTCCATGAAGTATTTTAATGCCTCATGATCAGTTTTTATGATGAATTGTTGTTCCAACAAGTATGTCCTACATTTCTGAACTACCATAATGATTGCTAACAGTTCTTTCTCATAAGTTGACAAGCCTAGGTGCTTTGGGGACAAAACCTTACTTAAAAAGGCTAATGGCTTTCCTTCCTGCATTAGAACTGCTCCAACCCCTATATGGCAAGCATCTGTTTCAACCACAAATGCCTTAGAGAAATTAGGCAATGCTAGTACTGGAGTATTAGATAAAACTATTTTAAGCTTCTGAAATGCTTGTTCAGCCTCTTCACCCCAACCAAATGCTCCCTTCTTTAGCAGATTAGTCAATGGTTTGCTAATAATTCCATAATGCTGGACAAATCTTCTGTAGTAGCCTGTGAGGCCTAGGAATCCTCTCAAGGACTTTAAGGATTTAGGCCTGGCCATTGTATCATTGCTTCCACCTTACTCTTATCAGCAACCACCCCTTGTTCACTAATGACATGTCCCAAATACTCAACTTGTGGTTGTGCAAAAGTGCATTTTGACTTCTTAACATAGAATTTGTTATGCCTTAAGACATCAAACACTTGTTGCAAGTGCTTTTCATGACTTTCCAAGGAAAGACTGTATATCAAAATGTCATCGAAGAAAACTAATACAAATTTCCTTAGGTAGGGTAGAGAGCAAATACCTCATTCATTACACACTGAAAGGTGGCTAGTGCATTGGTCAAACCAAAGGGCATAACCAGAAACTCATAGTGTCCTTGATGGGTTTTAGATGCTGTCTTCTATGTGTCTTCAGTCCTTACCCTGATTTGGTGATAGCCACTCCTCAGATCTAATTTAGTATAAAACTTACTACCTTTCAACTCATCTAGCAATTCTTCTGTAATTGGAATGGGAAATTTATTTTTTATAGTTATGTTGTTTAGAGCCCTGTAATCCACACAAAACCTCCATGTGTTGTCTTTCTTTTTGACCAATAATACTGGAGAAGCATAAGGGGAAGTGTTGTGCTTGATAATTCCACTGTCCAACATTTCTTTGACCATCCTTTCAATTTCAGTCTTTTGTAAATATGGGTATCTGTAAGGGTTTGAGTTAACAGGCTTGCATCCAGGCATAATTGGTATGTGGTGATTTTGTAATCTTATAGGGGGCAGCCCTTGTGGTTCTTGGAAAATGTCACCATATGATATCACCAACTGTTCTACCACTTCTGGGATCTTGTCAACTGGTTCTGGGATCCCTTCAACTGCTGTTAATTGAACCAAGAAATAAGTTTCCTCCTTGGGCTTCCAGTTAAATTTATCTGTTATCTGCACTGAATAAAACTGTTTGGGGTCCCCTTGATCCCCTAGTACAACCCTTTTTCCTTTCCAATGTATAATGACTTCCTTTTTTTCAAAATCCAAACTGATGGGGCTAATAGTTTTCATCCATTGAATCCATAATACTGCATCATACCCCCTAATGGAATTACATACATAGGGGTTTAAAACTCTCCTTGATCCAACCCCCACTTAAATTGGGCAATCCTTCTATCACACTTGATAGATTCTCCGTTAACAATTGTGACCTGAATAGGAATGCAAGGCTCAGTAAGTAATTGGAGTTTTCTCACCAAGTCTTGTGAGACAAAGTTGTGAGTGGATCCACTATCCAACAACATGTTAATGAGTCTGTTTTTAACCAGCCCTTGCAATTTGATAGTATGAACCCCATGAGTTCCTGTGATGGCATGAAGTGAAACTCCACAGTCATCAATCTGCAGTAATTCTCCTTCCTCCCCTTGCATAATAACTGCTAATTCCAGGTCGTCTTGTTCCTCTGCACTCAGCTTCTCCTCTTCCTCAGTTATCATTATGTAAATGTGTTTCTGTCTACATTTGTGCCCTTGTGTATATACCTCATCACAATGGTAGCATAGCCCCTTCTTCCTCCTTTCTGCCATTTCAGTTGTAGTTAGTCTTTTAATTGGATTAGACCTTTGCCCTGCTCCCATCTTAGCTGGTTGAAGTGGTTCTTTACTTGTCTCCATGTTTGGTTTGCCCCTTTACATCTGATTTTCCTCCATAGCTTTGGATGTGACCTGTACCCTTCTATCCAAAGACTCAAGATAAACCTCCTGTCTTCTTGCCTGGTTAATGGCCTCTCTAAAAGTTTGGGGCCTCACAAGGTACAATGCATATCAATCCACTAAGAAAGCTTTCAATAAAGTAATATTCAGTAAATCCTTTGTTCTAGGCCAGCATATATGTTTTCAGTTCCTCAAACCTCTTTATGTAATCATCCATTTTTCCTCTTTGCATTAACTTATTAAACTGCCCCGTTAAATTTTCATGTTCCCCTTTTGCAAATCTATGACAAATATACTGTGCAAGTTCATCCCAAAGTAACCATGGTTTTTCATCTTGCAGGGATTGATACCACACATCGGCCTCCCCTTCTAGATACAAAGCAGCATATAGTACCTTGGATCTGGGGTCCAACATGGGATTCAGTTGGAAAAATTTCTCACACTTCTTCAGCCAGCTGTTGTCCGATTCATATAATGACAAATTCGCGCAAGTATACACGGTCAATCAAGTAATATAGAAGTAAATACGAGTGTCGAACCCACAGAGAACAGTTACTAACAATTATTCTAATTATCAAACTTTTACCAGTTTAAATCCACTTAAACAGTCACTTCAATTGATTTGTGAAATTTTGTTTATTGAAAATTAAAACTAAATTAACTAACAATTATTGATCACCAGATGATTAAGACATAGGAATACAATTTCCCCAATTGCTATACAATAATCGTCTTATCTTATTCCCACTTAATTAATTCAATGAGTTGCCAACTAGGATTGCCTTTCAATTTATTAACATCTTTCAATGATTAATAAAAATACCTATTTCAGTTATTTTGCTATTTTCATGCAAGACACTTAAAATAGATTCATTAAGCATAAACTCCTAACAAAGTTGCACATGACATATAAGTACTTTCGTCTCATACACTATTATGTTATCCTTAACAAGAATCAACAAATTCATACGTTATTATATTCTGATCTAATCTAAGATTTCCTTTTTCAATTCCATCAAAGATATCAGATTAATTGTTGGCCAAATAATTATTTAATTGAGCACAAAATATAATAAACAACTCGGTAGAATCAATCAAGTGGGATTAAAGATAATTGAATTATTGCTTTGCAAAAGGTTCCATTGTATTCCTAATTAGAAATTAGTTCATCATCACGCTTGAAACGAAAAGATTAAAATTAAATAGCATCTCAAGTACAGATAATGAAATTAAGAGAAGAAGAAAAACTCTGTCAAGGAACTCCAATCTCTGTATCTTCAGTCTCCGTCTTGTTGTGCTCTCCAATGAAATCTCCAAGTTCTAGTAGAAGTAGCTCCCAATGAATTGCAGTTCCAGTCCCCAAAACCATAATTATAGAAATGTATTTATACCCTACTAAAACCCTATTACAATAAGTAAATAGAAATCCTTAGTTGAATCAACTTCACTTCTCACAAGGAAACAAAATCTCATCAGATTTTAAATTCGTCAGATCTTCAATCAACAGTGCGCCTCGCGCTACTCATGCAGCTTCTCAATCCCGGCCTAGCGCGTCCTGCACTACACAGTTCCTTCCTGCAGCGCACCCCGCGCCACTTATACAGCAATTCCAACTTTTCCTAGCGCGGCTCGCGCCAATTCCTTTGCTTCCGCAGTGCGCCCCACGCCACTTATGCAGCAACTCCAACTTTTTAGCACATCCCTTCAAACCTCAATTCCTACAAAATAACACCAAACACAAGAAAATTATACGAACAAAAACCCAAAAACTAACAATATTTCAAGTTAAACGTACTCGATTCATAGGTTTTCAACCCACTCATCACCAGGTTCTAAGATCTCTGACATCAAAATGTGGGAAATCCATCTTAGGTATGGAAAAGGGTAGAAATAGGTTTGTATTTTGTTTGAATTGGCTACCCTTTGCAGCATGATGCCAAGGGTATGATCCACTAGAGGGAAGGGGAAAATTATGGCCATGGTGTGCTGGTACCGTGTGAGGACTCTAGGTAAAGCTGGAGAAATTGTATGGGGGTACTACAGAGGAATATTGAGTGGGTTGATAGGGATTGGTAGGGATTGTATTAGTAGTGTGGTTGGTTATGATTGGCGGGGGTAGGAAATGCATTGAAGGGTTGTACAGTATACTGTGAATGGGGGAATTTAATTGGGTCGAGCAGGCATATGTAGGCATAGCTGAGTTTGATATTAAATTGGTTGTAGCCATCGGAGTAGTGATTCCCATAGTACTGATGCTTCTGAGTAAGGGTACTAACCCAGCATAGAAGCAGTATAAGGTTGAAACCTGATCATATTTGAATTGGCTGAGGTCACAACAAGATTCTTAACAGCTGGTTCAGGGATAGATACTATGGAAGGTAATTGAGTACAGTGTATGGGAGGTGTATTATGTTGGTTTTGGATGTTAGAGCTTAGTCTAGGACACTGATTTACAATTGGTGCAGATGTGTTGGTAGTAGGGAAGAAGTGGTGGCAGTACCAAATTATAGTGGTGGCAAGAGATTTGTTGCCGGAGATGTGGTTGTGATGGTTCGAGGTGTATAGAAGATGTGTCAGGGTTGGAGGTGGGTGTATGTACCTCAGCTGTTGCATATTTCTCCTTCTCCGATCGTTGAAACGCCTCAAGAGCCACTGTAATTTTCTGAGCTATTTCTTCGCTGGTAGTCTGCAGCTGCTGATTGATCTGAGCAATCTGATTTCCCATCACTTTGATTTGTGTTGATGTCTGCTCGAGGTTTGTAGCCATCAGCTCTTGCATCTGATCCATCCTTCCCTCCATGGCTTTAAGTTCCTTTTCATGCTTCTGGAGACTCACCTTAGTAGTAGCGTCTGCCATCGACGGCCTAGGGAGTGCTCTGATACCAACTTTGTTACGGTTAAGCTAAAAAAAATGACAGGAAATTGAAGAAGACAAAATATTAAAAATAAATTTTCATGGATAATTTTGATACCCTTCTTTTACATCTTTCAGGCTGCTATATACCCAGCCGATTCTCACACTTACAACAATCTACTAACAACTCTTCCCACTAAAATAGAAACACGTGTCTATTGCTAAGTTTAAGGCATAACAACTTTCTCAATGAAATGTTGTGTTTTGATGTCATTGATCTCTAACAATCCTTGAGGTGAAACGTTGCATTTTGAAGCCAGCCAACTCTGTAACGGCTACTTCCTCTCGTTCATTTCCTGACAAATTCAAGTTTCTATTTTGTTTTCTGGATTTTTGAGAATTAAATTATGAAACACAAGTTTCTCCCCAATATATTTAGGGTTATATCATTAGATTTTGGCATTTTTCCGCCTCGTTATGATGAAAACTTTGCACTACTATGCTTACATAAAAGAGAAAGTGTGCACTTAATTGTCTAGACTCAAATGAAATTTAAAACTGATTGGAGCTTTGCATTACACTATATTTTAGCATTATACTTGAATACAGTATTAGATTCATTACACTATATTTTAGCATTATACTTGAATACAGTATTAGATTCTTTAAGAATATGGATAATTAGGGCTTATTTGTTTTTGTACGCTTTGGGTGTTTAAAAAGTGCGTTTGGACGTCTTTTACGCCCCAAATGCACGACACCATTTTAGGTGCGTTGAGTTTGGGGCTTAAAAGTTATATTTGTTGTATTTGTGAGTTAGGAAAACTACATTTAGAATAAATTGCGTTTACACGAACAAGATTTTCAAGTGTGTTTGAACTCCAAAACTTCAAAAGTTCTAAATCAAAAATGCATTTGGACTTATAATAATTAAGATAAAAAAAATTCTTTTTTTTTTGTTTTCCTTCCACATTTTCCAATTTCGAAACATATCCTTAGGAGCCAACATTATCTCTACATGTAATTATTTATATGTTCGGTTGTTCATATAGGAACAACTATTTAAAAACAAAATGGGAGTTTTTATGTCTATATTAGTATTGTTCTTTTCTTAGTTCTTACTCACTCGGATATATTTCTTGACTTAAGCATCCACATTAGTGTCTAGAGACTGACTATATCGATCGGACCAGATCTCTATACCCAACAACAACAAGTATGATTTGATAACTTTTTCATATTTTGTTTCTTTAGAAGGAACTGAGGACACGTCATAGAAATATAATCGCTACTAAGCAATTAGAGAATTTAACCTAGACCTAAGATGCCTTCTACGTTTTCAAGCAATCTGGAAATAAAGACGATAAAAGTTTATAAATCATCATTGTGCTATATAAGAAATAAGAATTAAATAAGAGTGTATATGTCATGCTCTAATCCACAATGTTTTTAAATGATGTCAATTGCTTCCTATTTTATTATATTTTGCTTAGTTCTTATGGATTTTTTACTGGTGGATTGGATAGGTGATGGTTTGAAGTTTTTTTTTTGGGGTAATGTATATTTTCTTTCGCTATTCATATATTGAACCAGTGGCAAATCTTGCTTCTTTGGAGAGTTTAGTTGCGTTCAAATCTAGGAAGGACCGTCAGAAGCAGCTGATGACGTTGATGTAGATGGTAAAGAAATCAACACTCATATTACTTAATACTCCCTCCCTTCGATCCAAAATTAATTTCCTTTTTTTGTCGGTTTCAGAAGTAGGGATACATTTTCATTTTCAGTCCATTCCAAAATTAAAGATTCATTAGATTATAAAATTCTATGAAGTTCTTAACATGCCATTACTTTTATTCTTAGTTGATTGAGCACTATCATGCCATCAATACTATATTGCTAGCCAATGTTAAGGATAAATTTGGAATAATAGGGGAATAATATGTAAATTACTCCTGCATCCTGTATAGAAGGTGGATCCTGAGGTATTTGGGCCTAGGTAAGAAATGCATCACAAGGCTAAGATACAGGCCCATTGGCCCATATTTGGCTTCGTAATTTGACATGGTGACCTAGCTATTTGCTGAAAGGAGAATTCTGTGCGAGTGTGTGTGAGCGTCTGTCTATTACCATCTAGTGAGATCAGAACTCAGAAGTAGACATCTTTTTAATTTCTAAGTTTGTTTGTGGTTTCATGTTTTGTACAGATTATATGATTGTAAGTTCATGATACTTCCTTGGAAACATGATCATGTACTAAATTGAAGGAGCATTTATTTGTGCGTAGTATTGTGGCAATAAACAAGACTTGGTTAATCCCATCTTCTCATTAAATTTTTAGTGTTAAACATGCTTGTTCACAGCTGTGGAGCTATGACACATAATGCAAAGTTATGCATGGATCAAGGTCTCGTAAGTTGGGACTTAAGAGCTAATTGGACTAGCAAAAACATTGCACCAGATAAGAAAATAGATTTCTTTGAGCTAGATTATGATGGCAAAAGAGAGCGTTGGAATGGCTATGATGTAGCATCATGTCCATGTCATTGAAACATATGAAGTTAGGGATGAAACTAGATGGAAATACTCGAAGGAACAACAACTTATTAAATTAGAGGAGTAATATCACAACTGTGAAAAGAGTCTGATACCACTTAAGCTAGAGCTCATTGGTTTTCTAATTCTGTTGGATGTCAGTGTCTAAGTGAAGCCTAATTATATTGATGCTTCCTCTCTCTTTTCTTGTCAGTGTCTAGACTGTATCGTTTCATTTGACTTTGCGACCTTTTATTTTTATTTTTTATGCATGTTAAGTTTTTTGTCAAACTTCCTTGAATATAATATGTCATTGAGAGAAGTATAGATATACAAAACCTTTACTATTTTTTTTTACCTCCAAAGTGTCAATTAACCCCCTTTGAGAAATCATTAACTATTTTTACAGCTAATGATGGATTAAGAACTTCCTATTATCTTATTCTTTTGGCCCTCTTAGTTTCTTTGAAATTTTTGTGCTGTGTGATATAAGAGTTGAATTTTAGCTCTGTTAGGTGTACCTAAATTGGTTAGCTCAACCATTGCTCTGTCGGTATCCCTTCCTTCTATAATCACTCACAAATATTGCTCTGTACCCAATCATTTTTGTTAAGTTACCTTTCACCCGGTCACGTAACCAATCAAGCGTGATCAAGATTCTCCCTCTTTATGATATGATTAAAATCCAATCATCCAACAATAAATTGACTAGGCAGCTAAAATTTAGTTGCAAAAAAGTGTCAGGTTATTCATGATACCAGAAAACCTTAATTAAAACTAAATAATATAGATAAAATTTAATCGAATCTTATAGATAAAAATTTGCTATTGCCACACTTGGTAATATGCCATTGAATTAAGATAATGTATGAAGGATCATCCAAATCTGCCTTTGGCATGCAAAATCTCCAAATAACTAAGGTTAGGGTTTATTGATTATGATTGGTGGATAGGATATTTTTTGTCTAATTAATATTTAGGGATGAAAAGGCAAGCGTTCAAGGAATACTACTATGAAGCTTCCTTCCAAGTCTATTAGAGAAGCAGCTAAGGAGTTCGTCGAAGAACTCGATTGTAGAGACATCGAAGTGATGGCTGAGACGGCCTTAGAGCCTGAGCCAAGAGATGACGTTAAAGAATTCGATTTCAATGTAAAGCATATAAAAAATTATCAGAAAATATTAAAGAGAGAGATCGATGGAGTATAACAATAAAATCTATTCAGACATAAATTATACATGAATAACAACGAATTTCATAAATCATTCATTCGATGCAAAAAAAATAAAAAAAAAAATTTACATACAAGAATGTGCAAGGTAGAAAATAATCCACAAAAAAAAAAATAAAAAAAAAATCTTGAAATTCCAATTAATTAAGCTAATCGTCGCGGATCAGTAACATTAATTCTCCAATGCTCATCAGGTAATCCCATTTTCCCAGCCAACTTCCTGTCCCACTGCAACTCAATCTTCCTCTGCTTCGATAACCCGCAGAACTGCTGCAACCCTTCATCCATGGCATCATGAAGCTTCCACCACCTCTGGTGCGCGATGTCGCTCGCGTAAACCCTTTGATCACCAATATCCCAATTACAATCATAGTCCCTATAACAAAGCCATGGCTTCAATCCCAAGTAATGTATTGCATACAATTTTGGAGGATCCGACCCGAATAGTTGGTTCTTTACACCGGCTTCAACTGTATTATTTGACCAAAAATTCTTCAAAAAATTGACTCTCCTCGGCAACCTATGCCACCAAACAAAAACTTCATTGAGGAACCCTTGGTCACCGCCGTTGTACGATACAATTTCTTTTGTACGTTGCATGAATATACGGAATGTACAATTTGACGGGGCAATGACCATGATACCCGAATTGAATATTGACCCGTCATTTCCACTTGCGGATAGCTGAGGAAAATGGAAGAGAATGTCGATGTTACGCAAAACGATGATATCTGCGTCAATGAAAATGATCTTGTCATATTCAGTGAGCTGCCACAATCTGAACTTGCTGTAGTTGTACTCATTGTATGAGTTTTTTTCGGCTTTCGGGTTTCGGATCCTCTTGATCATTCGGATCCTCCACCCGGCTGAGGCGAGGGCCTGGCGTTTGGGTTTGGAGATGGAGCTGTCCATTAGAAGGATAAGGTCGCGTTTGGTACCGGTTTTGAGGAGAGACTGGGCAAGGGTGATTGCGCCACAAACATAGGATTCGGAGGAATGGAGGACAGTGGCGTACGCTTCTCGTTTTACTGTCTTGGTGCTGCGTTCAATCTTTGACACATCATAAACCTCGTCTATTCCTGAAAGTTTATTTATTGAAAAAGCAATATTTGCATGTTAACACTCAAATAAGAGTTATAATTCATAGTAATATTAAATATATATTTTGTTGTATTTAATTAATAATTTGTTGTCTTTTTTTTCCATGTTTGGTTGGATTATAGATAAATGCTACAAAAAGTTCTTCAAAATGATGTAATAGCTTGAAAAGATGATGAAGAAGAAAAAGTACTTTTTATTTATTACTGGTAGGTTTTATTTCTTTAGGAAGCAATAAGGATAGAGACATCTGATGGAAAATAAAGAAAAGGGCACCGGATGGATGGAACACGGAAAGGAGCATGGTGCAACTCTTTTCTTTAAAGAGTGAGTTGCATATGGGGTATTTTACAAAAAAAAGAATCATCCCATAATATATCTGGTATAGAAAGATTTGTCAAATTAGGAAGTACAAAATTACGGAAAAAATATATATTATATTACGTCGATTTTTGTTGAGAGTAGACACATCAATTACTTATGTATTTATATTAATTTAGTTTTTATATACGTCATTGTGTTTACTCGCAACAAGAATCGACATATTTTTTTTTGTCGCAATATATTGGACTCAGAAAAATATAGAGATAGTGTACCTTTTCCCCAAAGAGGCAAAGCCAAATTGCATGAGCCAACCGGCAGTGAAACCTTCTGCTCCAACTTTGCCATCTCCGGCTCAAAAAACCACCAGTCGCCTTCTTGTTTCACCAAATCATCGCACGGAAACAGCTCCAACATAGGCCTACACTTGCTCAAAAACACCACTTTTGTCCTTAATTTCCAATCCCTCCTCCCTTTCTTCACCGCCAACTTTGCCGCTATCAGATGCACTTGCAGCCTAAAAACATCCCTCGCCCACCCTTCTTCTGGCCACTTGCATGGCAATTTCGCCACTATCATGTCCATATATCCATAATTTTCGATATTTGGCATTGGAATTTCGGGACACAATGGACCATCAATCTCTTCTTCCTCATCAATCCATTCAGGAAACAAGTCCTTCCATTCAAATAACTCGGAAACTTGCTCAAAGTAAATAGGAAAAATTTGCCCCTGCATTCTCCATTCACTCACATTCTCTTCTTCCATATTCACCATCCCAATCTTCATTCCTCTTCCCATTTCATTCAAGAAACTCGGTTTCTCTCTTCTAATCAAATTCATTCCATTTGATTCTGATTCATGACTTTTTGGCGGTTCTTCCAAGATTGCCTTCATCTTAATCTCTTGATCCACCTAAACAAAAGGAAAATGATATGTTGAATGTGAATTGCGACTAACGTGAGATTGCAGACATACGTGGATATATCCCATGTATCCATCTACGTCTGTATTTTTATCTTATCGACATTAATTTCCCATCATATACAGCAACACTCTAAAAAAATTAATTCAAATATAACCAAATGGGTAATCAAGAAAACGAATCTTATCAAGTTCTTGAAAGCAAGAACTTGTTAGATTTGGTAAATACAATTGAAAAATACTTGAGGCAGCTCACCTTACCTTGTGATGGCATTCGCGCAGGGAGCACCTAACAAGCGATGCTGCATTTTCGTGATAGACAGAAGAAGATGGCCGGAGAAGAAGAGTAGCATAGACCACTAGGAAGAAAGCTAGAAAAATGAGGTTGATTCTAATGACCAGAGCTTTTGACGGAGACTTCATCATTTTTCCTCCAAACACCATAAGGCAAAAAGAGAGCTATAATAGTAGACAGCACTTGAGAGAACTGATCATATATATTTCTCAACTAACTCTATGTTTTTTATATAAATATTTTGAATGGTATTTTGTCAAGTGTTAGTATATGATTAGCATATACTTATATAAGAAGGGGTATGGTTGAAGTTGTTATATGCAAGAGGATGGGGAAATGGAGTAAAATTCAAATGGAAGTAATTTAAAACCTCTTGGAGAGCTCCAAGTGTCTGTTTCTTTATTTGGATTTTCCTTTCCTTTGAGACAAAAGGATAGGACAAAATGAGGTTATAGTAATCTAGTATACGATGTTAAAATTTCTAGAAATACTTTTATGATATCCAAAGGGACCCCTTTTCGAGTTATTTCTAGATCTCACCGTCAGAAAAAAAATTATTTTTGATGAAATTATTTTTGACGAAATAAATTTATTTATTATTTACGAAAAATTCTATTAAAAATAATTTTGTCAAAAATAAGAGTGGTTTGTTAGAAATAAGAGGGTCTGTCGAAAATATATATTTTTTTCTTGTATTGAATCTCATGACCTAAAATCACAAAAATAAAATAATTTTCTTGCGAAAGGGTGATATTTTTGAAAAATCAAAATTTTTCATGCCATGTAAGGAACTATTCTTTTGTACACCAACAGTTAAAATAATTTTACACTAACTAATAATAAGATTGTACACGTTGTTATTAATGGAACATATATTTGGATAAGAATTAATGTCCTAGTCTCATAATGTAAGTGACACACTAACTAGAACAATTAATGATTGTTGCATTTAAATTCATCGAAAAAGGCCAGTTTAAACTTGGTATTAAGAGTGACTAATCATATTTTAATCAATTTTCATGTAAAATATAAAAGCTTAAAAGAGGCTTATGGAGTTCTTGTGCTTAATTTGGAAGGCAAGATAGGGATAGAATGGTCAAGTTATATATATATATATATAGGGGATAAAGCTAACCATAAGGATTTGTGGTAGAAATCCTATACGAGAAACAGGTAATAAAGCACAACTACTATAGTTGGCCTGTCAACTTCTTATGTGCAATGAAGTGCCCCTTTTAGCTGTTCCAAAATTATAAAGCTTTCACCAATCTTTTATTTTCTACACTTTTTTTATAAAAAAAAATATTTTTATGTAATTATTTGTATGTAGTCTTTAGGTTGGATAATTACAGCTCACCAAAACCCATTATTAACACATGTTTCCATGACGACGATTAAGTTAAACTTAGAAGAATATAGCTGATAAATAATTTCTAAGTGTTACATTTCGTATAATTTAAAAATAATCCCAAACTTTTTAAATATAAAAAGACCACTTAAATGATGTACATAAGCTTGTGGTTAGCAAGATATATTTTCGGATGGGTGAAAAGTCAAATATTTTGACAATTCTTCATGGGAAGGTGAATTAAGAAAATTTTACTTATAACTCTAAAATTTTATCCATCTCTCCTCATAATATCTTGAACTTGCAGCGATAATTTAGTATATTTATTATACTACTACGAACTAAAATATGTTTATAATTATTAATCGTTGAACTCCAAAAATAGTATGTTATCCAAGCGCATTTTAAACAATCGGAGTAAAACCTGTTCTATTTAAACAAATTTTTGTTTCCTTCTAAATGATTACGATTTTGCACAAAGTTCAAAACTCACCAATATTAGTATCATTACTCAATTGATTATATGATCACCTATCTCCCTCAAGTGATATGAAATTGTCTGTGAGTTGCATACATAGGTAATTAATATTTTCATAAGTTAATGTAATATTTTTATAAGTGAGTCTCATTTTTAATTAAACTAACTTTTTGTGTAATAGACTAATTATATGATTTAGTTCTTATGTCTAAATTACCTTCATTTAATAAATAACTAAACATCTAGTTTCTTAATTTTATTTTATTAGTAGTGTTACTCAATTCTTTTATATTTTATTGTTAACCATTTGAAGACAACTTTTATTTATTTAATTATTATGACAGTAATAATATTAATAATAATTAGAAAATTGTTAGGAAATAAGTGGGAAAAATTATTTACACATAAAAATTAGGATCTAAGACTTTCTCCCACTAGGAAAAAAAATTATTTCCAAAATTTCTATTATCATATTATATTACTAAATTAAAATTTTTATGAAATAAATTATACTTAAAATGTTTAAACATTATATATAAGACTGTTTATGAATATATTGCAATATATTACTAACTTTAACTTAAATAACAATTCTCTATATTTATGCATATATATAAATTTATCTTCTGTATACTAACATTTGCCTTTTGGATTAAAATTTGTGACATGTTATTAACAAAAATCATATGTTTAAGTAGCAGTACCCTTGTTTTACTGAGATGTCACAATTTTATTAGGGAATTGATATTTCTACAATTTTATGACTTAATTGTTATTTAAGTTAACGTTAGTAAGATATTGCAATATATTCATAAACAGAGTCTTATATATAAAGTTTATACATTTTAAGTATAATTTGTTTCATATAAATCTTAATTTAGTAATATGATATGATAATAGAAAATTTTAAAATAAATTTTTTTTGTGGTGGGAGAAAGCTAATTTTTATGTGTAAATAATTTTTCCCACTTATTTCCTAACAAATTTCTAATTATTCTTAATATTATTATTATCATAATAATTAAATAAATAAAAGTTGCATTCAAACGGCTAACAGTGAAGAAGTATAAAAAAATTGAGTAACGCTACTAATCAAATAAAGTTAAACAACTAAGGTCATGTTTGTTTGCAAGGATTATAATCCCAAGACTATTAGTCCTAGGATTAAATAGTCCTAGTCACATGTTTGTTTTTCATGGGATTATTAATGAGATAACTTAAAATAATCTCATGTTATGTTTTAATCCTTCATGATGGGATTATAATACCTAGCTAGACATGGTATTAAATAATCCCTCATCTTAAGCTATTTTATAATCCTTGGACTAATAGTCCCAAGCTCAAATTTAAAAACAAACAAGATAGTTGGGATTAATAGTCCTATCCCAAATGTAATCCTTGCAAACAAACATAACCTAAATGTTTAATTAAAAATGGAACCCACTTATAGAAATATCACATTAACTTGTAGAAATATCAATTACATATATATATATATATATATATATATATATACATATATATATATATATATATATGTGGGAATCCAAATAACACGTCCCAATTTTTAACTTTTTTAATGTTGTACCAAACTTGAGATCTTGTACCTAATTATAAAATAAATAAAAAATAAAATAAAAAACTTGAGACGACTTTGTGGCCAATTAAATCAGACCGTCCTTTGAGTTAATAATATTAATTTTATTCTAAAAATATACTCATATTTGTGGAGCATTTAAGCATAAATTAAGAAGCTACTTGCCATTTGTAGCAGCCTAATGGAGAAATGACACTACAGTTTGACTACCATATCTGATTCTTAATTTCTCAACTTTTTTCGCTAGTCCTATTAATAAACCTAATAACTGCACACTTGCCGTTCCACAAAAATAATCTCAAATATAATTTTAAAAATATTAAACATATATTTTTATTTCATGTTTATTTTTAAAAATAATAAATTATTAATTACACATTAGTAACATGATAATAAAATTGTAATAACAAATTTAAGAATATTATATTATTTTTAAAAAAATAAATAAATCTCTTTTTATGAAATAGAGTAATTCAGCCATCGTATCCAAATCCAACAATATAGTCATTAAATTTATGATAATTCCTCGTTTTTTCCATAACGTCAACAACTAAAAAATTTTAAAATGCCGCAAAATGTAAACTCTCATATTTTCAAAGTAGTTGTTTACCAAATAATTGTACTAATAATACTATATATTTTTAGAAGCAACAGTTGGGGAGGATGTGATCTTACACCCACATTGACAAGGAAAGTGCACCGTTCATATTCTGCTAGCACAAGGTCAAGGTGCGACATTATTTAGCTATAATTACACAAAGTCAGCTGTTAATAATTATTTAAAATTTTTATTCCATGACTTGGGGAAAAAACTTCATATACTCCCCCGTTCTACAAAAAAAAAAAGTCTCATTTACAAAATTTATAAATATTAACGATATATTACAAATATTAAATTGATAGTTTATAAAATTACGAAGACAAATTTAAAGATATTGTGTCATTTATACTCACTTCGTTCTTTTTTTATTTGTCTTTTTAGAGAATGAAATGTATTCTTTTTTATTTGTCGTTTGTAAACTTTAAGAAAACATTAATGACTTAGTTTACCATATTATGATATTATCCCTACATTAAATACTAAATTGCTTATCTTTCATATTTTTCAATGAATTTTAAAAGATAATATTGAGATTGTATACTATACTCATTTTAATCAATCAAACAAAGTATTAATTGTATTTGTTAATTTTCGTGTTTTTTTCTAAAACGTAGAGTAAAAAGGAACGGAGAGAGTACTATCGATGAACAAAGAAATTTTCTTGTCAAAAAGAAAAAACTCGCAAATGAAACTCATTTTGTGAAACAAAGGGAGTATAACATTCACCCACTTTACACAAAAACAAACAAACAGAAAATACTTTTGCTTTGTTAAATACCCAAAAAAAGGGAAGATATTGATATGGAAAACATAAATATTGCAATCTCAGTATCATTGATGAGAAACTTCCCCAATTAAGGGCAATGGTACAGACATTTCATGTATGATTATGTAACCTATAATTGGAACAGAGATCAACTTTTAATACAATTGTACATAAATATACTGAGAGATACATATCTCCTCTATTACTAAGATACACTGTTTTCCTATAAATGCTTGCATATAACATTGCAGTGTTCATGGAATCATGAACACAGTATACAAATATACTACTGAACTAATTTAGATGCACCATTCAGCTGGAAATACCAATATCTTCCTTCAAAACTCATGATGCCTATTTGCCCATAATTAACCAGGAAAATCAACAAATTTCGATTTCTGTCTTCCTTTGTAAAGTTCAATTCCACTCCATCCAGCACAAACAACAAAGTTCCAATAGAATGGAGCCCCATCTTCATGTCAAATTCACCTCCACAAAAAATTTCAGCACCAAAATAATCTTTTTGAAATCAAAGGGATAATACTATCAACCAATCCCTTGGACATAGTTCTCTTGTCAGAATCATGTTTTTATAAAAGATAACCATCAGAGGCACAACGATATCTGTACGATAGAAAATTTAAGCCTTTTTCACTCGCAAAACAGGATTAAGGTCCAATTAAGTTGTTGGGAAGATGCAGCAGCTATTGTTCCATATGCCAAATAGCTGGTTTGGATCCAACATACGACCAATATGCTCGAGTAAGGAAATCACATTGCTTGTTCCATAGTTTTGGTTAAATCCATTTGCTTCAAGGTGCTCGAAGATATATTAAGTATACCATTCTTTTTAATAACACTGGAATTGTTTCCTGTGTAAATAGCTCCAAGTCATGATATATTGATCTGTACAGTCATTCCAACAAGAGAGGACAGCCCAAAATCTTTTTCCTTGATTTTTCTCCATTATATACAGATGGAAAACTGCAAGTCACCTGAACAGTTGCAGGGCAAGCAATAGGCATTCTCCCTTTCCATTTTGAAATGGTTAAGAAATAATATGTTGACGTCATCATATATCAATTAGAGGAGGTGGCAGTCTCCAGAAATTCCACGAGTTAAAATCTTCCTGGAATCAAAGGGTAGAAGAAAATAACTGAGTGGAATTTGAATCATACTAAAGTAACCAAACAGAGCTGATGCTATGAAGAGTGGATGGGCCAGTACGGCTGTTAAATACTGTGACCCTCACAATAGAAAATAAAATTTGATGTTTTGTGGACAAACAATCAAACAAACAAAGAGAGAGAGAGAGAGAGAAATTTTGATATTTTTTCTTACTTTTCTTAGCCGAAATTTCACTCTTTCCACAAATGGATTTTCCTATAAAGTCTAAACCTAGTCAAATCTACTTAAACCAAGTTCAAAACAAGCTCAATTAAACATACTATATACATAAAACTATTGAATAAAATTGTTTACATAAAGTTGGAGTGTAGGTTATAATCTGTGGGTATGTTTTATCCAAAATATTATGTAGTTTTTTATGTCATTAATTGATTGCATTTGTCATTCTAAATGGTCTAAATAGTTGAAATTTAGTGTCTTAAAAGTAAGAAATATTTATAAAATATATTATAACTATGTATTTGATTGGATAAAGTGACTAAAATCTATTGATAACACATTATATCTGTTCCTTAAGGCAAGGTGTGAATTGAAATAAAACAAATTCACGCCTCTGGGGTCCGCGACCATTATAATACGTGACCGCAATGATGGAGCGATTTTTATTTAAAACTATAAACGGAATCCAATAAACTCTAGAGCAACAAAAAAAAATCAAGAACTTGTATCACTGAAAACCTTGCAGGTAAAAAATGATATTAATGTGTCAATCCCCTAGATTATGAAGCAATGACCAAAAAATGTGCTCAAGTGAAGTTCTATCTGTTATCAACATATTATTTTTTAAAACACCAAAAAAGTTGTAATTCTAGAACAGAAAAGTTCAGAGAAGCAAACCTGCTCAGAGGACATGGAAGGAAACATGCAATTCACAAGAGTATGAAGGGAAGTATACGATTTGTTATCACAGCTGTTCACAACAACCTCACCCTGAAAACTCAAAAACATCATCAATAAAGATATCAATAACAATGTTACACACAAAACCTTGTCCAATAACTAATTGAGATGTTTCCTACGTAAGTACCTTGGCATTAATTATAAAGATTTTTCCTTTCGGGATTCCAACCTTATGGTAGCTGAACTCATCAGTGTCTCTGTTTCCAAAACCAGCATAAAATGGATTCCTATCAGAAGGAAAACACGCCTTGATATCCTGCAAATTTGAGAACCAGAAGATTTAGACTCCCGTCTATTCAGTATTACAGAGTAGAAAATGCCACCTCCCCCACCCCCCACCCCAAAAAAAAAAAACAATCTCCTCCGACGTGGTCACCCTATTGCCTATTGAAAATTTTAAAATAAATGAATATTTGTACACTCGGGTCAGTTATTCAACTTATTCACATGTATAGGAATGTGTGTGTCTTTTTGTTTGCATGTCTAATTTAAATGTACACCCCAGTCCCACATCAGAACATGTGGAGTAGTTTGATATGTATATAATGATATCGACCGTGACTCATTCAAATGATCCGAATCATCACTTGTTCTGATGATATTCCTCTCAAACTATTATCTCTCCAAGACAAATCAATAGGAAAGAAAGATATAACTGGAAAAGGGGTTGCAATCAAAGGGACTCAATCAAGGAGGACTCGGCTTCTTGCATTGTCTGAATCTGACTCAAAGGTACTTTTTGGGTGAATCTGTGGTGGGTTAAGATGACTCACCCCGGGTTGTTACATTAAAGGTTGCAGTGATGCACACCCTTCTGCGTTCTAGTGAATTTATTTATCAAAAAGATTCTTTCAGATCATGTTAATTCGAAGGTTGCTTATGGATCAGAGTGTTTCATTATATAGGACATGCATATAAGTCTACGTGCATACATATAATTCAGTGTTACTCTCTATCTTTTTATCTCCATTTTTTTATAGTTGAAATTATTTGCAATTTTTCAAAAAATTAATGAGAAACTTACTGAAGAAATTAATTTGCTCTCGACTTCAGACATAGATTATAGAGAAGAAAGTTAACAAGGAACAGCTAAGGTATAGAGACAACAGCAGAATAAGGTTGGAACTTCAAAATTGAAATTTTAGGTCAATGACCAAGAAAACCCTATATTAATCAAACTTACTAAAAGCTGCCACCTACAAACTTCTAATAATCTACTTATACTAATCTTCAAGTAACCCTAGGATCCTAGCCTTTAATTATACATATACCTTATTTAATCCTAACCTCACGATTTCATTAAAAGTAACATGCTAGTCATATGACTTTAAAAACAAGTAACTAACCTCCAGGCAAGCAATTTTGAATTCATGAGGAGCTCTTCTAATAACTGCAAGAAAAAAAAAATAATAATTCCTTAGTGCATTAAAAAGAGAGAATAAGTTCCATCTCACTTCCATACAACAATTACATATGACTGACTATAATCTATTTTTCATATATACAGTATTGCTTTCTTTCAATACAATTACAAAGTTTTTTTGATCATAAAATTCAAAAATATTAATTATTTTTTTTTGGAAAGATAGTATTCATTTCAGAACCTCAACTATATTAACTTAATAATTTCTTCCATTTCATAGAATAGTCAAGGTTGTTCGATCAAAGAAGGAATGATTCCAGAAAAACATAGAAACAATGGAGACCAACACTACATGACTTAATACAGTCCAGAGGATTGGTAGTGAATATGGCATATTCCATCAAGTTAAAGCATATCATGGTTTTTAACA
Source organism: Aralia elata (assembly GCA_034770075.1). Classification (NCBI taxonomy): domain Eukaryota; kingdom Viridiplantae; phylum Streptophyta; class Magnoliopsida; order Apiales; family Araliaceae; genus Aralia; species Aralia elata. The sequence goes on along the minus strand of CM068377.1, from coordinate 28,330,325 downwards.
GCAACCAAAATTGGTTCGCTGATTCAAGAAAAAGAAAAGAGGGGGGGAGGGGGGGGGGAACTACTGCGACATTACTTCTACTCAAAACTAACACAAGTTCACATTGCATGAAAAAAGCGCATAATTTGCAAATAACACAAAATTTATGGATGACACTAAGGATAAATGATATCAACTACTCACCTTCTCGAAACAGGGAAGGAAAAAGTCCATCAGGGGAAATAAAAACAGGCCCATCTGGTAAACCCTTCCCATCCTGCAAAGAATTTCTGTTTGAGGGAAAGAGATAGCAAAATATAGACAAAACACATTGCACTTAATAGATATTGATTTTCACAATTCTAGATCTAGAAATAAGCATTAGCCAAAACTTTGCAGCCAGGAAAGAGAATAATAAGATCGAATTTTCATTACCTGCTTAAGATTAAATAGAAACTGTCTAGTGAGGCTGGCTTGAGAAATTGCCCTTGCACTTAGAAAAAGCAATTGATACCCGTTTTCCTGCAAGAGGAAAAAAAGAAAAGGGGATTATTGTGCCTCTCTTACCTTGTTCAGGAAGAAGAATGTGAGAGCACAAATAATTTTCTAGAAGCTTATTACACTACCAAACTCCAGAAACACAAAAACAGGATGAGAAATAAAAGTACATAGTACAACTGGAGTAACCTGTAGGGTCTATCGTGCTTCATTAATGTACTTGGGGTCCCAGGTGAGACTTTTATACTTCAAGGGTCCATTTACTACACGAGGTATACTTGGAGAGGCAGAAGTGTCGTTAGCCCAAATCCAATTATACTAATAATCTCGTGGCATGTGGCATATAATCTCAATTTTTCGATTCCTCTGTCTTGTTATTCATTGTTAGCTGTTGAATAACTTAAATTGTTTTTTTTGAGTAGTTCAAGTTATGTGGCAACCAAAAACAAAGAGAGTTATCTAGCATGGTTCCCCACCCCCCACCCCCCCAAAAAAAATAATAATTTAGCAAAATTGTATGGCATGTTTTGTAACCTTGTTTTACTAATATTACAATAAAATTCCTAATATGATTCATGATTCATAGGTACTATTAATCATAACACAATTCTCCATTAGACAATTATGGTGGTATCACATGACTACATAGAGTAGTCATCTAAAAGATAGTGTTGCCAATGACATGCCTACTTCGTTACTGGAGTGGTAATGGCACTATAAAACGTTTCAACAAACTGATAAAACTAAATATAATCAAAAGCACATAAGAGGAACACAGCAAACCTTAATAGCCGAAAAGAGATGTACAACACCTGTCTGTGACCAATCTTTTCCAACCAAAGGCATGAACTGTCCTAGAACATCAGATCTGTAACACAGAAAAGATACATAACTATCAGATAAACAAAGATGAAAACTCATCCTTCAGGAAAATGTGTTTTTCAAGAAACAAATAATGCAGAGAGGATCATTGCGATAAGCTGATACAAAGCAAGCAAAGCCTAGAAGGCTAATTAAGCAGGATAACCCCAGAATATTTGTTTTTTAAGAAAGTCTGTTTCTTCGTATTGCACTAATATACATTAACTCTCATACAATGAACTTGGACCCTCCAGAAACTTTTGATACATTAAATATCTTTAGAGTTTGTAAACATATGTCAATAGTCTCCGTAGACATAGTGACTATCTTAACTACAAAGTTCAAAGTAATCTGACTTTAAGACCAATCATAACACTTAATATAACCACTAATTATCCCTTAAGATACCAAAAGATGCAAATATCTAATCTATCCAGAATTTCCAGCAAGCTTAAAATGATAAAAATGTCCCAGACATGAGTTCTTTTATCTCAATTGCGAACAAGGTTAAGAATTTGTTTCAACACTGAAGCTGGGCAGCATGAAGAACCATTTCATCATGACATGTATGAGTAATTCAACAAACAACAGTTATGGCCTACCAACACAAAATGAAGGTAACAGCTTGTTCAACTATCTGGACACCAAAAGGTTGACCCATAACTCATAAGCATCAAGAAGTATGGCTTTTTGTAAAAGAATCATGAAGTTTCTAAAATGTACTTATCTAAGGATACGAAAACAAAAGAGTTAGTAATATGCACACGCACACACACACAGCTGATTCAGAAACAATTCGCCAATACTATATCAATATGAGACCAGCACAGTGGAAAAAAGAGAAACACTGCAAGCAATTGTACCTAAAAAAGCTTCAGGTTTGTTAATATCTCAAAAGAGCCGAATACATAGCAAAAGGAACAGGACACAAACCGAAGCAAATGCTGGGGAAGATAACTACAATTCAAACTCAATTAATCATGTGTGTGTATATATATATATATAGTAGCGAGTAGCCTTACTTGGTGATTGTCCCATCAACGTCTGTGATCACGACACGAGTGTCCCACCTCCACAGATAAACTCTAGCATCAACCTGTGAAATAAGTAGTTCAAGTAAGCACGGAAATACACAACATACACATACATACACAGAAAACCAATTTCCCAAAGCAACAACAGAAAACCTGTTGCTTTCCCAGCATTGAGGTTGAGAATGTGAAGGTTACAATGTTTCCCCCTTCCTTAAGATTCAAGGATGCCAGCTGTTCAGTTGTTGGAGAAATTGCCCTAATTTTCTTCTTAGTCACTTTCGGTTTAGACGCTTCGTTTAGCAGATCCATACCAATAGTACCATCCAAAGAAATTTCAGCATCAAGACTTCCTGTACAATTAAGACCTGGCTGTGTATCTTTCATGCTTCTGGATCTTTTGAAAGCAAAGGGCCAGACACTCCATTTTCCACTTGAGGTTTTGACAATTTTAGGATAATCCCCTGTAAGAATTTTGTCAACTCAAACAGTTATTACAATGATTTTTGGTTCAAATGTTTGTCACTTTTTCTTATATGCAAGTATCCTTCAAGTATAGGCACTGTTTCGTTCTATAAGCAGCATCAATAATACTGATTAAACTCAATCAGTAATAGAAGCAAATTTTATACTATCCAGATTTAGTGATTTACCTGTATTAAATTCCTAAAAAGCCATCAACATCAAACCTTCAAAGAAACAAGAGCTTCTAGTACAGGAAATTTTTGTAAGCTTGTTATAGGGCATTTACTAAACTTTGTTGCTTCTTAGAGCTTTTGGACACTAAAGGAAGGAGTTCATTCTATTGGCTTCCAGTTGTACCAATACTTAAATGGGTCCAAATTCCACAGTCAAATAAAGTTTCAGTTTTTCAACATAAGAGCATTACTACGAATATAACAAGTATAAGGTAAATCAGTTATCAAATTGTCCAAATTAAAATCATTTATCTCAAAACACAACCATACGCAAATTTATCTTACAAAAATGCTATGTCCACCGAATTTGTAAGCACCAAATGCAACTTTTTTTTCTATACAAATGCAACTCTTTCTGTATAAAATAACAAATGCAACTTTTATCAATAGAAAGAGTTGTGTTGTGGAGGAAAAAAATTTGTATTCGTTGCATAAATTCGGAGGGCATAGCAGTACTATTTATCTTGCACACAATATGAAAACAAGGTTGGCTTCTTTCAATTACGCAAGCAATAAATCAAACCGATTCTATGAAGTCAAAGTTCAAGCCATGATGCATAAGAAATATGTAAGAGATAGTTGTCTTACCGGCCGCAGGGCTGGTATTGATATTTTTCAGCACCTCAACATTCAGAGCATCCACAGTTGTAGGCTGGGAATTGGATAAACAATGTACACTCTCTGCATCTGACTTAATGAAGCCTGAAACATTTTCCCTAAGCAGCATCCACTTCAACGACTTTACATTAGAATCTAAAGAATGGCCTAATGGACGATTAAGAAAATGTTCATCCATTTCATCGAAGTGTGATCGGATAATAGGTAAAGACCTGACAGTGCCTCCTAGTTCCTGACCTGCAACTTTACTACTTCTAGGAATATTAATTTGACTTGATATCACTTGTACCTCTTCTATCAACTCTTCACCATTATTTGGAAGGTTTCCTTGAAGAACAAATTTGTGTGGAGATGAATCTGATGCAAAGTCCGAATGAAAAGATTCATTGTCTGATTTGATGTCTTCCGATGCAAGTGAGGTATAATTCTCTTTATCCATGTGATCTAGAGAAATCAACTCCGTGCTTTTAACCTCTCCAAGTTTGAAGTCATCCAGATCACTGAAAAGTAACTGTTCTTCCTCTAAACCTACTGATGAAGAACAATTTAACGCCTCGCTTCTGACAACATCACTACTAACTTCTTGAGAATCACAACAAGGTTCGCCAAATGGTTGGCGCTTCTTCATTTCATCTTCTTCCTCAATACTTCTCTGATCTTGAACTTGAGATATTGAGTCACTTAAACTAGAACTGGTGAGCGCGCTACATGACTCAACTTCTTTGGCTGAATCATCTATATGTTCAACACTTGTAGGTTCGGAAGAGGTTTCTGTTAGAACACTCCCATCACCTAAACTTCCATGAAAATGTTGAGTTTCTACTTCAGAACTAGCCTCAGTAATAAATTCCGGATTAGGAGAAGTTTCTGCCTGTACAGAGACTTCACCAGAGGAATCTAAAGTTTCATAATAAATAGTAGATTGGCGTTTCAATGCCCCATTCCCCACCTTGGAGACACTGCTGTCTGATAAACATGAAGCATTATCCTTTTCCTTCCTGATTGAGGAAAGATTGGTAGACCAATTCATTTCCAAGAGATCAGCAGCAATCTCAGCACGCTCCAATGAATCCGTCCTAACAACATCAGCACCATTCTCCTGAAATTTATTCTGCTTCATTGACTTCCTTCCAAAAGCAAGCCCCAATAATCGAGACCTTCGTGAGCCAGTACTAGCCATGACTTTGCCATTGCTTACTTCAAGCGGGGTAACTGAGTCAGAAGGATCATCACCATAATTCCAACTATTAGCCTTCACTGGTCTCCTATCCTGCCCATTCGTCTCCTCGCCTGACGATGTAGGCGATAATATTATATCTCCTTCTTCTGCATCCACCTCCCTGAGAAAATAGGCCTGCCCTGTATTATCCAAATACATATGAAAATTTGTTCCCTTTCCATTCACACTAATGTCTACAACATTCTCCTTTGCCTTCAAGACCCCTTGAAATTTCCCAAAGCAAACATACCAAGGCGATGATCTGAAGCTACCATCTTGTTGCTCTACCACAACAATATCGACAGCGCCACCAAATGGATGAAATGGAGCAGACACCCGAGTAAAGTAACTACCTAGCCTCCCTACGGCATACATCCTACTAAAATAAAGATTCCCCAAAAACCCAGACCACCAAAATCTCAAAATCACATCATAAATTACAAACCAGATCCATTACACACCAAAAATTATGGTTTTTTAGCTCATATAAGTTACATACATACTAAAATAATAGCACTACCCAAGAATTCAATTCACAAGGCACAAACCAATTCGGGAACCCAATTGATTCAAAAGCTTGCTAGGTCGAAAAATGACACAAAAATGGGAAACAAACTGATTATAAAAGCCAAATTTAAGAAACCCCACAATCCCCAAACACATTCAAATGTCTGCTAAATATGGTAAACAATTCAATATGGGATAAACGCAACAAAATATCTAATATTAATATTTATGAGTTTTTTGCAAAGGTCAAATTTTTATAGACAACCCATATGAGGAAAACTCATAAAGACTGGATTTTTTTTTATAGAATAGTTGGCGTGGAAGCATATTCGGTTTTAGATTATTCGAATTTGCCAGTCAAATAATCATATGACACGCTCCAAGAAAAAGTCACCCTATTATAATACCCCACCTGGAGAAAACGGCCAACAGTGATCGCTAGAGCTAGAGAGAAAATTGAGAGAATATTTTGATTCTTGTTGACGGAAAACGTAGATGATTTTATTTTACTATTGCATATGATGTTTTGGGGGTTAATTGACTTTTTGGTAAAGTGTACTAGGGTCAATTTTTACCATGGTTATCGAATTTTTTTTGTTATAAATGTATTATTATATTTAAAAAAATTTATAAAATGGTCATTACTTATGATTCTATCTAAAAAAGTAACGAGAAGTTCTGAGTAGACTAACGGTTGATAAGTGTTAATGACGTAGCAGATGATGTGGATTGGGTTAATTGATACTTTGGTTATTGTACTAGGAGTCGATTTTCATTTTAGTTACTGAAAATTTTTTTTGTTACATTCTCGTTATCAAAGTACCAAAAAAATATTAAAAATTAGTGATTTTATAATTTTTCGTCCAAAATATTAACGAAAAAGCTTACTTGACAAACATTTGACATATATATATTGAATATTCTAATGAGGTAGCATGTGTGGGTGTCAGCTTATAGAAATAAAATAAAATGCTCACCTAGAAGAAAAGAAAAAAAGATAAAATGAGACTAATTATTTTAATACTCCATAATATTTATTATAAGAAGATAATTAAAGTTATAAGAAAAAAAGAACATAATTTAAAGAATCAAAAGCAATTAAAAATCAAAATTCATCTTCCTCTTCTAACCACGAACGGCGAACTTATCGAAAAAAGGTGGTCTACACTTTATGTACATCAACTCTTTCTCTCACCGTGAACCAAGTCGGAATTATAGCCTCTCGTCAAAAATCTAGTTTAGAAAATAGGTTCCTCTTATACCTCTGTATACTCGCCGAAAAAGAAAAAAAACGGAGAAAAGAAAAGCGGCAAATTGACGATGGCGGCGAAGCTACTTGTTTGATCACTTAGAAATGAGAGTGAAATAGTTTCTATTAAACCGATTTTTACAGTAGTCGACAGATCTGAGGGGATTTATTGGGCCAATTTTCTCCTTTATTTTGTACTTTAGTTTGGTGTTTAGAAGGTTCCAAATTAAATATGCTTTTGAAAAATTTATAAATTTAAATTAGCTATGATGTAATTTCATGTTGTACTATTTTGTAATAAAATCACTAATCGGTAATATTTTTGGTATTTCGATAACGAGAATGTAACAAAAAAAAGTTTTAGTAACTAAAATGAAAATCGACCCTTAGTACAATAACCAAAACATCAATTAACCTGATCCACGTCACCTGCCACGTTATTAACACCTGTCAACCGTTAGTCTATTCAGCACTTCCCCGTCACTTTTTTGGACGGAATCATAAACAATGACCATTTTGTAAGTTTTTTTGAGTAAAGTAATGTATTTGTAATAAAAATAATTCGATAATCATAATAAAAATCGGCCACTAGACAGTGACCAAAAAGTCAATTAACCCGATGTTTTGGGACAAATCACCTGAAATGGAACGTTTTTATTTCAATGTCCTAATCGAAGAGGTCGTACTATTGCCGCCTTCTAGACCGGTCTTTCTTCGTAACTTATCCTCAACAACACTTGAACCCTCGACTTTTATACTAGTGGACCAAGTGATGGGTCCTAAAATGGAACCTGATGTTTGGAGTTGGGTGCAAAGATTTATTATTTGTGGGGACAAAAATGTCAGTACTCAGTAGTACAATGTTTTTCTTTTCTCAACGACTCTCCCTCTCATTTTTCTATCTTTTCCTTTCTCCGTCCTAGTGTTTTTAATGTGTTTTCTGTGGCTACACTTTTGAGCTGGTTATATCTAGAATGGTAGCTGCTGCTGTCAAAATGAATGGCCAAGTTGGCAACTAGCCTCCTGATTGGGCTGCTGCAGCCATTTCAAAGAAACCAAATTTAATGCAAAATAATCTCTACCGCCATACTTCCAACTTCCAACTTCCAAGTTGATTGTACACCAACTTATAGGCGTGGGCAATAATAGGCTTTTGTAATCGTAATCGTAATCGGATCGCATTCTCAACTGTAATTGTAATAAATTACATAGGCGTGGGGTGAGTTTACACGTGGTTTGAAGCAACTTGACTTTGTTTATCTTTAACAAAGTGATTGTAATTTAAAATCACACCATTACATTTTATAATACATTATAAATATATATATATATATATATAATTTGTATAAATATAAAATTGTAGTGTATCTAATAAAGTGAATAATATAATTTGATTTGATTTTCATGAGTTTTATGATTAATTATAATATCACGTACACTGTAAGAAATTTAATTAGTTCACGTTAATTTTATGCAAATAAATATGAGAGAAAACAAAGATAATTCATGATAATTAATAAAAATAACTGGAGACTTAAAAGTGTTCAGTGGCGGCATTACATAGAGTCGGGGTGGGCCACTGTGTCACCTCGATTTTTTATTTTTTTTTAACTAGTATATAGTTAAATATTTATTTCTTAATTTTCAAACACTCTTTTAATCTCAGGTTTTTTTTCCTTCCAAGCAAGTTTTAGGGGTTTAATCTCTATTTGTACCTTTTTCTAAAGGATTTTCTAAATATCATCTATCACACATTCTTTCCATCACAGATTCTCTCTCCAGCACTCTAACTACTTATTGATTTTAGTACTTTATTTTTTTAGTTAAGAATAGTGATGAATATATTATTGTGTGAGTTTATGAATTTTTTGTGTTAATATTTTTGATATTGTATCTGTTACAAAAATATATGAAATTAATTAAAAATTCTACAATATATTTTAAAAATTATAAATTAGGTCCTTACAATTATTTATTTGTATGTAATACGATTTTTAAGAGTGAGCCTATGGTTAAATAATTTTTCACGTATACGTATAGGTTTGACACTTGCTAGTTCTTACATCCTTTAAGGGATAACATATAAATGAAAAGTATTTTATTTCTTGAGAACTATAAATGAAGATAAATTTTATGATTTAAAATGGGCGTTTATATAAAAATTTGGTATACAAATATAGTGTATAAGATTTTATTTATATTTCTTATTCAAATAATATTAACTATATCTTAATTTTTATACCTAAATATAAAAAATTTTAAAATTGTCCCTCCAAGTTATCACCCGATTTCGATGTGACCCCTTAATCGGTAAAAGTCTCAATATGGTCCAAAATTGGACCACTCAGGTTTATTTTAGGCCTTCGACTGAGTTGAGATTTTTTTAAGGGCAAAATGATAAAGTCTAATTTAGTTATAGTGAATTCATTATTAACTAATTGTCATAATTATAGTAAATTCATTACTAACTAATTGTAAAGGGAGAATGCTAATGTCATTGTTTTAAGGGCATAATGGTAATATCATTGTTCATTTTTTTTAGTCTCTTCATTTTTTTAACGGCAAAATTCTAATAATTAGCTACTACTAATTTAGTTCTGACAATTACTTAGCAATGATTTCACTACAATTTTGTAATCAATTTGACAATTATTATGTTTTAAACATATTAACATATATTATTAATACAATTTATAGTGTGATTTGGTTTAAATTCAAGTTTTAATAATTTTAGGTAATATAGAATATAATGTGTTATATTGTCTTAATTAATTACATAAAATTATGATAAAAAAATTGTAATTAAATTGAAAAAATCAAAAATAAATATTCTTTTAGAAGTTACGTTTTCTATTAGAGATTGGTTGAGTTTCTTTTGAATACTTTACAAATTTAGATATTATATATTTAATTATTATAAACTTGTACAGTACTTATACTTATTTGAATAAGAAAGAAAAAATCTTCCTTTTTTCTATTCCCATCTGAGAAAGAAATATTTTAAATTTGGATAGTATTTAATTAATACAAATTTGAATGATATTTAATTGATATAAATTTGAATAGTATTTACAAATTTGGATAATACTTATAGTGATATGAATAAAAAAGCTGAACCAAAATTTGGTAAAATCAAACTAAGTTTGTGCTTTTTAATTATATACTACCTCCGTTCCAAAATTAGAAATACATTTTGACCTTTTAAAGTCAATTCACGAAATTCTAAAATTCAAAATTGATATAATTTCTTTCACGTTTTAGAAACAACAAAGATGATAATTAGAAGTATTTTATAGTTAGTTTACAATTGTTATATTTGTTTATATTAAAACTAAATAACTTAAATTTTAGGATTTCACGAATTGACTCAAAAAAATCAAAATGTATCTTTAATTTTGAAATGAATGAAGTAGTTGATAAGTAAATTAATATAACCAAATTTGAAGCGTAAAAAAGGAAAGTAAAAAAGATTCATTTTAAAGATAACACCAAAATAACCACCAAATTTCTCTCTCGCTTTATAATATAAAATAGATAGATTGTTGATATCATTACAAGTAAAAGTGATAATTTTATAAGGTCGCTATCACATAAATAGTAAACGAGTCTCACACTTGAGTGGAAGAAAATTTATAAAAATATCAAATTTACTTATAAAACTAACAATTCCCTCAATAAAAACACCTAATGTTTTAAAATAGACAACTTGATTAGCTAATATTCACAAATTATTGACTCGATAAGCTAAGTGTGTGTGTGTATAATATATATATATATATATATATATATATATATATATATATATATATATATATATATATATATATAGTCAGAAGAGGAAATTTATATTTTTTTTTAATTTTCTATTGACTTCTTATTAAGGGGTAAATTTGAACTTACAATTTTACATAATAAAAAAAAGAAATTTTACTATTCAGATATCACTTTTATTCTTATTATGCCTTAATTAATAACATGTTAGTTGTCATTAATGCATACCACCAAAATTGAGTGCACCCCAAACCCATTCAAGATGTCAGTAAATTTTTGTTCAATTTTAAGATTTATCATTTTTACGAATTATTTTTTATAGAACTGTTATTTTGTTATGAAGTTTTGCAGAAGTTTCTTCTAATGGCTCAACCACTCAAATTTCAAAGGAAATTGGAGCCATATCTTTTCTAAAACTCCTAAAATACTTCACCAACAATTTTGGACTTGGGCGTGTTGGTAATTAAAGTGATCATAACAAATCCTATCACACTAGACTTTATGATATATTGAAATATCTCCTAAATGGTCATTGGTGAATGGAGAGAAAGAAAATATAGAGGAGTAATTTGACATAATTTAATTAATTTAAAATTTGATATTAATTTTTGTAATTTATACACTATGATTATAAAATCATAAATTAGGTAAAATGTATTATAACATTATTTTTTTAAAAGAAATTAAAATGAATTACTATTATTTTAAATTTAAAGAATATCTCATATTGACTTTGAACAGTCAATTTTGATTTTATATATTGTGACACAAGGAGTATAAATTTTTTCCTTTCAACGTTTGTAATTTTTACTATATATATTCAAAAAAAAAAACACAAGTCACTATAAAAGGGATGGAGGAAAGAAACAATTATTGCTGGTCATTAAAAAGCATCTAGAAGAATTTAATCAGCAAAAAGGAAAAAAAACACAAGAAAAAGTTTACTTTATTTTTTGGTCAGAAACAACAAGAATTTACTATAGCTAATGACCCAAAAGTAAAGCCCAAATATATGACTGATCGTGCCATGGCATTACATAAGAAGTCAGGACCCAATTTATGCTTGGCATGTGAGTCCATTTTGTTGCTGGGTTGTATGACCTTTAAATAGTAAATGGCCCAATTTATGATATGGGCTGCATAGTGTATAGTGTATACCTCTATCTACAGAATTATGGCTGAACCGCCCTAGTCAAATTGGGCCTTGGTGTTAAATGTTGGGGTTCTTTACAGAAATATACAACAATTAGAAAGTAATTACATCATTAGTGCATCCACAAAATAATTACAAAAAGAGGGCAACAAATTCAAACCATTCAATTTCACATTAATAAGGAAACATAAAATTAAGGACAAATAACCGTCATAATTAATAATTCAAATTCAAATCTTTGAGATCTAACAACAAAAACAAATCTATAATTCAAAATTCAAATCAAAAGGAACGAAAAACAAAAAAATTATCTTATCTATCTTAATCTTCATCTTCCTCATCATCTTCCTCCGTCGCCTCCTCACCCTCTTTATCACCGCCTCCGTCGCGAATCTCCGCCTTCCCTTCATTATCCTCCTCCGTTGTCTCCCCTTCATCATCCTCCTCTACTGCGAATCTCTGGAAGTCCTTGATTCACGTTCATGGTGGCGTCAATTATCGGCGATGTCATAACCACTGCCAATCCCTTCTACACCACCGCCGAGATTTAATGGGAAGTCATAGTTGATCACTACCCCGAGGAAAAAAAGAAGACCATGATCGTTACATAACTTAAGTTATAATAAGTGCTTATAAACAAAAAATATAGGTACATACCAGAGATAAGTAAATTCAAGAATTGGTTACCTCCATACTAGTTTTTAGTTACCTAGAGTTACTACACGAAAAAACTAGTTACTACACATTCTGGAATTGGTTACCTCCATACTAGTGTTTGGCTACCTAGATTTACTGTACGAAAAAACTAGTTACTACACATTCAGGAATTGGTTACTTCTATACTATTATGTGGTTACCTCCATACTAGTGTTTGGTTACCTAGATTTCCTGCAGCAAAAAATCGCCATAATAGTGTTTGGTTACCTCCATACTGTGTTTGCTTACCTAGATTAAATGCAGTAAAAAATCGACATACTATTGTTTAGTTACCTCCATACTAGTGTTTGGTTACCTGGAGAAATCAAAAAATCCAACCATGAACGTGAAGACTCCATTGATGCCACCATGAGCGTGAATACTCCATTGACGCCACTCTTGACGCCACCATGAGCTTATCGGCGATGGTGTAGAAGGGATCGACGGAGAAAATGGAGGAGAGAGAAAGCGGGAGGGGCAGATAGGGAGGGAGGAGGGAAGAGGGAGGGGGAGGGATGAGGGAGGCGAGAGGGAGGAGGGAGGCGGGGGAGGGAGGGGGAGGCAAGATCCCAAATTGAAAAATAAGGGTTTTCAAATGAAAGAGAGAGAAACGGCAAATGATTTGGTATTCCTTTAATTATGGTAACCATTACCATAATTAAAACTGATTTGAAAATTAAATATTGAAGATGCACTAATTTTGTAAATTAAATATTGAAGATGCATTAATTTTGTAAATATTCAATGTATGCACTTAATGTGTAATATTTTTTAAAAATATACTAGTAAATGTAATTCTTCCTAAATAGTATTGATATTGGGCCTTAATGTTAAATGTTCATTTTAAGCCAACACTTGAGCCAATTAATGGTCACAACACTATTAGTTTTTCTCAACAAACCATTCAATAAATTAAGATTTTAACAATATAGAATTGATTAATTTGCACATGTAACTAAACAATCAAAAGGGAATTCTTTATGTTGAATATTAAAATTTTAACTAAAATTCAAGCTTAGTATTCATTGAACACAAGGAAGAAAGTTTTTAAATAATACTACCTCCATTTTAAAATTAGAGATATAACTTAATTTTTGAGATCAAATGATAATATATTAAATTTCAAACTTTTAAGTCAAACAATCGAGAAAGAAAGAAAGAATTTTCCTTATAACTCTGGTCATCTTAAAAATTAGTGTCCAAGGAACAGTCCCAAGACTTGAGATTAAGACTACAATTTTCTAGTAGGCATTAGATCGATGTACTGAGAAAGGAGTAAAAGGACACTTTGTTGTTAAGTTGGGTTGGTATTACATATATTATTAACTTGCGCAGATTATGGGGGTGTGGTCAGGTGTGACCCTTAAAGGCAAATACTTTACCCAATCCAACCCATAAACTCGTGCATGGACTGCATATTATGATAATCATTATCATCAAAAGCAAGATTTTGTGAATCAATAGGTAGATAACACACTATATGATTCAAATGTTTAATAGATCATACACACATTCTATGTATTTTTTTTTCGGAAACACATTCTATTTTAATAAGTCTATATAATGTATTCTCCATTCTTGTCTCATCTGATCTTATGTATTTATCTATTTAAAAAATAGTTCATATATATATATATATATACACACACGTGTTTATATAGGAGAATAATCCATAACATGTATTTGTTATGGGTCTTTATAGGTCATACATCATCTATACTATTAAAAAAAAGGACCGTCAGAATTAAAAATTGAAAATTGACGACCGCTACTAATAGTAGCGGACGCTAATCAGAATAAAGGTTTAACTTTATTAATTAGAGTTTAGGTTTATTAACTAGAATTTAAGGGATTATTAACTAGGGCTTATGATTTATTAACTAGGGTTTATGATTTATTAACCAAAGATTAATAAGGTTAATAAATCCTAAACCCAGTTAAAAAAGGAATTAATAAAGACTAAACCCTGGTTAATAAACCTTAAAGCCTAGTTAATAAAGTTAAATTCTTATTCTGATTAGTTTCTGCTACTATTAATAGCGAATAGTATGTGTTTTTTTTACCATCCGCTACTATCGATTTTCACTTTTTAATCTTGGTCGTTCTTTTTTTTTTCTTCTTCTTCAATAGTATAGATAGTATATGTCCTATAAGGATCCATCACAAATATACAATATAGATAATGATTCATATCTAAAGTTAAACAAGAACCCCCCTATTATCCAACTCATCTCGTCCGAACAATAGTTGTGTAAATGGAATATCTCATACACATAACTGTTATGCAGATAGAGTCCGTCATTCACATAACAATTATGCGGATAAGAATAATTACAACTTTTAAATTACAGAATTAAATGATGGGATCTACGTTGGATGGATGAAACTCTCATCCAACTTTGATTATAAATCATTCTCATATATATATATATATATATAATTATACCTAAATGAGATGAGATAAAGAATATGAAAGAGATTTGGAAATTGATATTAACAGAATAATAAGTATCATTTAAAATATTATATGTCTCGATGAAATAATTATACAAATATTGTTATAATATATATTCTTTAACAATATATTTTTAGTCTAACAATATCAATAGCGTTGTGCAGCATTGTAATTCAATTGTTATATAATGAATGGTCTTGAATTTCCTACTTTCACCAAATAAACTTATTCAATTTTCACATGCACACCAAACAAAGCAAAATAGAGTAAACTATGTTGACTACTATTCAGCGTTATTAACATCCAAACTTTCAAAATGGTTGCTGAACCAAACTTATCATCTGCTCCCTTGAAATTTTAATCCTCTATTATATATATATATATATATATATATATATACACACACACACACACACACACACCAAGAAAACTAATTAATATATAAAATAAAAAATAAAAAAAAATTAAAGAAGGTAAAAGTGGAAATTCTTCTGATAATAGAATTACCCTGAGCTTAACACTTTATTTTCTCCTCCATGGCAATAGAATTCTTGCAATGAGTTATTGCAGCTTGAATTGCAGCCTGCAATTCCTCCATAGTACTATCACTAGTAGAACTAGCAAGACCCCCAGTTGCTACAAGTAGTCCACTATTTGTTGGTGAAGTTCTCATTGAAGCCGGAGCCGAAAACTCCCCTCCCCTTCCTCGAAACTGATCTTGCTTACCTCTTGAACTTAAACCACCCGAAAACGAATAAGTTTGACGATTAAACTGCCTTTTTCTTGATCCTCTAAAGGGCAATAACGGCCTCACCATTTTCATGTACCTTTTTAGTACATTGTTTACGTCGAATTTAAGTAGCTTTTTCTTCTGCTTTTCTTGATCTTCTCTCTCTTTAATCTCGCACCCTTTTCGCCATTTTGATAGCCCGAATAATGAGAATGAGTTGGACTTTACTCTACCTTCTGGTTCATTTGTGGTGTTTTGATGGGGGTTTATTTGGTCTTGTAGGAGGAGTTCATGTATTGGGAGGGTGAAACTGTCTAAAGAGTTTGTGGATGAGCGAGGGGAGATGTGGAGGTGGGAGAGGAGGTGGAGGGGGAGTAAGTGGCCGTGGAAGAATATTTCGTCGGCCGGAGAAAGATCCACGGCGGTGAATGGAGGTGGAGGGGGGTTGGAATGGTTGTGAGTGGTGGTTGGTGGTGGTGGTTGGTGGAGGGAGATGGTGAAGGAGAATTCATGGGCTGGAGAGGAGGAAATTGAGGGTGGTGAAGAAGTGTTTAGTGGCCTTTCTTCCACTTTGTCTTGGCAGTTTTGGATTTCCATGCCTTGAATTGATTAAAACACCAAAACAGGACTCAGTTTTGGTGGTGTTTTTGGATATGGATATTGTTAAAAGTGTTTGGGGAAGAGGGATAAGGAGATCAGGAAGCAGTGGAGAGAGGAGGAGAAAGAGGAGGTGGCCAGTGGGGGACTCTTTGTCAATGATCAGTAGTTTGAGCTTAAAATGTGTTTTTTTCCCACGTGAATACAAATAAATTTATAATTATATCAAGGAGGGTATGGTGGGTATGAGACTAAAGTTACTTGAGAAGAAAATGGAACTAAAAGAATCGATATATATATATATATATATATATATATATATATAGACTAATTCATAGTTAATATTATAAGGATAAGGTTTACAACAGATCTTAATCGTCTATCCACGGATCGAACGATAAGGAAGATCTATCCACGGATCGAACGATAAGGAAGATTTCTAATCCGCAGTTTAATACTACGAATTGGATGATGTTTAAAATACCCCTTGTCAATCCGCAATTTAATACTTTTGAATTTCATCTCATTTTGTGACAGTAACGATCCGAAACTAAAAGAGTTCGATTTAAAGCTATTAAATTTTTTATTTACATATTATTGTTCTTACTAATTCATGTGATCTGAGCTGATGAGAAATATGAATGACATATTATTGTTCTTATTAATTCATGTGATCTGGGCTGATGAGAAATATGAATGACTAAAAAAATGAAATCTAGCAATGGGGTGAAGTGTTTTCACATAGTATGAAACAATGGAGACAACATAATCACATGAATCAGTAAGAATAATAATATGCAAGAAGAAATAAAAAATTTAATAACTTTAAAGCAAACTCTTCTAGTTCCAGATCGTTATCGCCACAAAATGAGATAAGATCCAAAAGTATTAATTAAATTGCGGATTGACGAGAAGTATTTTGGATATCATCCAATCTGCAGTATTAAGCTGCGGAATTCCTCATATTAAACTGCGGATTGGAGATCCTCCTTACCGTTCAAACCGTAAATAGACGGTTGAGATCTGTTGTAAGGATAACTTTATCCTTATAACGTTGGTTATGAATCAGTTCTCATATATATATATATATATATATATATATATATATATGAGAACTGATTCATAACTTGCGTTAGCTATGGACACTATTCCAGCTAATCCATCGTCTGCCGTCTAATGAAAGATCTAAAGGCCTAGCTGGGGCCTGACCGCTAGTCCCTTCTGCGGTCAGGATAGAAGTAATTCACCTGACCGCATGTAGGACTAGCGGTCAGGACTTGTGCCCAAAATTGACTTTTCATACTGACCGCAGAAATGACTAGCGACCAGGACTTGTGCCCCAAAAATTAGCTGTCTATAACAAATATTTGTTATAACACTCTTCGGAATAATCATCTTTGGTTGTCTATACTGTTTAAATTTAAAAGAAAAAGTATTATCTGCTATCAATAATTGTAAAAAGATTAAAAAATTTTAAATTTGAACCATTTAAAGATGTATTTACCGAATAATATGTACACTACATATATTTTTAATGTCACGCCCATTTCGAGAGGAATCTTTGATTATAGAAATATTAAGAGAGATGAGATTAGATTGCATAGTTTCATAGTTTCGATGTTATCTTTTTGCACGCAACAACTTTGGGAGAAGTGTTTATTCGTATTGTAGTCTAGGTAACGATCTTCTAAAGTGTCCCTACTATATACCCTACCATTACCCATCCATGATTAGATATACAAACAAGTGTCTTAAAATTACCTCGTCCTCCAAAAATGAGTCAATGACAAACTACCATATGTAGTAAATGTCGAAGGAAATTATATGAAATACTTTATTAATTGAATGGTTTTTACTTGTGTGTCTGCAGCAACTGTTTTATCTTACGCTTCTAAGCCATTCAACGAGGAGAAATGGTAATTCTAAGTTCCGGACATTGTATATTGTCCCTAATTACAGACGTGTATATATGAAAAAAAATTAATTCACGGTTAATTTAGTTGTAACCATCAATCCGCCAAATCATTTGTTGAATAATGTTTGTGTATGTTTGGTTACTCAGCGTTTAGTGTGTTTGCAACGTTTTGATGTGTTTAGAGTGTTCGGTTGTTCAAACGCACTTAAAAATCTTGTTCATCTAAACGCAGTTTATTTAGCTCACAAACGTAACGTTTGGCCCTCAAACGCGACGCACCAAAATCAATGCGGTGGGTTTGGAGGTCCAAACGCTATCGCCGCAAACATTGCAAATGCTGATAGCTAAACAAACCCTATTATAACTATCGTTAGTCTAACTATTTGACAGACTCTAGTTTAAAAATACATTTGTCTAACTGTTTGACAGATTATTGACTATATAACTAAAGTTAGTTATGGATCATACCCTTATACATATATAGAAACTATGAAATTGTCACAAATTCATTTCGGATACCTGGTGAGATGCAAAATAAATGGAAATTCGTGATATGAATTCTTTCCTACTTGTGAAAATGAGTTTGATGAAATGAATTGTACATGTAATGCAAAAACAAATAATTCAATATCCCCCCAGTGGTTGGAGATATAATATCATAAATTAGTTAGCAAATTACTATCTACATCAATATGAGTTTCATTTCTATTATTATTTTTGTGCGTCTGAAAATGAGAGAAAGATGAGTGGGGACCAACACACGTGTGGCATATGGTCCATGAGTTGAGAGCTCATGGAGCATCATACGGAAGTTAAGGTCAACAAGTCAATCATAGAGGCATTATTTGGGTGGCACAGGGTCATCTTCTCTGCTTAACCACTCAAAAACATATTATGTATAATGTGAAAAGATAAAAAGAAGAACCACAGACAGTTGGAGCTAGAGAGGTAGATGGTCAAGTTTTTGTCCCACTTCACGTTGCTTTGATTGCTAGCTAGCTTTCCGCCTATGACTCGTTTCTGTCTTTAGAGAGAACAAATAAGATTTCCAGTGGCTAGTGGCAAAAAAAGCAGAAGAAAAAAAGGGCTCCCAACCAAAAGTTCTTTGCTGAATGACTGTGAAACCTTTGTTTTATTCCATGTTTGCGTCTCTCTCTCTCTCTCTCTCACACACACACACACACACAAACAATCTACACGAACTAAGGATTCTCAGCACTAAATTTCATAGGTTATTCAAATCATTTTGGTATGTTATTGTGTTCTATGGGGCCACCAGGAGAAGACAATACATGTTTTAGAAGCAGGAGGATGCCTATACCAAAAGATCCTTATTGCAGACCGTCTAAATTGGGCAATCCAAACAAACAAGTTGTATTTTATATAACAGAAGGTTGCTATTGTTTTATACTTGTATAACCAAGGTCATCTAAAATGCAAATCTCTGTTGTATAAATGCAACATGTTTCTATGAACTGTCCATTTTTGAATTGTCTGCGATCAGGATTCCACACCAAAAGGGAACGACATATCGGCAGAATTCTTCAAATGGTACGTTCACTAGCTCTCTTGTTATCTATCCAAAGCTAAGATCAGAATTTATCTACCACGTTTCATACTCAGAAATTTGCAACGTATAAAGACTCATAAAACTACACACAACTTGGACTAAAGAAAATTTCTTAGGTGCATGTGCGGAAGAGAGTGGGAGATCTGATTGACATACATGATATATCGCAGATACCTAGAGAATGGCCAAGGAAAAAAGAAAGCTAAGATATTATTGGGTAATGCTTTTTACAGCCACTTTATTTTCATAGCTTAAACCAAGTTCCATGAACCTTAGAAAAAGCATCATCAACAACAAGAACAACAACAACAAAAGCAGACACTGATGAAAAGTGTTTTCATCATGTGTGACCAGGTCACTAGGACATATCCTAGCACTCGGTTAATATAGCTGCGGGCTTTTTGTTGATCATGTCCCTACAAAAGGTGGTTCCAAGGAACTCTTGCTGGCCGTCCCATTTAAATTGACCCTCTTTATCTAGTGCTAGATTCTGAATGTTATCTTAAAAAACATAGAAAGCAATAGTTTCGTCTATAAACAATCATTATTAGGTATCTTAACTACGTGATACAAATAAGTGATCTCCTCAATTATGATAGTGTTCAAGAATCCAACTTTCAAAGAAACAACGGCCACAATAAAAAATATAAGAAATAAAAAAAATTAAAAAGAGCGAAAGAAAAGAGACATCTGGTGGACCAAAGTCAAATTATTAGAAACGGAGGGAAAATAAGTCTTAACATGAACTTGTACCATTAAAAAAATAAGTAATTTAAATAAAAATAACTGATTTCTCTATTCTCAAGATTTACCTTTCTTACTTCAGAAGGAAGAACCAATTAATGTAAACATGAACAAATTTCGTGGCAGGAGAATCCTAAAGGTTTCTTCTGGGGAGAAAATCCCGAGTGTTCTTGTCAAACTTCCTATGTGATTATATTACAGAGGACTGCCACACATACTGTTAGCTCTATGGATGGATGGACTAGTATCAAATTGAACACATTCAAGGAGAAAACGAATTATCTCCAACTTCAGGTAATCTGCTTGTTACTTTACCGAGTCTTTTGCATTTCCAATGGAGCTATGCATATTTGGTAATTCAACCCAAATCAGGACTACTTTTAACTACACTATGCAACCCTAACTCTGATCTTCTGACTTAAAGAATTGAAGCATAGGGGAAAGATCATCGCGAGTCCTCAAGTTTGTCAAAAATGTATTCAAATCAAACTCCTTGTGGGAAACAAAAATAGAATTGTTTCTGTCAAATCCTTTCGCCTTCCCATTTAAGATTAGCTCCGAACATTTGTTTAGTTCTCGCGTACGTGATGCATATGTAATCAAGTTGTCTATTCACTTCCACTACTGTATGTAGAATCTGAAAACAGTGTAGCTAAAGCAATAAGTAAGGTTTATAACAATAGCATTCTTGAAAAACATATATATATATATATATATATAGAGAGAGAGAGAGAGAGATAGAGAAAGAGAGAGGTTTCATACCTCCCGAAGGTCTTCTCCCTTCCATGGCTTCTTTCTTTTCTTGGCAACTTGAGCAAAGGAAAGGACCATCCCAGGGCCGCAATTTCTTTGTATTTGATGGTCCTGCATGTATTGAAATACCCTCTCCAGGTTTCATCTCCACTTGACAAACCGCACACATAAACAACTTGAACATGTTGCAGATCGGGTATTTTGTATCCAACCTGCAAGCCACACAAACACATGAGACACCAAAGACCTAGACCAGCAGGATATGTTACCCTGGAATGAAGATAGTGGTCCATCACAAACAATTTCCGTTTCGTACATTTAATGCAAAACAACCAGAATTTATAATGCGTATGACAATTAATCATTCCTTGTTCCAAGGTAAAAGTCTAAAATTTCTCATGGCACGATGAAACATTCAAAATTACAGACCTTTCTGAAAGCATAGCAGATCCCTCCTCTACTAATTCCTCAACCACATCTGGTTCAGTGTATTCTTTCTCGATAGCGGAAGATGGCTCGGAACTCTTTTTTTTAAACATGGACTTGAACACTGCTATGCCCTGTTTCTTTGGTGGTGGCAATGGTGGAGTTGTCTTTTCCGGAGGTTGTAAATCTACCACAATGCAGGTTGTGTCATCTCGAAGTCCTTTCACCCCTACAGCTTCCTGTAGATGGGAGTAAATTGTCAAACCTAGATATTTAACTAAGACAAAGGAATTGATCTGGGATAACAAAATTACTTAGAAGAGGAAGCATCAAGTTATAAGCATATACTTTAACGATTTGTGAAGCTGCAGCATCCGGTTGCATTCCCCGACTACATTCCAGAGCTGTTTCTGCACTTAAAGCATCCCAAACACCATCACTTGATATAACAAGCCTGCCACCGCCAGAGGACAGCTGCAGAGATAACAAAACAAAGTTGTAACACAGAAGATTGACACAATCTATATCTGTTATGGTCATTATGGACCACTAAAAAATTCATTGTACAATAATCTATGAAGCACATATACGTCATTTTGGGCAGCATTCATGCACTAAAATAAGATATCCAGAGTGGATACGCCAAGGACATCTGAATACATATCCTAGCCAAATCCAAAAAGTAACTTGAATACTACTATATAGATATGTTTGGTGCATCTAATTAAGTATATTAAATTTTTCCACCTTAAACTCTCTCTTTGAAGTGATGTGCATATGTATGCATGATAGTGTTGGTGTATATCAATCATGTAATGCATATATATAGTACTTATAATATGTTATTTGTTCCTTCTTTCACTATTAAATTGTTATTCTTTTTTTGAATTTATATGTTTCATTATACGCTGTTTTTGTAACAATTAAAGAAATTCAATCTTTTTGTTAAATTAAAGTATTATGTTTCACTGATGTGTTATTCTGAAAATATGCTTGTAAATATTATGATTCTTGTTATTCTTGAGTCATTTTGTGTTCGTTTTATTTTTCTTTGAATACAAGTATTTTTAATAGGTAATTCTGGCCCCAGGTATGGCATAATCTCATTGAAAATGCTATTGTTGTAACACTACGCTTACAAACAACTCAACTATTTTTAACTATATCTCAACTAGTTTCAAATATATCTTTGTAGAAAATTATTCCTAGCCATACTCCGTACCACGAAAAGTGACGTTTTCCCTTTCTGATTTCATTCCACATACTATGTAACATACAACAATCTAGTTCACATTGGGAAGCTAATAGAGAGAAACATTAAAGATTTACATAAAATTATGTACGCCATCAAGATGAGTAACAAACCTTGACTTGCTTTACATAAGGAACAGGAACAATGAACTCGCCAACATCCATATCTCCAATAGATCGTGATAGGCACAATCCACCAGGCCAACATCTCAAAGGTCCAATCTATCATATAAGTACTTTAAAAATCAGACTAACCAATTCTATCAAAACTTTACATCAAAAACATCTTTATGTGGAAAATAACATGAGGGGGTTAATTATTTAAGACAGTAAATTGAGACTGGGAAAAAAAATTGTTCTTCCTCATATTCAAACCACATTAACAACCAAAAGAACAGTAATTAAAATGAACTAACAAATTTACCTGCGTACCACCACCAGTATTCAGCCGACCGACCTCGCCTCCACTTGCTGTTATACGTTCCCTCCTGATTTATAAATTTAAAAGAAAAGAAAATTAAATATAAAGACTCGGCATCAGAAGCTAATCTGAAGTGATGGGTCAAAGAAAAAATATGTAAACTTACTCTTCTTCATTACATTCAAGTCTATGATCTGCTGACAGATAATAAATTCCCCCGTCAGCAGATTCAAGGATACAACGGGAATCACCAACCGATGCTACAGTTACGACCCATCCTTCAATTATTACAAAGGTGACAGTTGTTCCAGAAGTTTGTGCTGATATGTGACCAATAACAATATGTAAGTGTCATGTATACATTGTAGAAGACAAGAGATGCAGATATATAAAATGCGTGGAAAAACATGAAAAACCAATGAAACAGTTATGCACAGGTGAAGTGAAGTCAAACTATGTAATTCAACAATTAGGCTGATATCATCTACTACCGATTGCCGTATTTGATGAAATATGAATAGAGTTGGATTGTAAAAATAAGAAGGTAGAATTAAATATCCACCATATGATGATGGGCAAAGAAAAGAAAAACAGCATACATTAACTCAAGCAAGGTTACAAATTAGGAACCAAGGATATTTCTAATACTTCGACATATCTGTAGATAGGAACCGATACAGATACTCTCAGATACTTAGTCTAACATTTTTTGGCATGTTCAAATTTTTTTATTAAAAAATAAAAATCTTCATTCAGGAGATGTGCTCAGTATTTCTTCAACACTTGTTACAGCATGTTTACGAAAACAATAGCATGAAGATATGTAAACGAAACATAATTGCTATAAGAAGAAACTAAAACAATGTCATATAAAATGAAAGGGGTTAACTGCAAAAGTTTCCCTCAATGTTCCACAAATTTCACTTTTAGCCCCAAAGTATCAATTTCTCAATAGTGTTCCTTCAAGTTTGAATTTTTTTTACAAAAATGTTCCCTTTTAACATATTGGTGAAATTATAGGTTGGAATCCTTATCATACATTTCCGAAATCATTGGTAATTATGTTATTTACGCTTCATATAACATATATATTGTTATACCCATACGTTTGGAATGGGTCAAATGTGTATTCAACTATATAAAACGTTAGTTTTGACTTATAATTTCACTAATATGTTAAAAAGGAACAGTTTTGTAAAAAATTCAAACTTGAAGGAACACAATTGTGAAAGTTGGTACTTTGAGACTAAAAATAAAATTTTATGAAACTTTGAGGGACACTTTTGCAGTTAACCCAAATGAAAGTGAGATAGAAGAACTTCATGAAAGAAATGTGTGTGAAAGGAAGGGTAATTATAATGTGTCATAATAAAAGTGTTTATAGTTGATACGTATATAGCTTATGTACAAAATTTAGTGTATTACGGAACCTAAAAATTATTGTATTGATATATCTGTATCATATCATCTCAATACCTTGTAACCATATCCATTCTTCTCAGAGAATTTGGGAGAACATGATACATGAGAATGATGATAAATGGAAACTCATTCATTATTTTTGATTTCTAAAATACTTCTCAAGTAAACTTAATGTACGATTGACCAAATTTTTAACATATAGAAACTATATAATTAGATTTTATAACAAGTCAAAACAACTTTCTTGCACAACCTTGATATTTAGTTGATGCCTAAAAAATACAGCATAGAGGAAAGGAATTTGATGTGTATGATTATTATAAGCATGCGTTGAAGTCATGTTATTTGCAATACATTGATTTCTAGCATGAGTATTGCTATGTATGTTCTAAAAACCTCAATGTACTTTTGAGGTGTTCACAGACATATCATATAGAAGCCTACTTCTAGTGATGTCATTTATACTTCAAGCAAAACTTGAAGTGTCTAATTGTGTCATATAACTGTGCTCATATACTGTTGACCTGCTACATATTTATATTTAACTTACCTAAGAATCAGGAAGAATAAAACAAAAACGGAAAGAAAAAAAACTACAAATACCTCGCTCTTGCAAATCCTTGTCTGTTTTAACAAACCCTGCAACCAACGCCCTTGGTAATGCTGCAACCCATTCATCCCTGTTAAGATCTGGTGGAATAGCACCCAAAACATTGCTTAGGAGATTCTCCTTAGTGTATATAGCAGCTTGAGACCCATTGTGCCCATCAAATAGCTGCAAAGTAAAGCTTCATAAGCAAAAAGATAAAAGCACTAATGAAACAGATTACGACTGGGGTACAAATAGACAGAAGCAACAAGGACCCACTATGACCATCAAAAAGCTGCAAACCAAGTTTTAAGAAGGCAAAATACAAATTATAAAATAAAAGAGACAAGAGTGAATGTGTAGGGAAACAAAACAAAAAACAAATTATAAAAATAGCACGCATTTTTGAATAGTTTCTGGTGTCGTAATCATTTTGATTATTTTTTTTGACTAGTGCAAATAAACTCAATAGAGCAATCTTATTGGGTAATCATTGATGATTTCCATCCTTTAAGTCAAGAATGGAAAAGAGTCCCGAGAGTATGGGTGCAAATCAACTGAGCTAAGTTAAACGAGGGTTGTTCAAACTTCATTTGTTCTGCAAGCTTGAAATGAAGCTCAAACTTAACTTGCTTATCTTTTGAGCTGGCCTCGAGTGAACTATAGTCAAGCAATATTGAACCGGACTTGAGTAGCTTGACTTTTTATGTGTTTTTTTTTTCAGAATACCAAGCAGTTCAATGTGTTGAACCAATTAGAACTTAATATGTAATGGGCTTGGAAATGAGATCAAGGTTGCTCGTTATCTTTACAACCAATATTGAATAATATCTAAAACAAACCAAGCTCTACCAGAATTCAACAAGCTTGCTTCATTAGCAGGCTACCAGAACCCGTGAATAAATAGGATAGGGATAAAAGAAAACAAACAAGGAAATAATTTTAAATAAAGAAAAAGAACAATAAACATTTGGGGTAGACTAAAGATATAGAAGACCCATAAGTTGACTCTTTCTATGAAGGGAAAAGAAAGATAAGGATGCAGATGAAACCAAATAAATGGATGAATGAGAGAGTAACCAGCATAGAGAAAAGAAAGAAGTCAATATATCCACTCAGAAAATCCAACGCTACACTTGATTGAATTTGTGACACAAGAAAAGGTGCCTTGTGCCTAGGTCTCTAAGCATGACACTTGCCACACTAAGTTACACCAGGCTTTGGAGTTACCAACCAATCCCCATCATTTGGCATTTAGATTTCCCTTTGTAGCTCCCTCAACAACTCATTGCAGGGAAACAAGTATATGCTCTCATGCATTCACAGATGAATGCTAACTCCCAAAGTATCCAACAAAATAAGGCTATCCCCTGCCAATATGTAAACAACATTGTCCTCTTCTATTGCTTATTCACAGAATATTAAAACATTTCTCTTGTTGATAGGAGGTTTCTGATAAAACTTATTGAAGAAAAAAATGTTTCTGATATATATCCTACAAATTAACTAGCACAATAACTATTTAAGGTATCCGGCAAATGCATTATCTATGAAAACAACTCAAAAATAAATTTCTTTCCAAATTGATCAATCAGCAGATCATGTAAGACTCAAAAGCACGAATACAACCAAACAATTAGCATTCAAACCAAAAAGAGGCCCTGAAAAAACAAAGTAGTAATCAAAACATACCCCAAAAACATGATATGTAGTAACATCATCTCCTAGCACCCGCTGGCATTCTGTCTTGACTAATGTAAAGTCTTCGCCTTTTTTGCTATGGTTAGCCTGACCATGAAATATCTCGGGGTTTTCAACCTTCTCATTAGCCAATTCGCGCTTTAGCAACACAGAGAGTGGGACCGTCTGATGTTCACCCTTTGCGGAGGACATTTTTTGGTCCCTCTCTTCAAATCAAACAAATATATCTCCTCTAGCAAGAAAAACCAAAATGTGCCCCTTCTATTCTTTCATCAGCTCTCAATCAACACAAATCCAGTCAATTCCTAAACCAAACAACAACAATTACACAAATCAAACCTCTATAACACAAAAATTCCTCTAAACATCAAATCAAATTAATCAAAAATCCTGCAAACAAAATCATTAAGATCTTTACACTAAACACACATCAAACAAAACAGTAAAACTTATATAATCGTATAATATGCAACTCCTACAGTCTAATTAAACAAACACAAACCTATGAAACAATGTAGATAACCAAAACGTTGAATTTTTATGTCAATTACATGAATCGTGAATAAATACAATTGCATACATATATTTATATAAATTCAATCACCGAATCAACGAAGAGAGAGAGAGAAAAAAAAAGGAACGTACAGGCCAAGGAAAAACGACGAAGACTGAAATATTGAAATTTGATTGCCTGGTAGCAGTAATCGAAGAACGCGGATCCCTGCGTTTCACTGCGAAAATTTCATATTTATGAGAGAGAAAATATTTGGTAGAGAGAGAAAGAGAAAGAGAGAGGACGTAAATGGAGAGCTGTTTGTCTCTTTTTTCTTACAACTAATTTTCTCTTTCTTTTTTTTTTTTTTTATTTATAAATTTTCAGTTCGGCGTTAAATTGAGCCGTACTTGGAGTCGACGTCAGCTAACGTGCGCCTCGCTCCAGCCTACCTGCGTAACACTAACATGTGCTTTTTAGTTTTTTTTTTTTTTTTAGGAGTAATACAAGTTGTGCATGTGGGTGCATTTTTTCCGTTGAGAAAAAGGAAACCTAAAATTGAAAAGTGCCCTCTTTTGTAGTATTCCCTCCGTCCAAATTAATTACATTTCTAGAATTTTTAAAAGTCAAATTGACTATTTTTAAAAATAATCTTTTTACTATTTTTGCTAACATATAGGTGAAGATATTATAACCAAAAGAAAGTATATACAATTTATTACTAATTTCAATTTTTATAATTTTATAAATATATTTATATATGCTTAATTATTAATTTTAAAAATAGTCAATTTGACTTAAAAAAGTCCTAGAAAAACAATTAATTTGGGACGGAGGGAGTATGATTATAGTGTTTGTGAATAAGTTAATTATTTCATAAATCTTATTTTTAAGGTAAGTGATATTGTGCTTAATAATTAAGGAATTTGAAATGTAAATATCATTTTACCATATTAAATCTAAAAAATTTAAGAGCTTTTGTGTCCAATAATATCAAATATCTTAAGTAATAAAAAGGAGTATTGGTTGGTCCAATAATCACCAAGTTCGTTCAATCTACTTTCTTTTGAAAGTCTTGATAACTTGGGGGGAAAAGTTCTTGTTTTTTTTTAATGTTTAATATTACAAGTTCGAATTTATCTTTTAATAAAAAAATAAAAATCAACATACGATACAGAAAATAAAGATAGATTTTCCCTAATTCTCCTAGTTCCACTCTTCCTTTCTTCCCCATAATGTTCTGAAGGTCCCTCGACCTTTAGAATTGATTGTAATAGTATAGGTACCAGGAAAAAAAATAAGAATAACAATGTTTTGAAAAATTATAATATATTATTTTTGTACATAGCATCGGAGGGAGTGTATTCAATCACATAAAACGATGTTGCTTTTATATGATAGCTCACACAATTATATACGTGTCCCTCACCTCTCTTTTTACCTAATCACTATACTAATAAATTAGTGGTGTTCAATTAAACTTGTTAAACTTTTAACTCTTTTTCTCATGTATCGATAATATAGGCATGTATTCAAAGTTGGGGTTTCCGCCAGCATTAATCAAGAGAATTGATATTTTTACAAGAGAAATTGATAGTTCTATAAAGTTCTCCTCGCAGGAATAGTAAATAATAGAACCCACATTCATGTGAGTAAAGTCTTGTGGAAATATCAAATTTCCCTTGATCAAAACCACTTTATCAACATTTCTTTAGAACCATACTTTATTATGAGAAACATTTTATGAAAATCAAATTTTAATTATTTTGTGAAAAGGAACTAAAAAATTGTCTAAGAAAGATCATCTCATCACCCAAACTTGTCCATGTGATGAAGTTGGTCCTAATGCAAGAAATGAAAATCAAGCCGACTTAGTCGGCCACTTAGGATTAAGTTTGATTAATTAAGTAAATACTAATAATGTCATGTGTTGAATTCTTGGAGTGTTGTATTTTAACACGGAGAATCAAGCTATCAAATCTTATGGACAAATGGAAATTGACATAGAAACGGTCGTGACGGAACGTTTTATAGCCGGATACACAAATAGAAAAACTACTACTTTTGTTTTGCAAAAATTCTACGTAAACATAAAAATTAGACATTAGTATATTTGAATTTCACTTATTTGTATTTTGACCCTATTGGTGGGTGGACATGAAAATTGGATATGAGTGTATTTAAATTTCACTTATTTATATTTTGACCCCCAATGATGAGTAAAAATATAAACTCATTTCCAATTTTCATGTCCGTCTAGAAGAGCTCGTAAAAATATAAATAAGTAAAATTCAAATACACTAATGTTTAATTTTCATGTATGTCTAGAAGAACTCTTTGTTTTGTCCAATATTATTTGTATGTGTTTTTTTTAAAGCGTTTGATGTAAATTTTAAACATATTAAAAATGTACGTGAATGATGTATTTCTAAAATTTTGTAATGTAATTAAAAATATTGCATTTAAATATATAAAAAATATAATACGAGAACGTCTTAAATTTTGTGTTGTACATTTAAAAACAATTGTAAATAATAATGACGGGCAGAGAATTGCTATTATTGTTCTTATTCTATTGTTTAATTATTGTTAATGAATGAATTATTAGTCAGGTGAACTTTTTGCTAATGGTAAAAATAATTACAATTATTTTTGTAAAAAATGAAATTATGATTATATTTGGGAGTATGTTTGTGAAGTTGGAGGAAAAGAAAAGAGGAGGAAGAAAAAAAAACACAGAAATTTAAAAATTTATTAAATATTCTTAATACAATTATGATGGTAACTAGTCGTCTTACTAGCACACATTGTGTGTCCGATTTAAACAAAAAACAGTAGAGAACATTAGAGGTGACATAATATTTTAATTTTTTATCGAAAAAAATTGAAGAGTAATTTTTTTAAATACAATCTCTTATAAAAAAAAATAATTTTTTTGAGAAGATAAAATAGGAATGAGACGGAGTTAGGACATAAATGAGGAGTTAGACAAAGTGAATAATCTTTTTTTTTATTATAGTTGTTACATAAAAATTGCAAAAAGAATAATAATATATTTTCCCTATTTCTTCTTCCTTTAAAAATTAATACTAGTAAATTTTCCTTGTTTCTTCGTCCTTTATTATTGATTGATTAGATATAGATATAGATTTAGATTTAGATATATTTATGGATATAGGGTATGTTTACGAAGTCAAACTTTTCTATTTACCTTTGTCTGTATTCTAAATTCCAATATACCCGAAGAGACTTTGGTGGGCCTAGATTGAGCTGGCCCATGAGGCCATGAATTAGGGCACCGTTTTTTCTCTGTCCTTTCAACCTAATGCTTTTGACCTTCAGCGGGAGTTCTGTCCCCAAAATCTCGGCGTCAATTTGCGCACAATTTTATTTCGCTTACTTTTTAAAACATTTTCTTTTTTTTCAATTACACATATTTATTGAAAATATGATTTGTATTAAAATTATGATTGATTATTACAATAATTAAGAAGATTTTTGTTGTTGCAGTCATGATTGTTAAAATAAAGTAAAATAAAATGTCAACCAGATAGGACAAAAATCAAAATCAAGAGATATTATTGAGATATTTTCAAGTTTAAAATTGATATGAATTAATTTAATTTTGGACAGTATAATTATGAAAATTATACACTACTTAAAACGTAATATTAAATATAAAATTTATTGTATTTAAAATTTAAATAAATTATATTAATTTTAAATTTAAAATATTTAATTTCATAGTTGAAAAATCAAAACTGATTTATATTCTGAAACGGATAGAGTATCAAAGAAACAAATTCATTTAACCTCTGAATGTGCACAAGAGCTCTCGGTCATAAAATCCTTCTGCTAAGGTTTGAAGCTACCTAACCCATATTGTTGATAGGTGATAAATTAATGATAAAAAAAATATTTATTATATAAGATCACATATGCGTGTACTTACTAATAAAAAGTTAAAATTAACATATTTTGTATTAGGGGCGAGCGTGATGCAGAATTAGGCATCATCCACAACCATAATATGCAGTTATTAAAATTGACAACCACATCCACAACCGTGTGTGTAGTGTGGTGCGAATACGGATTTGTGCGGATGCGGTTGCGGATGCAAATCTCTTATATATATATTAAAAAAAAATTATTTCAAGTTTCAACGAGTCAATATAATAACATAAATCATGTTAAATGTTTAACACTCAACAACTAATCCATAAGAACAAAAAAAAACTTGAAATAAAAATCCAATTATCTTTTACAAATTTAGTATACTAGTATTATTAATTGTATGTGATATGAGAATTAATTATTTAAAACATTTATTGAGATAATTTATTACCAAGTTGTAAAGTAGTTAACACTTTTAAATAATAAAAAATTATTTATTAAGTTTAATATTATTTCTAATATAACAGAATAAGAGTGCGAATCCGATGCCGTTTTATATTGTGATCTTAAGGTGGAACCTGATTTCAACCCACAATATGCGATTTTTTTTATAAAAAAAATAGCATCTAAATCTACATCCGCACCGCATCCGTATTCACAATAATATCAATTTTTGCGGATGTAGTGCGGATGCGGATCCGATTGTAGTTTTCTACTCTCCCTATTGTAGATTGAAAGCAAGTTTCTCGTGCCCAGACTTCCACCCTAGTTCTCTTTATCATCTTTTCCAAGTAGTGTGTATCTAAAATTGAGTTGTAATAGTACAGATGATAAAAATATTAAAAAGATACTCCAATATGTCTATTGATTTTGTTAAAAAATGAATGAAAAACATATTTAATTTACACTGAGAATATTACCTTACTAAAAACTTCCTAATATACTCTTAGTAACATGACATATATGCAATATAGATGGTGCTTCTCATTCAACTTTCCTTAATTTAATTTAGGGGGAGATTAGAGAGTTTGTATTTTTTTTTTTTTTATCTTTTTTGAAATTTGATTCTCTTAATTTAACGATAGGTGTTGTTATATGCACACCCTACTACTTGCACATTTAAAAATAACAAAGTGACTAATATATCCTTAATAAATATTACTCCCTCCGTTCCAGGATAAAAGTCTTGGTTGACTTTTTGCGCATATTAAGAAAAATGATAAAATGACAAAATTGTCCATATTTAAATTCTCATTTAATTACATAGTTTTTTGCACATGACTAATGATGCTCCATAAATATGCATAGGGAATAAAAATATGACAATTAATACTAAGGATATTATGGATAAATTATTGTAAAAAATAGAGTATTTAAGGTAAGTAGACATTTAATTTGAGACTACATAAAATAGTAATAAAGACTTTTATCTTAGGACGGAGGGAGTATTAGGAAACTATTTCACACATTCATTGCAGAAGTGCTTCTAGATCTCATGGAATAAGGTAAAATTTAGAACACCACTTTCCATCTCTTTGTCTAATTTACCCCTTTAGCCTATTATAGATAGTAATACAAAACTAAACACAATTGACAAACACAAAAGAGTAAAAGACATTGTAATATATAATTGAACACTACATAATATTATAAAAAAGCACAATCAAAGTTCATATAATTTGTCTAAAAAATGTCCATACTTTCCTTAAGGAAGATAAGAAAAATTCATTTTATCGTTTAAATAGTAACACAAATGAACTCACTCCATTAGTCAATGTCAAAAGACTCAAAACTATGTTGTCTTTGTAATATTCATTCTTCCCTTAATGTTTATCAGCTACCTGCTATTATTCAAAATTATTGCCCACTAATTCAAATTAATTTGTTGAATGTAATAATTTTAATATCATTTTAATGATATACACTAGAATTTATCAAATATAAAATTCTTTTTCTTGTTTTTTCTTTCTTGCGACATTTTACCATTATTAAGGGACAAATGGGTAATACCCCACTGTGGTTATCCGAATTTAACATTATCCCGCTAAACTTTAAAAAAATAGAATTGGCACACTAAATTTTTTAAAAATTATTAATTAGACCATTCCATCCAAGAAATTGGACGGACGCCAAATTTCATATCCTATTTTCATACTTGGCTTTTAAAAGAAAAAAGAAAAAACAACTAAATGCTGATATGGCTTATCAGTTGCTTCCAATGTTAATTTTTTTGTCAAGGATTAAACTTTATGTATTTTTTTTTTCTTTTTCTCTCCTCTTATTCACTTTCAACCCAGAAAACACATATTTCTCTCTCCTCTTCTTTATCTTCAACCCAAAAAACACATACCTAAATTGAATCATCCTTTGATTCACCATTATCATCGACTCTCCCTCACAAATTTAAAATTTCATATACCTTTTTCTATGTTATTTTCAAATTCATCCTCTTTCTCTCTATACAACCAAACTATGTATTATGTAGTATGTACCAAACTGCAAACACCCCCAAAAAATCTCAAACCCGATGGCTAATCATTGGCCGCACTTCCAAATTTCATAAATTAATTAGTACCAAAGTTTCTAGAAACTCTATAAAGAAATTAACATAACTCCCCGTGTGAAGATTATTTCATAAACTAATTAGTACCAAAATTTTCGGTGACAGAGATTGAAATTCAGGCGAACTACACCTATATGGGACGGAGCTTTCAGTGACTGTAACAATGATAGATCCGGCGAGTTTCCAGCAGCATCGCCTCATATCCGACGGCTAATCATTGTATGCGCTTCCAAAATCTCAGATCCAATAGCTAATCCTTGCCTGCATCGTCTCAGATCTTTGGTTCTTTATCATATACCCCGTCCTATCGGTTCCTCTCAGTTCCCCATCCGATGTTTTTTTTTCTTTCTTTTTCTTTACAATAAACACTACACAATCTAGATTTGACCAGAAAATAACGTAGAAAAAAATCAAATTAAGAATTGGCGTTAGATCTACACACTATATAGATTTTTAGGTTCTATTATTTGTTTGGGGATGAAATTCATGTGAAATTCTTAGCATGTGCGTGTTCTTGTGTGTTACTGTGTTTGAATTTGCAAGTGGGGGAGAAAATAAGTGTCCTTTGATTTTCAATATAAGTGTCCTTTGATTTGCAAGTGTGTTAGGTGAATATAAGTGTCCTTTGATTTTCAATCTATTGGGCACTCATGTCTGATCTGATCGGATGAATACCCAAAAGTTTAATTTTCTTTTGCCACCTAAGTAATATTTTAATTTTTTATTTATTTATGTAGACATATAGATAATAATTAAACTTACATTCAATTAATTTCACATAATGCTTAAATATAAAATTTTAACAAGTTTAGTTGGGTAATTACATATTTTAAAATTTTAATTGTCAAATGCTGAAAAAGTGACAATGACAGTAGCTAATACCTTTTTTTTTGTTGCCAATTATTAAGAATCACACTCATCATTTGCGTAGTAAATACAAATACAAAGTTGAGACAATAACATTATATGAAACCATTAACAAAAGTAACAGATGGGAATTATGTGACACCCCCAAAATAGGTCCATACAACCCATTTTGAGTCGCCAATAACATTCCACAAAATACAATTACAAATACGAATTTTTCCATTTACAAATATTAAGTGTCGTGCAAAATACGACAATACAATACAAATACATCTTAAATTCTCAATACACTTATTGTCACACTAATAGTAAGGTATTGAGACACTTCTATTATCTCGGACCATCACTCCATTCCCCGGCTAGTCCCCACTACACTCTCTTTTCCTGAGGAGAACAATGGAACAAAAAGGAAAAGGGTGAGCACAAATAGCCAGTAAGAAATATCATGACTAAGATAATAAAGAATAAAAATTATCTTTAGTCTTCAACAATAATAAATCAGAGATTTAAAGATATTATAATTGTTCAACACAACAACTGCAGCGGAACGAACAATCCATTAGAAGAGTCAAGTAGATTATAATATCTACCATCGTCTATAAGTTAAAGGATCACCACCAATATTTTGTCCCTGTAACACCAATCAACAATTCCTGTTTATGAACATCCAAATCAACAGTTTATATTCAACAGCCTCTCTTTGCACTATGTGCCAAAGATATTTATTTGTAACATCACCGGTCATGATCATGCCAAACGCCAGTTCATCTTTGCACTACGGGCCAAAGAGAACTTTCATCATACGCCTTTGTTTGTAACACCAAAAGTCATGATAATACCACTACACAGTTTGGTCAAAATCATATCACGCCAGTTCATCTTTGCACTACGGGCCAAAGAGAACTATCACCACAATTTAAGGATGAGGATGATGACAATGATATAGAATGAATACAGTGAGATCAAGAATAAGAATAGATGTTTAATTTATCTAGTGTCGAAGGTTGACCAAATTGCCAACATGATGACCAAATTGTGGAGTCAAATTCAAGAATGATATTCAAAAATAAAATTCACGATTCAACTATATCGTATCAAACGAAATAGAAAGATTCAGGTGAAAAGATATTAGATGAAGCACAAACTATTAAGGATATTCAACAGATTTTCAAGGATTTTCACCATTTAAAATAAAGTTTTGGAAACAAACAGAGATTTCTTATCATAAATGGAGAAATGTGAAAGAAAAGATATTCCTTAAAGAGTACAAAAGATATGATACGTTATACGAGTATAACAGAATATACGAAACTGCAAATGGGTTTTCACCCGTCATGCGGTAATCCGCGTAGACAGATTATTTCCACAAAAGATTAATAAGTAATGAATATGAAGGGTTTTCACCCGTCATGCGGTAATCCGCGTAGACAGATTATTTCCACACAAGATTAATAAGTAATGAATACGAAGGGTTATTCACCAGGCATGCGTCAATCCGCACGGACAGGTTATCCCCACAAATTAATACGGAATGAATAACAACCTTTCTGAGTATAATATCACTTACGAACAAGGAAGTAAATGATATTACATAAGAGTATGAAAGAAATGATATCCCCTACCTTCGTTAATAAGTGATTGGATGTTGCTTTCTATGAAGTTTACTAACTTGGACAATACTAGTATTCTCACAAATACTCACAATAGCCTAGCACACTAAGAGAACTCAAGAAATTTAGAGAGAGATGAAGTATATGCAAGGAAGGTGTGAAGATTTCTTAAGATAACCCCTCCTATTTATAGGAAAACCAAGTTTCATTAATTGCACAATAAGGGCTCGACTTATTACACTTTAGTACCTCCATCTTTGCCTCTACTTTTTAATATAATCCCTCAAGTATTATCAATCTTGCATAACATCCCCTAATAGTTCCCACATGTGAACCAACAGTTCCCACATGTGAACCAATAGTTCACAACATGTGAATTTCAAAATTTCAATTAGGTACCCCTAAGTTAGACTCCACTTTTAATCCGTCAATAATGCTAAAATATCATAACAATAATATGAGTTACAGTGTCATGATAAATAATAAAAAGTATCATGCGGATGCTATTGTAATTATTGAATCAAAATACTGTGTAATTGCTACTTTATCAATTATTGAATCAATAATTTAAAATACTGTGCAATACCGCGTGCCTGTGAAATATCGCGTACTACTGTGGAATAACGCGTTTTACTGTTCTTTTTATTACCGGGTATTTCAACAGTTGCCGGTGATAATACTGTTGACAAAATACGGTCGCTTTCAAGATCCGGCAATGGGGCCCACTATCGTTGACAATATTGTCATTGTGGGGCCCACTAATATTTTGATATTTCGGCGCCGTTGTACTTTACCAAATATAATATTCTCCGACAGAATAAATATTATCCGACAGAAGGAATATTCCCCGACATACAGGTTTGACTTTTTGTATAAATGAATAGTATATTCGTATGAATAATACTTTCATATTTATACCGTATAATTTCGTATCCAGCTCATATAAACGTTATGATGTAATTCGAAGGTCGAAGAAAGTGTAAAAGCGTTTTTAGCGTGAATAGTCCCCCATGAATAGTCCCCCGTAAATAGTGATCGCGTGAATAGTGATCGTGTGAATAGTGATTTAGCGTTATTACTAGATTTCTCAATTTTTCATATTTCACTAGGAACTTTATCATTATCGAGTTAACACCTTTCTGTTTAAAAACAATAGGAGGAAAAAAAAATTCTCTTCATTAAAATTTTCGGGGTCTTACAAATTAAATACATTGCAGTACAAAAAATTAAGTCCGTGTCAATGTCGTTTTAAAAGTATTTAAAAATTGTATATTGATACTAACAAAATAAACATATTGTGTCATTGATAAATGATACATGCACATCAAAAATGTTCGGTATCAAAATACCTAGTTAACTAGGCAACTCCTTATTATGGTGATCTGATTGATATCTTATGATATAGAATAATAAAAAAAAAATTGGTGTAAACACACACGTATATATATAAACATATTGTATTTTAAAAAGTTGAAGGTCAAATTGGGTATTTGATAAATAGGTGAACTCATTTCTTACTAAATGAGGGTATAATAGTCATTTTAATATTTTTAAGTGTGCAACTAGTAATTTAGGATGTGCATATACCAGCATCCTTAAAGAATATTTCTTCGCCCCAAATTAATTGCTCAGTTTTAACTTTTTTAAGTCAAATTAAATTTTATACTTTATATACGTCATTAACCTTTTTAAATTTTGTGTAATTTATGTACGAAATACATATTTATTTTTTGTTTTAAGTATTGAACTCTCATATTCTCAATTTAAAAATTAAAAAGAAAATGTGTAATAGTTTTCCATTTGTAGGGCAACAATAGCACATGCCAAAGCTAGACCGGGAAATGCCCGTCTTCTTTGAAAGAGACAACCCCGGACCGGGAGAAAGCGCGTGACGCGGGAGTTTGGTTGGAGAACACCCTGTCCGTTGGATCAAACATTTAATAACATCGGCTAAGCTCAGTGGCTCGGAGCCGATCTAGCCTTTATTTGGCTCTATTAGACTATTATTAAACTCTTTCCAATATTAATAGGTCATAAATTCCTAATGTTGACTGTATTAATGGCATCCCAATAAATTTTGAGTTTGGACCCTTTGGTGTAAAAATTATTTAATAATTAATTGTCTTTGAAAATTTCATAATTTGTTCAATTTGTGTTTTTTATTAACATGGTATCAAAGTCATGACCAAATCCTCCCAAAATTGTTTAGTTCATTATATACTTGTAAGGTTTTTAATTTTAATCTCCCCATAAGAGAGATTTAGCTAAACTTAGGTACACAATTTTGGGCTAACTAATTACTCCTTGACAAATGTGTGGAGTAGGTTATTTGTATATTTATTTATTTTTATCAAACAGTCTTTTTTATTAAAAAATTGCAATTTGTTAAAAAAGATAAAAATTGAAATGATAATGCTTTTAAATAAATAGCAGATTATCCAAAAAAAAAGTCGATCGTAGTAAATGGACACCACAAATATTCTTAAAAAATAGGCTAGTCCAAAAATAACAATAGAAATAATTCAAATCTAACAAGTTATATTGTTGTCAATTCATATATTGAAAAAAATCTCATAATCGATAAAAAATCGGTGGATAAGATTTCACAAGATCTTATAAGAAAACTTTCCTATAATAAGAAAGAAATTAATTATAACATGAAGAAAACAAGATCAACAAAAATAAAAAATAAAAAAATAAGGTCAACAAAAGCGGAGAAAAAATTATTATCAAGCAATAAAAAGTTAAAAAAAAAAAGAAAGAAAAGGAAATGTAGTGCATAATCTCACCAAAAATAAGAGAATTCTCCCAAAATCTAAAACGGAGGTTAGAATGATGCTTACGAAAAATTCTAGTATCTTAATTTATTCTATCAAATTTAAAAAACAAATCATATCAGATAAGTCGATTACTAAACATTTCACAGCTTTAAATGGTTAATTATGAATGATTAACCATATAAATTATATGTATTTAGAAGGAAAGGAATAAAGATAATGTAAAGAGAGTTGTAATGCAATAGCATGGTGGATGGCAAGCTGGAGCCTGGAAGTGGGGTGGGTCCAGCTAGCCGGACACGACAACAACATAACAGCCTGTCGTGTGCTTAAAGTTCATGGCCTAACCCTAATGTATGTTTGTATAAAATAATAATAATAATAATAATAATAATAATAATAATAATAATAATAATAATATAGTCAATTCAATCAAATTGCTTTTACAAGACCTAAGTTAATAGTCATGCATAATGCACGGAGTCCCATGTCTTTCTTATACTAGGCTGCTACTAGCGACTACCAACTACTCCCCTCCCTTTCACAAGAATGTTCTATTTATTAACAAAAAAGTATTATTTATTATTTTTATAGGTAAATAGTATATAATACACAATGTTTTTTTAAAATTTATTATTATAATAATTTTATTATCATACCATCACTATTAAATTAATTATTTATTATTTTGAAAAATAAACATAAAAAAAAATATATTAATAGTATCAATAAATAAATATTATAAATAATAACTGTTGAGTGTGAACAAAAATCTTCTTATTTCTATTGAGTTTTGAACGCGTGACATTTACCTATTAGATGAATCCAGTTGGAATGAAGTTGGTATTAATTTTAACGCAACAAATTCTATAATTTTTTATTGTATGGGTTATAAAATGTTGCATTAATAAGTTTTATAACTTTTTATTATAATCTATGTAATAAAAAATTATATAAATTTATTACGGTCGGTAAAATTGACTTCACCCTAACCGAATTCTTGTTAAATACCCTTATGTTAGTGTGCTCAACTCTACGGTAAGTACTTGGAAGAAAATATTTGTGAATCTCCCATTAAATATCAAATTTATAGTGTAACAAAAAATAAATTGTTAATTTCTACCCCTCCCTTCTCCAAATTACTTGTATTATTATTATTATAAAAAAAATGGTCAACTCATAGTGCATAAAAAGATGGAAACTCAAATCTTGCAATCTCAATCAAAATCATCAACCGATACTGATTTCATTAATTTGGACTTTGGAGGGACTGTGTCACACACTGAACCATAGAATTATGATATACTTCTTTGTTCAACCTTAGAACCATATATCATTCAATAAGGTGCACAACAAACAGTTCAATAGTTCATACATCATCACTAAAGTTATTATAGACTAGGAGGATCCCATCTATGTATGTTCCCAGATTAGAGCCTGAATACTACTACGCCCACTGCATGACCAAAATTGTGCCTCCAATCCTTCACCTGCAAGACAAATTATTCATATCTTTATTTATGTTTTCTCTTCAGTGTTTTATTTTTTACTAATCTATGCACTACTAACTCAAGCCAAGCCCACTCAATAACATGTTAGAAATGGTGATATGAAAGCATACATACATACATTAGATTAGTAATATTCTAAAGACTAAAGAGTCAGATATAGAGCAAGGTACAATCAAATGATCAATCTACCTTTAGGCCTGTGAAATAATAGCAGAACTACTTGAACAATCTAGAGCATTCAAAATATTGTGTTTTCAAAGATTCAGTCTATAGTATTACCCGAACTTGAACCAGTTATTCATGCTCAGTTTATAGAATCATCAATGGCTCTTGTTATGGACTTCCCATGTGGTTTCTTTTCTATCACAAACTCGAGATAGTTGGCCAAATTTGTTTTTAACCAAATGAAGTTAGTAACAATGTATGTCTTAAACAAAATTGGGTAGGGTACAGTGTCTTACCAGCATTGATTCAGTACTTGTAAAATAATCTAAGCATCCATATCCTCAAGGGTGCTACCCTTTTCAAAACTATTCACCCTTATAATGTACACCTGCAGCAAATGGAAGATGAATTAAACACTTGGGAATATGTAAGTTTGGTCCTAAGTGAGGGGATTGAAATCAGTGACGTTGAGGTCATAGTCATCAAGGGCTTTGGTAGGGTTTAAGGTTTGTTAAGACAAACAAAAAATAGGTTGTGGAACATGAAAAATCAGTAACAGCAACAACAACAACAACAACAACAATTGAGCAATGTCCATTTTACAATTATCACCTTAAATGCAGTTGGTCGGATCAACTGAAACACCAGTGCATCCCCATCTACCAACCCATGAGCAATCGAAAATCCCCTCCATCCACCACTTAGTCCTGATT
Source organism: Aralia elata (assembly GCA_034770075.1). Taxonomy (NCBI): domain Eukaryota; kingdom Viridiplantae; phylum Streptophyta; class Magnoliopsida; order Apiales; family Araliaceae; genus Aralia; species Aralia elata. The sequence goes on along the minus strand of CM068377.1, from coordinate 28,288,878 downwards.
TACGGAACAAGTACACTGTTGGATACTCTTCTCCTTCCTCATCAACTAATGTAATAGTATCGTCACGCTTTGGAAGGTGTTTCCTGCACCAATAACCTGGAAGGCCCTGTTTATTACATTTTTAAAGATAGTTAAAAATACCTACTTCACAAAAAGGATCGATATATTTGGTCCATATCCCATTCTTATGACATTATCAATATATTTTTGATCAACAACATTTTCCAGCAAGTGCAAAAATCCCTACAATGTACTAAAAATACAAATGAACAAATTTAACATGAGATTGAGAGTAACAATTTAAACACTGGAAGTAGATATAACAAAGAACACTTACCAGCCAAAATCCACCAGTGACATGTGACTGGAGCATTGGCTTGACAAAAGTAGGATAATCAGCTCCAAGACTCGATTCCAATTCCTCTGCTTTCAATGTAGCAGAGGCCCTAGCTTCATCCGATGCATACACCCGGTTCGACAAATCCCTCTTATATTTATGGATTCTATACATATTAAGAACAAACATAACCCATCACTCAAATATAAGAATAAAACAATCAAAGCAAACAAATCCCAGAAATTGGTAGTAGCAACCAAGAAAATACCTTCTGGGAATATCAAAACGTTCATAAGAAACCTGTAATCATAAATAAAATCAAAATGTATGAAATAATATAATTAAAAATAAACAAAGCCAAAAAAAAAAAAATTGTGGGTAATAATCATAGTTAAAAACAAAAAAAAAACATACAATTTCTTTGTAGACAGGGGCAGGCAAATTTGCAACACGACCTGATCTTCTCACCTCCACCACTTCTGTCCGCTTGACCCGTTTCATCTTTTTTCATTTTTGAAAATAAATGAAAGAGGAAATTAATTTTTATAAAGATGTTTTTTTTTTCTGTTTTTTTGAATAAATTTGTGAATACAATAAAATGTAAAAAAATAAATAGATGACTGACCGGAGAGGGTTTAAGAGAGGGTTTAGGAGAAGAGGATTTGAGAGCAAGAGTGAGCTGTGGGAGGTGAAGTTCTTCCATCCTTTTCTTGTTTTCTTCTAATCTTTGCCGGCGTAACTCCTCGTATTTGGTTTCTGTTGTACCCATCACCATTTTTGTGTTCGAATTTGAGCTGCAAATTTAGAGAAAGAAAGAGATTCTGGGAATTTTTCAGAGAGAGAAACTATGGAATGCAATGGGAACTGTGGAAGGAGGAAAAATATACAGTCGACCGTTGGATTTCCACTATGAAATGGAGGGGAAATGATGGAGTTACTGCTGAGTTGTGCTAGTTACCTCACAGGTAGAATTTAATTGGATAAAATTATCTGGATTCATCAAGCTGTAAATTTTTAATTTTGTACGGATATTTACCATTTCTGTGCTCTAGTCGAATCTGTAGAGGTCAATTCACTCATCAGTCACCATTCAAATTTACCCACCAATGACTAAACCTCTCAAATTCAAATTCAAATATATAAGAAATACCTACCTCGGTAATTTTTTCTAACCATGGTTAGTTACTTTATTTACACAAAAACATGAATATATGTGCAGGAGTACTTAATTCATCCAATTTAAAATAAATATTGTTTCATTTTAATTCACATAGGTTTGTTTGAAACTTGGAAAACGCAGTGGAATAAGAAAGAAAAAGGGAAAAAAAAAGTAAATGTAAAATAGAATAAAATATATATAATCAAAGGTATGTTTTGGCCTAATAGTTACCCTCATCCCTTGTGTATCAAGAGGGTGGGCTTTCAAACTTTGGCACCGGCAAAACTTTGACACTAACAAAGGTTGGGTGTGTGTTTAAATTATGTCTCAAATTAACAACAAAAAAAAGAATAAAATATATATCTAAAAAAAGATAAATCTAACTATTTATACTTTTAAAAAAATCTAATATTAGGAACAATGTTAATTTAAAATGAAGTAAAATGCTCCAATAAAATTTTTAATTTCATTTTCTTTTTTCCCTTCCTTTTCCAAGTTTCAAATGAAGCCCAGTACAAATGGTAAAAATTTTGATAGCCCTGTGCATTGAAGTTAATATAAACTGCTTTAGATATGCAAGGGTGAATACGAAAGATACTTGAAGTAGAAATTTAAGAAAATAGTAAAGATTAATTTGCCAATACAAGTTTTTATAACTTTGTGCTGGATGAGAGTAGATGAAACTATAATGAACGATGCAGATGTTAAAAAATAGAGAGAGACATTTACATTACCGAATCTGATTACATGGCTGAATCTTAATTATATAAAACATACAACATTAAACTTTGTGGCTATGGCTAAATAATAACGAAATCTTAATAATGATCGAGTGTTCAATTATCTATTACATAACAACTTACCAACAGAAAGAAGGAATAACATTCAACTATGAGACATTGCTGCTCAGTGGATAGTGTCTCCTTGGCTTATATATTGCACTTGACTTGAAGGTTACTAAGATCGTAAATGACACTCCAAGGCATACGAAGAGCTGCTGTCGACTAGAGTTATGCTTTTTATACGCTTAATGTGCCTTCTCTGAACTGCTTTGAGATGGAGAAATGCTCCGTAAATGAATTTCTTTAACCTAATTTGCGTGCTCTATCCTTTTGCTGGTGTATGCCACCTGGCTGATATAAAATTAGTAGATTGTAGCTCGTTAACGTAGAGTTTGAGAACTACACATCATAATCCACATTGAGTAGACAAAATGAAATTTCACCCTGTAGTAGAAGCATCAGCTCTCATCTATGACCGTCTTTCTAGTATTTTATCTTGCCTAAGCTCTTCAACCAGGGGAGTACCTCTATCAGACCTTCTTTCAAGCTTCTAGGGTTATAATCCAGCTCTCCCCTTGCCTTCTCGCAAGAGTAAGCCCATTGATGTCTAAGAACATTCACAGTCTGCATACAACATAAAGCATGTACGAATTTAGGAAATGTTTAATATAAGAGATAAATAAGAGACAGGTTAGGGGAACTAAAATGGGGAAGAAGAGAAGAATATAAAATGTTCAGGGCCAGGAGCCAAATTTGCTGAACCCATGTGCAACCCCAATCTATATCCAAGCGAAACCTCTGTAAGTTTTAGTTTGAAAGTGTTGGTTACAAGTCAATAAAACTAAATAAAGCAGAATAAAGACTCGAAAGTCATGGAAGAATTATTTAGGCTGGTATAATTTTGGTGGCACCAGTGGCAACAATGATTGTGGTATGCTGGTACTGATGATTAGAAGGGCAATAACGATGTCTAGAGATTGTTTCGATATGAAGTCGGCGACATCAGTGTAGAAGAGTCTGCCTGTTGGCACAATGACAAACATGATTTGGTGGGTAAAACAAGCAGAGAAGTGATGATCGTGGCAGAAGCAGAAAGGTGGGGTCAAATGACAATGGTAATGTAGTGGCAATGGTTTTAGTGCTTGGGCACTGGAGGTAGCAGCGATGTCATGAGACTCATGATGGAGGCAATATGTGCAGACAACTAGACATCGAGTTATGATTGCTAGGCACTGTGAGAATGGTGGCCCCTTCTTCTATCTTATCTACTGCCTTGCTCCTCGGCTCCATACAGAGCTGCTCGCTGTAATAGCTTGTAATTACAGAAAACAGTCTAGGCTCTAGACAGTGCAATACTCCTTGTTAGTTTTAAAATGGAAAAACATCCTCTCTAGTTTCATAAGTACCACAATCATCAAACTTGGGGTTGAATTGTCTTCCCAAAATTTTGGAAGACAAACTCAGCAGTAATTATAAATTCTCTTTATCTATTTGAATCTTGCAAACATACTTGCTCTGATTCTTGTAAATTTTGATGAGAGATTTGAACATGCCACAATTATAGATGTAAGCCTTTATCTCTTTTCTTCATTTTGTTTTTCTTATCCAAAAGAAGTAACGAAGATGCAATAAATTAGTAAAAGAAACAGAATATAAACAACACAGTTCTTTAGGAACCACAAGGAGCATACCGGAGGGCTGATCAGGGGTAGCACTCCTGTTATTCTAGATATAAGAACTGATACCCATCCATAAACCTCAACCACAAATAAAGGGATGCTAAACCAAGGCTTTTTTGTCTGAGTGATGATAGCAGCTATATCAAAAACTTGCATGAATGACACATTTTCTCCAGTAAGAAGATATCTTTCACCAGGTCGACCTTTGTTGAGAGCTGCAATGTGCCCTTCTACCACGTCATCAACATGACTAAAAGAAAACTTATCCTTTCCTTGACCTATATAACCGGGTAATCGTCCATTAAACCTTTCGATGATCTGAGAGAAGAACACATACACATAAGAGATCACAAAAGTTAAAACTTATCATCTGACAGGACAATGTTTACTTTCAATTTCATGTTTTACTGTGTTCAAGATTATGTATTCCTCTATCCGTAGATACTGAATGTACAGAAACGACTATACAGAGTTTTTGTTATTCGTATTAACAGCTACTCTTGGAGAAATGTTTTAATGTGGTACTAATGATTTAAGAACTATTTTTGTAGCTCCAAAATGTTTCAGTTTCTGGTCCTGCATATTATCTGGATATACCAAGAAAGATGTACAACAATCTACCAAGCAGAGAGTCACTGCAGACGCATTCCTAGTTTCCAACATCCTATACATATCCAAGTATTGTGCATTATTAGCACAGACTATAATGAGTAATTACCTGTAAAAGACCTTCCTTGCTTCAAGAACATTGCTTCTTTTTTTTTTTTTTACTTTCTTCTTCTTTTTTCTTTTTTTTTTCGATACTAGATACCTCACATTATTAAACTATTTAACTTGTGGAGAGAGAGACTACAATATCAGTTATTCAAAGAAATGCAACAACCAAAGTAGAATGTAAGTTGTTTAATCCATCAAACATGTCCTCTGATATCAGAATTAATTGTCTTTAAAATAGAAAATAAGAACAACATTAATAAAAATAAAAAAAAATCACTACTTAGAACAGATCCGCTCTCCCAAAAGCCCAAACCTATTCCTCACCACCACACAAAAAATTGAATTGCAATTTAAACTTACTATTTAACTTTGAAAACCTCTTTCGAATTAACCTACACTAATTAGCATAAACCAGCATATATGCATATTGTATGAGAATGTGTATTCCGATAGTAAAATTGAAAGATAGTAAATATTTGATATGCTAGGTGTTGATTAGTATTTGCAAATATTTTTTAATATTTGGTATGCTAAAAAATTTAACAACCAAATTAAAGCTCATGCAGATATAATGGAGAACACATTTTACAATGTAATTGGCACTAATAAATAATAATCCAATGCACCATGCTCAATTAAAGCAGGAAAAAGATCATCAAGTTTCCCGCAAAAAAAAAAAAAAATTACCAAATTAGCGACAACATTTCCGGTTGTGACTTTGCCTGGACCATATATAACTCCCGGATAAACCGCTACTACTGGCACCCCTTCAGATGCAGCATCCAAAGCAATCTTATCAGCAACCGCCTTCGATTTCTCATACTCCGTACAGAAAAATTTCCCAGAATGAATCTAATTATCACAATTTCAAAAACACAATCGTTTCTAAAAAGCACTAAATTACAGATGATCAAGCAGCAAATCATCGTATAAATTATTGAATAAAAACATAAAATTACTTGATTTTCATCTGCTACATATCCATCAGTTGACCCTAAAGCGAAAAACGACGACGTGTATATAATTTTCTCTATCGTCCCCGTCTCTTTGTATGCTTGTAATACGTTCTTCAGACCTCCAACATTAATCTATCATTTCAATAAAATTAATTCAAAATTTAGTGTTCGAATATCTACTTACAAAAAATAAAAATAAAATTATTCAATGTAAAAAGTAGGGGAATACTATTACCAATAATATTCAATGGGGAATTGATTTTTGAGTAAATAAATATTCAATTAAAAACGAATGAAATTTGGGAAGTTGAGCTCACGGAGAAGAATTTGGAAGCATCTGGAAGCCAGGGCTCGACAATGGCGGCAGCGTGGAGGATGATTTGGCAGCCGGAGCATGCTTGAAGGAGTGACTGGTAGTCGGTGACGTCGCCGTAGGCGAAGTCGAGAGCGCCGTCGTGGGATGGCTGAGGGAGGGAGGAGAGGTCGCTGGTACGGCGGACGAACGCCCGAACGGAGTGGCCTTGTCTGAGTAGGGCGTGGCAGAGTCTTCCACCTAGGTAACCGGAAGCACCGGTCACCAATACCTTCTTCATTGAAGTGAACAATCAACGCCCTAGCTTTTGATCTATTTTTAATCAATTGAGCTGTGATCGCCTTATGCACAGAACATGCAAAAAGGTCAACGCTAACAATGACTCAATGAGCGCACTCTTTTTTGTGTACATATATAATACCTGCTTGCGAAGCAAAATATAATTTGTACGCGTACTAAAAAAAATAAAAATACATCCAAATTAATACAATATTTTTAGAGATCTAAACGCTTTAAATACTATCGTCACAAATGCTTAGACTCAAAATATTAAATTACATTTAAATTAAATTATTATTATTAGACGAATAAGATTTTTAAGTGTATTTAATGCTTTAGAACTCTCAAATGCACTAAAAGCTCCAAATATTAGTAAACAAATAAAATATTCAAGTGTGTTTAGAATTCTCAAACGCATTAAATGCTCATAACATTAGTAGCAAATAAGCTGCGTTATGTAGACAACATGTTTAATAAAAATTGACCCTTTTTCTTACTTGTCTCGCCAATAATATCACATTTTACTTATAAAAATATTAATTCTCTTATTATCTTACTCAAAAGTCTCACTCCCTTGCCCTTTATTATCTCTGCGCCTGAAGCGTAATATTTAAAGCAATTTGTGAACTACTCCTCATGTCTCTTAATATAAGTCGTTTTAGAAAAATATTTTTATCTCTTAATTTATGTCGTTTAAGAATTTTAAGTAAGCATTAATTGCTTAGTTTTTAATATTACCCCAAGTATTAAATATAATTTTGGTTTTTTTTTTCCACTATTTTTTACCCAATAAATAACACTCTTTTTTCAATGGAAGGATAATATAGACAATTGATATTATATTTAATGCTATACAATCATTTTCTTAATACTTGTGCACAACTCTAAAACGACTTATATTAAGGAACGGAGAGAGTACCTCCTTTTTTTTCTTTTTAGGTAAGAAAAACGTTTGGACCAAAATTTAAAGCAATATTAGGCTCTTGATAACACATGCGAATTATAATTATTATTAGTATAACCTACTAACACAAAGGTAAATAAAGTCTTGCGCATAAGGAAAATAAAGAATTCTCCAAGAAAACACTATGTAATTAATAATAATTGTCAAAGATCGTTTACAAAACCCTACGAGAACATATTTATAGGCTAAAATATGTTCCAATCCTAATTAGAAAAGATAACGGTATACTAAAAATTAAAATAATACTCTAAAGTTGACTAAACTTTGACTGGACGATAAGACCCTTTAAATAGGTTTTTCGGACTTAAAATGGTGTGCATCATGGCCGAAGGTGATGCTTTTGGTAAATCTCGTTGAGAGCTTTGATTTGATATATTAAGGCCCTGTAACTCTAAACGGATCAAAAATTACGCCCATTTAAAGTTTACAAAAATACTCCTATTCCAACTCAACTTGATTCCAAATCAACATCCAAAAGCTGCTCAGCATCACTTGGAACAACAAATTTGTAACATTCACAACAGAAAAACACTGAAGGCGGTCTTATAAACAACAAATAGTCTTTATACCAACAATAAATTATCCCTTCTAAATTCTAATCAATGTTGGGCGCTTGAACAATGCAGTGTTGGGATTTCATGTATGACAATTTTGTCATTTCACTATTTCACCAATCAAAATTACATCGTATCGTTTTGCGCTGTTGCCGCAGCTAACTAACCTCAATCACACAACATGTTGATTACAAGTAATAGGAACCAATGGTCAGGATTGTGTCCATTCAACAAAATTAGTTGAAGAAAGAAAAAATCTTCAAAATACAAGGCTTTACAACGACAGCTCAACTGGGCTAGGAGTCGATACAAGTCTTCATCATATCTGCAGCTGTCCTATGGAGTGCGTATATACCGAGTCAGAAACAACACTGAAGACACAGATATAAGGAATGCTTAGGTGGCCCTGTATCTGATATGAAGAAGCAAAGAGAAGGTCCAGAACATGAACCCAGTTACTTGCATGGAGCCTGGAAAAAGGCCAAGGAGATATGAAATTTAAATAGGAACACAGAAACAACTGCAAGTTAGCAACATTGCCAATGATGTTGAATACACCTGCAAAATTTTGGGCAGCTATTAGTAATATTTATTAAGAGCGTGCCAACCGCCAAGATGGGGGTACTTTTTTTCCCTTCCAGAAAGAATGAAATGCATAGTACATATCCTCCATAATGCTTCTAGAGTAATATAATATCGTATATCAATAACCCAGAAAAGTAGAATCGAAGAGTTTGTCACATAGCCCATATCAATATATGACACAAATAGAAGCTAGGTTAAAAACTTGCAATAGGAATTGAATGCATTCAGATTTCTGGGCAAATAACTTGGTTACCCTCAGCATCTGTTACTTACCTACAGATTAAATCCTAGCTTTTAAGTTCCTATTAAGCATTCAAAACCATCAATTGAAGTCTGGGACCATTTTATTTAATTCATTAGATGAATGAGTAATTAAGGTAAATAAAGATAACGGACTCTAGCCTATGTTACTTAGATCGTGGTTCGATACGGCACGTGGAACGAAAAAGAAACGAAAAATGTCACTTTTGTGGTACAAAGTACATTATGGGTAGGTTTCTTCAAATCACTTGGTACGAAATGCATTTACTTAAAACGTAAACATGGTACATTGAGAATAACTTTCAACAAAGATATTGTTAAAACTAATTGAAATATAATTAAAACTAGTCAAGATATAGTTAAAACTCATTGAGTTGTTCCTAGCATAGAGTCACAACAAGCGCATTTTGAGATTACACAAGTCATCTCTTATTGGATGTCCACTAGGTTCTCATATGGCTACATCAGTTGGCATTTCCTAAAATCTTCTTTTACATATTAAGATTTCTAATAGTGTTTGATATTTACTTGTGCGAGTATCATACTTGGAAATATGCTAAATATATTAGAGTATGATTCTAGATAGTCGATCCTAACCTTCCATTTTATTTGATCCAAGAAATTGGTTGTGTGGCCCAAGGGTAATATAAGAGTATGTTCCTCATTTGTATATAATAAAATAAAGTTATAATCATATCTGTACAATAGAAGTTTATTAAAATTGCAATCATGTTTGTGTAATAGAAATTGAAGTAAATAAGGAAAAAAGCTTTGAATCATTATATATTAGTGTTTCGAAACGGAAGTGTGCCATATTTTAAACGTAATGTAAGGGTTTTACCCGGTAATTACGGGGTACAAGATATTAATTCCAATAATTAATCTCCAAATTAATTTGGTCTAGATGTAGAAATTATAATTTTAACCATTTGAATTAACTATCCGTTTAAATTATTCCGGGGGATAGATTGTCGATAAACGAAAACGGGAAAAGGAGAGTGACCGAGTGATCAAAAGCGACAGACTGTAAATCTGTTTAAGTTTTTCTAAACTAGTAAACTATTTTTCAGGGTTTGGGATCTGCCTTGGTTATGTGTCACAGACCTGAACCTTGTTGTTTCTCATCTTCAGTTATTATTTAAAGAAATTCAAACATGCCCACTTAATTCCACCATTTGATTTGTAGATTTAACATTATTAAACTGCATTTGTCTAACTAAAAATGTGACAAACGAAAAACAACAAAACAAGTAAAGCAACAAGCTTATGTTTAGAGCAAGTATTATTTATACATTTATACTATACAAAACTATTCTCTTCTAGACAAGTAAATAAAAATCATAAACACTATCCATGGTCTAGGAAGGATCGACAAAGATTCTAGTTACATATACTGCCCATGTATTCCGATAGTTAAAAGATTCGTATAATTTTGTCAACGAGATTAGTGGGGAAAAAAACACCAAATTTAACCTTGGAATACAGATAGTTGGACTTGCTAATAACATCATGAACATATAAAAGGAAAGGAAGATGTGTTACCCTTGGAAAACTACAAGCTTTATTCTGAGAAGGTTATTACTCAGCAGCCCGTGAAATTTCCTTTGATAAATTACTTCTAATAATTTTATTTGGCTTTATGAACCTTCGCTTGGAGGTAGAAACTCTCATTCTTGGCAGTCTGCTCAAACAACTTATTGGACTTATACAGGAAGAGGACATGTATTTTCAAGCAATAGACATGTATTTTCAAGCAATATCATCTACAAAAGTTACCGAGTACAAAAGTCAAGATTATTTCCCTTAAGATAGCATGATTAAGTAAAACAAATAGGAACTTGACAAAACTACATGATATTTTCCCGAGGTGGATGCTCTGCAACACCTCTGCCTTGCCTCTGGGTTCAGCTAATAATTTGAAAGAGGTTTAAGCTAATGGAAAGCAAACGTCCAAGGAGACCAAGTGCAAACATAAATATGAGGTTCTACGATGTGCAAGATTTTTGGCACATAAAACTACAGAAGGTTCCTGGATCTCAGGACGGGAGTTAGTTGACTTCAATATTGCCTGCCCTTATCAGCTAGCAATCCTTCTTATTAAAACTAAGGGTTCACTAATTAATACCACTATGAGCTTATCTAATCATGACAATATTAAATTATCAAAATGGAGGAAAGAACAGCGAAAAATCTTGAAGTTGAATTCAAAATGAGAGCTAAATCAGACAAGAACCATACTTGTTAGCACCCGATGATATGCTAAAGCTATATTCTCTGTCAATACTCCAGCTTCCATTGCAAAAAAGTTAGGAAGAATCCTTGCAGCCTGCATGAACAAGTCGCATTAAGTTAACTATGAAATACCCTATTTTGTATCCGGATCTCTTTCTCATCTAACACTGTCCCTAGACATGAAAATACCACAAAAAGTGCATCACATGGGTGCTGTTCAAGGACTCCAACAGCAAGACAAAGTGGAAGCCTCTAAAACAGAAATAACACTTCTAGAGGAAGAGACCAGAAAAATGAAATAAACGTATACCAAGTATAGTTTAGATTGACTTGTCACTTTGTCAGTAATTAAACAATGCAGTACAACATCAATTAAGCTCAAATATGATGAGCTTAACTAGATTCAAACTGAGGAAAAATCAGCAACTAACAATGGCTGTTAGTTAGTGAATTTAGTTTAAGAATAGGCAACAGTAGAAATAGAGCAGTATAATGTCAAACTGACCAACGAAGAACAGCAGCAACAATAAGAGCAAAAGAGTATATTATTCTAAGGATTTGGGAATGAAATCTTACAGAACATGGAGAAGGAAGCTAAGATAGAAACAATGGACTAAGCCATTTTCTTCTTACAATATTCAGATTATGATCTCATATATTCCATTCCTCTCTGTTTCTACTACTAGATTATGGGTATTTACTATTATGCACCATGCTATCCTAAGCCTAACAAACTTCCACTCCATGTGACCTTATTTTCTAGAAACTCCTAACTAACTACTACTCGTTAAACTTCTATTCATTTACTCTATTGGCCCATGGCCTTACAATATCATAAGCCATTGTTTCAGGTGCTACGACCTTTCATAGTTAGAAAAACATGTAGTAAAATATAGTATAGAGTCACACATTGTTTACTGGTAAGTGAAAAATCACATAATACAAGTGCTCGCTCTCATTCCACTAAATGCTAATGACCAACATGATAAAGTTAAAATATTATGAACTTATCATGTGTCAAAATTAAATTCTCTCTTAAACGCTTCTATCCTTAAGCGGAAATGGAGAGAAAGTGAGAGGATTGGTTATTCTGAAACATCTTGCTCAAAAAGGAAAAAGGCTAAAATAAAAAACACAATGGTATGATACTAACTCTGTCCCATTTTATATGACCTATTTGCGGTATCCACAAATGTTTCACTTTTACAGATATAGTCATAAATCAAGTTTGTTAAACTTAATTATTTTTTTTTTCTTAAACTATGTATCAGCTTGACTGTGCCATATCCAATGGGACGGAGGGAGAAATTTATTAATTACAATATTTAAATATACCATTGAACGTCTTTAAGTCTTAGCCCGACTCCAATCCAGTAGAATGACAGCGAAAAACCCGGATTAACAACTTCATAGATAGAACATCTTAGATTACATGGCATCCACTTGCACAAGGAAAGCCACATCAAGTAACAAGATCAACTTCATCACGATCTGGAGGAACAACATCTAGTCTCATCATACTCCTATACTGATCTGGAATGGACGCACCTCCTTGCACACACAACTCAACCACAGCCGGGGCCTTTCCATAGTACCTCTTCAGATTGTTAACTAATGGAGGTCCGTGCAAATCCGAAACATGCCAGACATAGTTGGGACCAACAAGGTCATCAATCGTTGCTTCTTGCCAAGCATGCAAACCATTGCGAGACTGATGCTTTGATGCTTTACACTTTCTCACCTTGTGTCCCTTGGGGCCAACCTGAACCTCGGGACAATATCCACAAGTGTGCACTTTGTACTTCTCCATGATCTTCTTGGCTCTTGATATCATCTCAAACCATGACTCTAGTGTCATTGTGCTTAGTTCTCTCAAACACAAATCCTCCTCATCCTTTGGTTTCATTTGAGAGTTAATAAGACTATCCAAATGTGAAGTACTTCTCGTTTTATCATCCTTGGGCGCTGAATAAATTTCTAGATCACTTTTACTTTCATCTAATTCAATTGCTGACTCAAAATCCACGATTCTACCTTCAACAGAATACACAGGCTTCGTTCTTCTCCTTGTTGGGTACTGTTCAAGGTCCAAACCAGCTTGTATACAGAGCTCTACAATGGCAGGGATGCGTCTAACTGTATGCCTCTCATCGTGTCCCACTCTTGGTTTTCCAACACGGTCATAGAGATGGAAACAATTAGGAAAATAAATCACATCATGCACACCTCCTCTTCTCCACACATGAGTAGCACCACGAGAACCACTCTTCGGACCTGTGCAGGTCCTGATTTCATGCCCAGCATAGCCAATGTGAACCTCAAAGCAGTACCTGAGAAGAAATACATAACATGGACGTCAATTAACAGAAGACCCTTCAGCTTTGCCAAGAACTACTCATCACTCTTTTCACAATTGACAGTGACTTAAAACTTTGATAAAATGAAGTTTTTCATGAACTATGCCCATTTAAATGGACACAGAAATTTAATTAAGAAAAAGGTATATTCAAGTTCACATAAATAACAATGATGAAGTTTTAAGCCATTAGATTCATATCTTTCCCTATAAAATCTTAGCCCAATTGAAAATGTTGAAACAAGTATTAGGGTGCTAACTGAGAACATAATCTTAACATCCTTAGCAAATGAAGCAATTTTGTAAAACTCATCCAAAGAAAGAATAAAAAAATTGAACTGTGCAAACAAAAGGATCATACCTGCATCGTTGAATAGAAATGGCATTGACCAGTTTTGATAACCCGAGTACAAGGAATTCTCTAGCTCGATAGACTTGATGAGCCACATCAACGAGCTCAGGAATGAGTAGGCCATTATCTGGTGGTTCTTCAAGCATTCTACATGGCTGGGTCTTTCTAGCTTCTCTCTCCTCTTTAGCCCTCTGAATCAGAATTTTCATTGGCGTTGGGTACGGTTTCCTCTCAGATTTTGTCCTACGGGGCTTTGGTACATCTGTGTACATATCATGATCTCCTTCTCCAGCTTCCCCTGTTAAGGGTCGCACAGAAGCGAAACAGAAACTTGAACTGAATCGACTATTCAGTGCCTTCATACAAAAAATCTCGGATAGTATCTTTCGCTGCATCAGTGAATGCAGAGGCCTTCCTTCCAATGAACAATGAAGCTATTTCAGCGGACCTTACATTTAACTGCTGAGAGTGGGGGGGAAAACTGAAACGAAAGTCAAATCATTACCTACAAGCCTATGGATTTTTTAAATCAATTTGTTAATATGAAAATTTGATTGCCAAATTTAATAATTAGGATAAATCTAAGTTTAATGAATTAAAAGCAAAGAACTGAAGAAGATATCCTACTTAAAATATCAAAATTTACCTCTGAAGCCCTATTTTCCCCCCAACAAAATAATCCAAAACCCTAAGGATTGACTACATGAGCTAAACTAACCACAGATTTTGTGTCCCAATTACAAAAATGAAAATTTTAAGAAACCAAATAATTTAGTAGCTCAGTAAAGCAAAATTTAATTGTATATGACACATAAAGCAGCTAAATAGACTGAAAAAAGAAAACAAATAGACAAATAGATAAATAAATTAAGGTGAGAAAAGAAGAAAACCATACAATCGGGGTACAATATGAGAGGGAATAGCTAGTACTTACAAAAATTGGATTGTAGCTAATCAGTGTCGAATTTATGAGAGATATGCCCCTGCCCGCATGTATTACATGTTTTTGATTAATTCGTTAAATTAACCCAAATTGAAGATACCCAAATAGATAAAGCTGCAATTTATGTATTCATGTATACAGATATACAAATATAGACATATAGAGAGAGAGACAGAGAGACAGAGACAGAAAAGTTACCTGGTGGCTGGGGGTGCGCCGGTGCTACTACAGTAATACTACGTTGGGTGTGGATGTTGGCGGGTAGAGGAAAGAGGATTAGAAAAGAAAAATGAAGTGAAGTGATACCAACTTTTTACATGTGTTTTGTTTGTGAATTGAAGAAGAGAAAAGTGGGTACGGAAGGAATTAAATTTTTAGTGTTTGTTATTTTAAGGGTAGAATGGGAATAATGATTTGTTTTTTTAAAAAGAAATAATATAAAATAAAATTTGATATTTTTACAATACCTCTCCTTACACGAGCGTGACATCTATTTACTATTTCGTATACCTTGTGTAATATCAACACCTATAATTTTTTACCTAAATCTTATTAGTTTAAGAT
Organism: Aralia elata; assembly: GCA_034770075.1. Classification (NCBI taxonomy): domain Eukaryota; kingdom Viridiplantae; phylum Streptophyta; class Magnoliopsida; order Apiales; family Araliaceae; genus Aralia; species Aralia elata. The sequence goes on along the minus strand of CM068377.1, from coordinate 28,273,845 downwards.
AAAAAGTTGATGTTTAATTTATATCCAATTTTCTACTTGAAAAATCTCACTAACATGACATTTGAAAGAATTTATTTACAAACTTTTTTCATTATTTTTCTTTTCTATTAATTTTAAGTGTGTATTTGATTCGCTACATTTAAATTTTTTACGGAGCTTATAATGAAAATGCATTTGTTATTTTTGTTCGTTTAACAAAATACAAATGCCCAACTCATTTGATGTGCGTTTGGGCTTGAAATTGCAACACCAAAAATTCTTGAAATTGCATTTATCGGTTAGGCTTTTGAATTGATGTAGGCTTTATTCGAGATCAACTTAAATCAATTTATAAGTTTTTTTTATTATTTTAGTATTTGGGAATGACTTATTTTTGACTTATAAGTTATTTTTTAGAAGTAACAAATTTTAACATTTTAAAAAATAACTTATAAGTTATTTCTAATAAGCATATTTGATCAAATATAATGACAGCTTTATCTTTTATTTTTGTTTTAAATAACTTGTAAGTCTACTTAAATTTTAACTTTAAGTCATTTTAAATTAAGTTGTTGCTAATAGTATCTATGCTTTATAAACACAATTTTTAAATCGTTTATAGTTAAAATTGAGTTTGCGAAGTTAGAATCTTATTTAGGGAAACATTGTGAAATGACCAAAAACAGCCCAAACTAATACGTAATGCCATTTCTTATATGTAAATTTAAATAGATATTCGTTAAAAATCACCAATAAGTTTCCGAGAGAAGTTAACAAGGTTATGTTTCCCAAACATGCCCTACAACTCTCCATCCAGCTGCAATCATGTGATTAGGGGTTTGAAATAAAACTGCAAAAACCCTTTCTTTTACGGAATCACATCATCAATCTGAGCTGAAAAATAGAAATGGGTACTGGAAATAGGAACCCACCTTGGAGTGTATTTGATACTGTAAAAATAATCCCAGCAAAACCAGAAACTCTAATGGCTGAAATCAATTCAGCAATTTGTGCATTTGAGTATGCCCATTCAACTGCCCTCCTCAAATCTCCTCCATCTTCACCTTACCCTTCAAAGAATAAGAGCCCTGATGCAAAATTGAAGCCTCAATATGATGCTAAAATGGCAGATGAAGCTTATAAAGCAGGACTGGCAGCCTTGGCTTCAGGAAAGCTGGATGAGGCTATTCAGTCATTGAATACTTCTCTCTCCAAATGCCCTCCAAATAAGACTTCTGCTGTTGCTAAGCTTCAGTCTCTCATTTCTCTCACCTCTCAGCAGCTTCAGTTATCTCCTAAGTGATTGATTAATGGGTACCATCTGTTTCTTCCCTTTTTAATTATGTTTGATTTGATAATTACTTGGATGTAATAAAAGTTTTCATATTTTCCTGAATTGTTGAAGATTTGTATCTGGATAAACTTTTTGATAGTTTTGGGCTGCAATAATTTTATTTTTATTATTAAAAAAAATTTAATTGTTTTGATAGCTGGCCTTTTAATGTGGCGTGGTACATTATTCACCCTAGACAGTTCAAGTTGGCAAATTTTATTAATCCTGTTATGGCTTTGAAGATATGAATGTCCAGTGAATTATATGACAGATCATGGAAATTTTTTTATTGTTTTTTAGGGTCAAACCAGGACAAAGTCCACTTTTTGACTGGTTGACATACTTAACTCTTGAAAAGAAGAGTAGTCAAATATGAAGTTTGAAGTATGAAGGTGATAAAAGAATCAGATTCAAAAAGGTACCAAGAAGAGTTAGAAGAAGATTGCAGTGTGCTGGATGACTGTTCTACAGTTCTATGTTAGCTAGCTGAATCCCTTGATTCGATTTTCTTCATGTTCGTAGAATTTTTAATAAACCTGCTCATTGGTATGCAGACAATTGTAATCTGGTTTCCCTCCAGTGACCCAGTCTTGTAGTATCTTTTCCCCACCCCCCTAGCAGCTCGTGTCTGCGATGATGCAGGCCATTTGTATTGGTGTTTTCTTCTGCCTCAGTGGCTTAATTTTTCACATGATAAATTAAAAAATTCTGAAGCCTGTATGGGCATTTTGCAAGTACTCCGTAGCATATAATGTGGCTTATTTATGTACCATTTATTTTTTTTATTTTTTTTAGTAGAGGAGGATCATAACCTGGTGTTATTTCGTCGATCTTGGGTGGGCTTTTGGACTGGGATTAGGCCTAACTGGCATTTGTATGCACTTGAAATAATGCTTGTCCCTGATAGCTGTAACTCATTACTTATTGTTTCCAATATTTAATTAAAACATATGTTCAAATTTCCTATAATATGACTATATCTTGTAGCCCTCAAATTCGAAGTCTGACGAATTGCATGCAATAGTTGTCCCAATGATATGCATATATTTTCTGACAGTGTGTGAAGCTGGAGAAATATTTGTAGTGCTAGTGATTTGCTTTCATCGAAATACAGATTTCCACATGGATGGTGCACCATGCTATTCCCTTTCTGAGTTGAAGTTATAATATGGATGAAGGAACAGAGAAGAGATGGCGTCTTTTAAGCTGTTGAAATTGTTATTTATTGTTCAGCTAGTACCTTAATTAAAAGGATTACTAAGCATATACAAATATGTAATAGGTCCTCTTCATCTGTTATGAAATGGTAATAAGTATACTATATGAATACTATTTTAGGTTGATTAAATGAAGTCGTGCAAGCCAGGGATATTTATAAATATATAAATATTATTTTAGGCTGATTGATGAGGTCATGCAAGCCAGAAATCTGTAGTTTTTTACACGCTTGGTTTCTAACTTGCATTGAGATCCATCTGAGGAAGAAAAGTGAGGTTTAATGTTCTTTTGTGATTTTCTTGTACTTACCTTGCCTCCATGTCCCCTAGGTTCTTCAGTAGATTAGTTGAGCAACTCATTATTTAGTTAATACTGGAATCCCTCCATCCAAGCCTGCCAGAATGAAATCAATTGAACATTTTTCCTCCAATGGAATAATAAATATGGGAAACGTCAACAGGCTTGTAAAATACGCTTTTTCTGCACCTTTTTCACTTAGTTGATACAATGAATAAATGGGTTTAACTTCTTTTTCCCCCCTTCTGATGGACTATATCTTTGTTACTATGACAGGGTCAGTGCCATCATTCGCTTAAATATAATAATAATTTTCACTAAGAACTAGATGAGGTATCTTCTTTGATAAAAAGGATGTGGTTGCGGATTGGAGTGCACAGTGTGTCACAAGAAAGGGAATGCATGATCAATTATGGAAGTTACTTCCAAGAAGAACAGGTCAACAGTTAGATTTGTGTCGTCACAAGTAGATCCTTTCTGATCCGAATATGTTTTATTTCATCTCAAGCCTTTCAAAATGTCTTGAAAGTAGTGGCTTGCAATTTTTAACTGGGGAGCTCATTTTCTGAATAAGCAACAATATGATAACCAATAATTATGTTTTGAGATTCAAATTCTGTTGTTTTATAGTTGAGGTATGTAGAGGTCCTCATAAGGCCAATTTTTTTTTCCTTTTTCCTTTTCAAAAAGAATCTCTATGCAATAAATAAAGGTATTGGAGTATCATGTTATCTTTTTAATTTTCATATTTTTATATTAAATATTAGATTACGAAACTTTTCCTTGTGATAAGTTTGTGCTTCTTTAGACCACTTTAGTGATTCTTGGCATTTATCCAAACATGTTGTTAGAGTTAGCCATAATTACTTTGAAGCTATTCTTATAATTGTGCCATTTACTGTAATGGCTGGAGTTCTTATATCTCAGTTACATTGTTAATTTGCAGCAGAAACTATCCTGTATTATAGATGCCAGTCTACTTGATTGTGTGTTTAGGGATATGCTGGATGTAAATACAGCTGCTTCGTAGTAGTAACCAAATGAAAGAATCATCATTTGTGAGAACTTAGCATTTAGCGAACCTGACAATCTCCTGATGATAGCTCATCTAGCAAGTTCAGGGAATATGAGCAGATAGTTTGAATTCTATTTCTTTTTCCCTGTCCAGGAGATGGATCTCTTCCTAGTAAAGGCTAGTTTCCCATACTTTAATGTGTTGCATAATTTTTTGTGTAAAGCTTAATAGTTTATGAACCTATGATTATGGCTCTTGTAGAGTCCTGTCTGTTTCAATATCAAAAACGATCTACTTCCTCTGAACTACTATGAAATTTTATATACTGTAGAAGAAGTTCTTGGAATGATCAAAATACATTGATGATGGAGAGAAATTGCTGCATATGCCTTCAACACTATATTACTCATTTTGATATACATGATTATATATGCTTCTTTGTTTTTTGATTATGGACTATATACTCGTTTAAATGTCCGAACTTTTACGTATCTTCGTTTTCCTATTCGTATGGTACTATTTTTCGAAAGTTGCAATAAAAGTTTTACAATTATAAAAGAAAAAGTCTGTGAAATATTATTTGCCAGTATGGTATATCTGGTAAATCATGATAAGACTAGAATTTCTTTTCATGGAACTATGACAATTCTGCTTGGGAATGAAAGAGAGAGGTTGAAGGAGACTGAATAAGGAAGAAGGAAAGATAAGTTTTCCATCTTAACTTGATTCCAGCACATGCAGAATATGGTCCCCGGCAAAAAAGGTAGTAGTATCATTGCTCAAATGGAAAACTATAATTGGTGTGTCTTATCAAGCTTCTAAAACTTTATGCACTATGGTTTGGTACAAAGTCCTAGTTTACCATTTCTTAGGGTTCAAGTGAATATATAATTGGGTTATTCTGCAGGGACTTCATAGCAGTTGATTTGGCATTGGAGGGTTGCCAGATGCTCAAGGGATAACAATAACAGGTAATTTGTTTAAATTTTGTCATATTTATTTAACTTTGTCTTCACCCCAAAGGATAAAGTCCAGTATTTTACATATGTTGAGAGGCCACTTTCAGACAAGCATGTCAATAATATGAACTTTGAAGTAGGCATCTTCAGTTATATATTTGGTTTCTGAACTCCATCATTTTTACCTATCATCCAACTTTTCTCTTTCCTCATGACCTTTTTTCATTACGAGGTGCCACTAAATGGCTCCAAGAGATGCAAATTCCTTAAATCAAGCCTCAAGGATGCATTTTCCAATTGCCATACTTTTTGCGGCAGGCTTTCTTCTTCATGCCCGGAAGATGAATATAATCCAGCTAGCAACGACGATAATGATGAACAGAAAGTATGAATGAATTATTAGTTGAACTTTTAAGTGTGTACAAAATTTTCTTGCCAAGGTGATTTGTTTAATTGTAGCATATGCTTCTTCTAATAAATTTTTTTTCCTTTTCGGATTCAGGTATTTGTCTCGGCAGTTATAAGTAGATACATGGAGGCTAAAGCCAGACGTAAAAGTTGGGCGTTTTTCCCTACAACAGGAGAATTATTCATCACCCAAAAGGCAATGAAACAGGAGGAGGAAAGTGATAATGTCAAAGAAAAAGAGGACTTCTTCTCAGTTGACAGTCGTTTTTCTCGTTGTTCAAGCACTACAAATATGGAAGAATTTCTATCTGTAAAGTCGAATCTTTCTCGATGCTCTAGCCTGAGCCGTCTCGATTTTCCAGATTTCCAGCGGCGGTCAATAATTCTGGAGCTCTGCCATTGTGAGGGGTGGCCATTTGGGCTCTGCCGGAAGGTTTTGTTGCTTCCTCCTCTACCAAAAACTCCATCTGAGCCTTGGTCATGGCGTAAAAACAGAAGCGCTAGACTGGTCTAGTAACATTGCTGCCGATAAGCCTGATATGACTCAATAATGGATGTTTTGCACCATAAATTAGTATTCAGGAAGAAGTGAATCAAAATGTAACAAATTTTAAGCCTTGTTTTGCAAGAGGATGCAATTTGGTCCTTGAATATCTAAGTTAGTCCCCTTTATTACCAAAGGCAAAGCTTAAATTAACCAAATATTGTAAAACTTTTCAGGGGGAAGCTAGTCTAATTAAGGAGAAAATTTTAGCTCAAATTTCGTAGTAATCAGCTTATCAGTCTCAGCATGCTAATTATCATGTCCACCGGGACAAATTAGTATCGACTCATTTGAGATTTTCCTCTGCCGGAGGGTTCTGTTGCTTCTTCCTCCACTAATCTCCATCTGAACCTTGTTAATGGAATAGAGCAATTATATTGAAATCGATTTGTTGCTGATAGAATTATGTTACAGATGTTTTATGCGAAAATCACCAATGTGGACAAAAGATTGAATTCAAAAGGAATTAAAGTTTTCAGCCCGTTGATCCGAGAAAAAAAAAAGAAAAAGAAAAAAACAAGAAGAAGAAGTTTCCAACCCTTGTGTAAACTATCGAAAGGAAAGTTTAGGAAACTGATATTTTCATATAATTCTTCTCACATGAATAATGAACGGGTTCCACATTTATACGAGTCAGACTCATCTGAAAATTTTCTGTCTCCAAAGTTTATTGCCTTTTTTTCATTTTATTTTAATTTTTTACCTAGGAAAAGTTTATTGCCTTTTGTTTTCATTTTATTTCAAGTTTTGGACATTGAAAAACTATAGAGATTTACCACTCATGCTTCAATAAATTTCTAAATCAAATTCTACCAAAATTTGAAAAGTTGGTTGTGTAAATACTAAACTTGGTGAAATGCAGATCCCCAGTAAAACACATATTTTTATCTCATTTTCAGTTGGGCCATTTGTAATTTAGAAGCTTCTTTAGCTATCTGCCTAGATAATAGTGTTCCAAAAATATATCTAGATAAATATTTTATATTTATACCTTTCCCCATTGAGAATCTAAACCACCGCATCTCATTTTCAAGTGAATCATCAATCCATCCTCGTCCCAAGCTCATTCTCTACTGTCTTCTGCAAAAAAATGTCTCATCAGGTTCGATTGGAATGAGAATGGTCACTCTTCTCCTTCTATTTGGTTGGTACATTATAAGCATTCATTATTAAGAAAATATTTACTTAAATTACCTTAAAAATGAATAAAAAATATTAAGTTTTTTTTAATTAATTCAATTTTAAAAATAATAATTTTTTTTAATTAATTCAATTTTAGAAAGAATACGCGAAAAATTTTAGAGAGAGAAAGTGAAAAAAAAGTTACACGGAGAAAGTAAAAATAAGTGAAAGATTGTTAGAGAGAGTGAAAAAAATTTAGAGAGAACATGTAAAAAAGTTCAGAGAAAAAGTACAATATTTCTAGTGAAGGAAAGTGTGAAATATGTAGTGTAATAATACTACGATGACTAAAGAATTGTTTCAAAAAGAAGATACAAAATGATATGTATGACTTTGGTTGATTACAATCAGTGAATTCCCTCATATATGATGAATCATCCACTAATTACACTTTAACACATCATTTTGTAAACAAAATTTTATAAGAGTTTTTTTGTAAGTATAGAGACAATTGACAAAACTTAAAAGAGAGGAAGTAAAAATTTTTAACGAGAGAAAGTTGAAGATTTTTAGAAAGATAATGTGAAAAAGTTGTAGAGAGTGAAAAGAGTTGATGAAAAAATTAAGAGAGTGAAAAAAAATTCTAGAGAGAAAAAGTAAAAATCTTCTAGAGAGAGAAAGTGAAAATTTTCTAAAAAGATAAAATATAAATTTAAATATATATTTATAACACTTTGGTCACAAATGTATTTTGACTTAAAATGAAATTGGCTGAATCCACCCATCTAGAAAGAAATCAATCGATGAGAATGGAATGAATATTTTATGTCTAGGGACCAACTAAACGGACCAAAAGTCATTTCTTAAGTAATGGTCATTCCATTCCCGCCTAATTTCATTCCATTTCATTCCCATTCCACCAACCAACCACAACATTGTTCAATGCCTCATTTGCATCATCAATAATAGCAATACATAAGTCCTACTTTTGGTGCATAACTTTTTGTGTACAGTTGGTGCATTTTATTAAATAGAGTGATTATATATATATATATTAATACTATACTAATACTTTTTTAAGTTTTTATTTATTTATTTTCTAATTTTAATTAATTATGTCAGTAAATTTGAACAGTCATTCGGAAATGTATAATATTCATATTCGAAAAAAAAATTAATTATCGAATTCGATTAATATCTTAAGAAATTCATCGAATATCAAATAAAAATATCACTATATCTAGATTTAAATATATCTGTTTACGATTTTAATATTTGTAGATAATTTTTTGCAGATAGTTAATGTCCAATGTCATATCATTACTCCCTTTCTTTTCATTCTTTTTTAAATTCACATGCAAAGTGCATTGATAGGGTGGTTACCAACAGAGCAAATATCTTCTCAAGTCGTCTGTATTCTGAAGTCAAATAGAAAAGTAAAGTTCAAATTTGTTTTTCTAGACTACTAAATTGAACAATATTAACTTTGACACGAGTGAATGTACAAAGAAATTCATGACTGGAAAACGACTGAAAGTGTAATTGCCTAACCCTTACGTATGTACTCCCTTAATTTCCTCCTTCCAAACTCTGACCCGTCTCTTTTTAGCTCTAATAATTCAAGTTGATCTACAAATTTCTTGGAAACTCAAAGTACTGTTGCATCGGTTTCACAAAAAGAATTTTATTTTTTTTAAAAATATAAGTTTATATGTTGATTAATTCATGATGAATTTAAATTACGACTAATGTAAAACTATAAACGATAGGATAAAATATTAATATCGATTTAAATTTGTCGTGCGTGTTGAGAATATAGTATGTATTGACATCTGGAACCACATCAATATTGACACAAAATGTTCCTATTAAGTATATGGTCCATATAGAACATATATGTCCTTAATTATTATTTTTTTGTATTCCGATATAAGATTTTATTATCGCATGTTATCAATATTAGTGTGTATACTAGCTAGCATGATAATAATATTGTCATTTTAAAATTTAAGTAATTGTCATTTTATATCACACATAACTTAAAAAAAATTGTGAAATGAAATATTTTAACAAATGAGTAAATTATGAAACAAAATATTTTAACAAATGAACTTTTTTTTCCCTAAAGTATATACCAAAATTTTGAATTTCTCACTTCGTCAAAAAAAAACACATTGCCTATAAATTATGGACAAAAGCCATGAGACGCATCATACAACAAAAGCTATTCCATTCTTACATTTTCTCCTATTCCAATGGCGTCAAGCGATCCTGAAATTTCTTTCGAGGTTCTCCCATTCATCCGAATCTACAAAGACGGCCATGTCGAAAGACTCCTCGGCACCGAAACCCTCCCGTCCGGCACCGACCCTCTCACCGGCGTTTCCTCCAAAGACATTACAATCATACCCGGCACAGAAGTTTACGCCCGCCTCTACCTCCCCGTCGCCGTCAACAACCAAACTGACCACCAGAAGCTCCCGGTCCTCGTTTACTTTCACGGCGGAGGCTTCTTTTTATCCACGGCGGCCACCGCCCACTACCACACCTACCTCAACAAACTCGTATCCGAATCTCGGGTTATTGCAGTCTCCGTTAACTATAGAACAGCACCGGAAAACCCACTTCCGGTTGCGTATGAAGATTCATGGGCTGCACTTAAATGGGTTCTTTCTCACCGGGACAGTAACGGGCCAGAGGTTTGGTTGAATAACTATGCCGATTTTGGGAGATTGTTTGTTGCCGGAGTTAGTGCCGGTGCTAATATTGCTCATAATGTTGCGATGACGGCCGGAAAAGAGGGGTTCGGCGGGGAGATTCTTGGGGCGGCGTTGGTGCACCCGTATTTTTGGGGGTCGGATCCTATCGGGTCGGAGGGGTTGGATCCGGGTAGGAAGGCGGCGACGGACAGGTGCTGGCCGTTTGTGTGTCCGTCGAGTCCGGATAATGATGACCCGAGGGTGAACCCGGTGGCGGAGGGTGCACCGAGCTTGGCGGGGATGGGGTGTAGGAGGGTGTTGGTGAGTGTGGCGGGGAAGGATTTGTTGAGGGATAGGGGGTGGTTGTATTATAGGGAGTTGGGTCGGAGCGGGTGGACGGGTGTGGTTGAGATCCATGAGATTGAAGGGGAGGACCATGGGTTTCATTTGCGTAACTTGAATTATGAGAAGACTGATGACTTGATTAGAAGGTTGGCAGCTTTCTTTAATGAAAAATGAAGGGTAATTAGGTAATTTTGATTTTATTTATTTAAATAAAATTTTAATTAAGTGTACCGTAAACGTGTTAATACTTATTATGTATTGATACGCTGTACAATATAATTAATAAAGTAATAATAGTTATGAAGGATTATAGATTAGGTTGGGTGGAAATTTTTCATGAGAACATTAGAAAGAGAAGTGTTGTTTTTATTTGTATAGCAAGATCCGCAGTAATTTGGGTGTGTAACGAGTTAATTGTAGCATTTGTTTGTGATCAGTATTTCTTTTTACTCGCCTCATGGTTTTTATGAGGTCGAGGGTGTGTGTATCAAAATAATAAATAAAAAAAAACTTAAATAGGTTTATTGACTTATGCATATTATGAAGACCACTTGAAGTCCATTGTTTGAATTAAAACTTGTAATAATTTGATAATATTCATTTTAAACTAATGACATTTTTAAAATTTTAGATCATCTGAGATTCTATCACCAGGCAAAGAAGGCCGTCTAGCTTTATTTATTTATTTTAATTGATTTTTTATGGTCAAACTGATTATATTTAGAATCAAAAACTATTCTTAAGTTTAATAGAAACAAGCAAAAAATAAAATTATTATTATAAAAAAAATACATTAAATATCCTATCAAAATCAACTTATTTGATTTTAAAAATTTTAATACTTTTATTTAATTATTAATCTTAAAATTAATCAATTTGACTTTAAAATTTTAATTAGGACAAATAAAGCGGAGAGAATTAAAGTAAACATTGTTGAAAAAAATTGGATAAACGTAAAGATGATAATTTGTCGTAGGTTAGGTAAAAGCACATGAAGAAGTTTCCGGCATTAAGAATCGTATGAAACTTATACTCTTTATAATAAACTCATTTTATAAGGAATATCATTTGAAATAAAATAAGAATGTGAAGAGTAAGAACTTAAATTAATTAAGTGGTAAGGTTGTAAAATAAACTAAAGGATTCAGGCTTGATTTGTATTGGTTCGACTAAAAATTCGATTCGATTTTGACTCAAAATATAAACGATTCAAATATGAGTAAAGTTTAAAGTTCGATGAATTACTCGAACATTTTAGAATTGTAATTTTCTATTGATATTCGGATCATATTCGCTAGAAAAGTTCAAACTGCTAGGACTCGATTCGAGATCGTGGCCAACTCGGTAGCTAAACGAACCTTAATTAAATCTTATTTTATACTAAATAAATTTTATGAATCAAATTTAAGTAATTTAATATTCGATTCGACTCGATTCATTTATACTCTGTTGTTAAGTGGTGAAGATGTATATAAGAAGTCAAGAAGCGTCTGCTGGTAACCAAATTGTGTCGCTTCATTCCCAGACATTATTATATTCAAGTTGTGACATTTAAACAAACTAATTATATTCTTCAAGTACTATTCAAAAGAATGATTAGGCAGTCATACTATTTTTATTTTATTTTTATATTTCTTCCATATATATAAATAACAACAATTGAGCATAAAATGTGGTAGTTATCTTGCTTCGGATATCAACAGTGGAGAATATTTTAAGATATCTTAGAGTAGGCACTAGGCAGAGAGAATAATGACATGTTAACAACATTAAGATCTACCTGAACCAAGTTATAGGTAGCTTAATCTTATTAGGGAATGAAAAGTACATGTGTCCAAACATAATGTGTAGCCACTACTCTATATTTTAAGTCATTCCTCCAATTCCTCGCCCTGACGTCCGAACAAATAAGAAAACAATAAGTCTAGGGCGACATTGTTGGGCGACATTTCTAGCGACCCTTTATTTTTATTTTTTCTTTTTTGGTTTTTTTTTTGACTTTTAAATAATTTATATGATTTATTGGAACTAAAATTTTTATAAAAAACAGTGATTTAGATGTAATTTGGATACATATACAAATCAGTGTTGTTCAGACAAAAAAAAAAGATCACTAAAAATGTCGCCAATGCAATGTCGCCGTAGAAGGACTCATAAGAAAATGATTTTGAACATGCCATGACAAATTATGACAAAAACAGAATAATAATAAAATAGTGCTTCTTCAAAATCAATAGTCTATGATATCCGTTTTTTTTTTATATCCATAACATTATTCAAATAAAATAAGGTATATATTTATGTGAAAAGTTCAAAACAAAAAAAATAAAATTGCAAAGAGGCAGGAGAAATTCACTGAACAATATAATGAGTACAAAGATACGGAGATGCAGTGTGCTCTACCACCTCCAAGCCTTCCGCTACGACCATTAAATCTAATCATTTTATTTTTAGGTTGCTCTAAATTATATATTAAATTCGAACATTAATTTATGTAGAGAATTTAAATCGAAAAAAATCACGTACAACCTCCAGAAATTTAACATTGATATAGAGATTCAATGTTGCCGTCAAATCACCATTTTTTTTTTTGAACGGTAAAAGTATTATTAAGCTGCCTTATGCGTCAACCGAGTTTAAGTACTTCTCCGGACAATCTCAAGGACACGCAACCCTGCATTGACCCTGTGTATTCAAAAGAATTCTCCTAAACATTGACGTCAAGGAAGAGAGCAAAACCTTCTTTTAACACCAACCCCTTGGGATTGGCTCAAAGTAGTGCTAACGCAACAAAATCTCATTTTTTCCTATTTTTAAGGTGACTGCGAGTTATATTATATGATATTCAGATAAAGGATCCGACACGCATTTTAACAGTGAAAACATGTGAAAAGTCATTACTCCATCCTCCACCCTTCATCAACCCATGCCATCACTAAATTAATAATTGCTTTCTTTACTTCTTTATATATATTCCTTCCGTCCAAAATTAATTGTATTTCTAAGACTTTTTAAAATCAAATTGACTATTTTTAAAATTAATTTTTTTACTATTTTTGCTAACATATAAGTAAAAATATTATAACTAAAAGAAAATATATATAATTTATTACTAATTTCAATTTTTATAATTTTAGAAATATATTTATATATGTTTAATTATTAATTTTAAAAATAGTCAATTTGACTTTAAAAAGTTTTAGAAAAGCAATTAATTTGAGACGGAGGGAGTAATATATATTATAACATGCCCATTTCTTTTCAACCCACCTTCCATTTCCACACTTAATTCCTTGCTCCCACTTTCATCCCTCTTCAACACACAAAAACGCGCGTCAGAGAAAACATCAATGGATTCTAGCAAATCAGAAATCATTCACGAGGTTCTGCCATGGCTTAGAGTATACAAAGACGGCACCATTGAAAGGCTCGCCGGATATGAAATTGCCCCGGCTGGCCTTGATCACCAAACCGGAGTTTTGTCAAAAGACATCATTATTGACCAGGAAACCGGTGTCTCCGTTAGGCTTTACCGGCCTAATCTTATCGCCAGCGGTCAAAAACTGCCGCTGGTACTGTATTTTCACGGTGGGGCGTATTTGATTTCATCAACTTCGGATCCTGCATACCATAATTCTCTCAACCAGCTAGTAGCTGAAGCTAAAGTTATTCTCGCTTCAGTGGACTACAGAAGGGCCCCTGAAAATCCACTGCCGGCGGCCTTTGATGATTGTTGGGCCGCTCTTAAATGGGCCGGGTCACATGCCTCGCGTGGTGGCCCCGAGGCTTGGGTCAATGAGAGCGTTGACTTTTCTCGGGTTTTTCTAGCAGGGGACAGTGCCGGATCAAGTATAGCCCACCACATGGCGGGTCGGGTTGGGAGCCCGGATGAGGACATTGGGTTGAAATTTGTTGGGATGATTCTGATCAATCCATACTTCTGGGGGGAAGTACCTATTGGGTCAGAGGTAACGGATACGGGTCGGAAGGCAATGGTGGATAATTGGTGGCGGTTTGTTTGCCCGTCGGATAGAGGGAACGATGACCCGTTGGTGAACCCGTTGGCGGATGGAGCTCCGCCTCTGGCGGGTTTAGCGTGTGGGCGGGTTCTTGTGAGTGTTGCAGAGAAGGATATATTGAGGGATAGAGGGGTGCATTATTATGAAGCAATGGTGAAGAGTGAGTGGAAAGGGAAGGTAAAGCTGATGGAGATAGAAGGGGAAGATCATGTTTTTCACATATTCAATCCCAATGGTGAAAATGCCAGAAAGCTGATAAAGGGTTTAGCTGATTTCATACATGAAAAATATTGATACTGTATTTGTTTATGTTGCTTTTGTACGTTGTATTATCGTAGTGGAATGAATGCACTTTCCTTCCTTTACATATGTATGATCCTACTCCATTAATGTACTTTCCTTTGCGTATGTTCCTACTCCTACTCCATGAATAAAATTTGAGCAAATATGCTTCTAGATTGTTATAATATACATGATAAATTTAAACTCATAAAATAGTAGTTTTATACCTATTTTGTACCTGCTTGTCATATTCGGCGTGCTAACAAGCATAGATTTGTATGGATCGTCTTGCTATATATGACAGACAAATATATGTCGTTTAAAAATACCAACTTATGTAGATACTACTTAACATAAACAAAAATTAAAGACGTTATACCCTAATTTATTCTAAATGATAAAATTCTATGCAAGTTGCAATCCAACTTCATACATGAAAATTGCTTGCTATAAAGCTGATTAAGGGTTTAGCTGATTTCATACATGAAAAGTGATACTGTGTTTGTTTATGCTGCCGTCATTGTATTATTGTTGTGGGATGTACCTTCCTTTACATATGGTCCTACTCCATAAATAAAAATTGACCAGGTGTGCTTCTAGACTGTCGTTTAAATTGATAAAATAGTTTTCAATTTATTTGTACCTACCTATATTTGGCAACCGAGTATAATTTCCATATTCAACGTGCCGACATGCCGACAAGTCTTAAGACTTTTTGGATCTCCAAAGAAATTTTGAGGTAGAATTCACACTAGGTGGCCTATGTAAAAAGAAAGTCCTCTATACCAACTTTTGAACCCCAAAATATTTACTACCAACATGCTAATGACCACCTTCACCATAATATAAGCAAATGGTAAAAAATTAATAGCAAATTAGGAATATCTTTAATCCTAAAGTGGAAATTAATCCTTTTTTTCTGGAAGAGACTAAAAAGAAAAATATATTTTTAATTTTCAAACAGACCAGCTTGCAACAGCAGGAGTTGGGAAAATCACAGCCCTATCATATTAAATAAACAAAATTCAATCAGGTAGAACAAAAGTCTAGATAATCTCTAAAATACGCAATGAAATTAAACAATATGTAGGTAAATAAAACACGATTCAGTTTTCTAATTGTTATACATAGTAGAGATAACAGGAAAAAGTCGTGACTAGAACATAATAATATTTGCTTCAGTCTCCAACACAATGAACTCTAGAAGACAACAGTGTCAAGCATGGTACCCAAGGTTTGAATTATGTTTGAAGACATCAAGTTGGAGACATGCTCCTCAAGATGCTTCTTTGCATCTTGCCTTCCCACATTAGCAATTGCTAGCTTTTCTGGTGGCAACTCATCCTCCTCTTGAACGGCTTTGTTGTATTTGATGGCTAGGTTTAGCATTTCCTGCATAACCAAAGAAACAACCAAAAAATTACAAATGTCTTGAAATAAACCATCTTCTGAATTATTGGTTTCACATTTTTGTATTAGCTGGGAAACTAAAAGCACAGTTAACTAGGCATTTATCAGTTGTAAACAACAGTTATTTTATTCTTGTTTTTCCACACCCCCTTCCCCCCCCCCCCCCCAAACAACACCAAAAACACCCCACACAAAGGTTCTTTGATCAAAAACCAATACGTAAGAAACTTGATGAAATTACCCGCTTGTGGTTGACTTTAGTTACCCAGAAACAATATTAAATGGATGACTCTTCTTCTTTTTTTTTGATGAATAAAACAAGATTAAATTTGTGACCCATTGTAACTATCGCCTATCCCAGACAGCAGAAAACAAAAGGGGCAAAGAAATGAAGCACAACAGACCCCATCAGTTTATGCTCGCAAAGGCTTATTTATAGCTCTAGCAGACAGAGCCAGACATTTAAGCATTCATACAGATAATATACTCTTCAATGTTATGCTGTATCAGACATGTTATGCTGTATCAGACACCATGACAGAGATGCAAACAAAATTCTTAAGTACTTCCTTAAGAGGTGCCACATGCAATCAAAAAAACATAACAGACTCCCACAAAATTTCAAATTCTTGATGCTATCACTAACCTGAACCGTCTGCTCGTTAGTTTTGGAATGCGTATCGAACCGCTGAAGTGTCAATCCATCAGTCCATTTCTTCTTGTGAAGGTTCAATAACATCTTCTCCTCAAGTTCATTCTTCCTGTAATTTATAGCAATTGAGTAATAATGCCTGTTCAATCCATGGATTAGTGCCTGCAAGACGGTTCACCATTAGATGATAAAAATCAAAGTATAACAGAACAGCTTCAACAAGACACAAGGGGACTTGTATATTTAGCACTCACTTGAATAGATGGTTTATTGAGATGCCCAAGATTGGATGTTGTCTGCCTTGGCTCTTGACCAAGCATCATAGTTTGCGGGTTGATTAATCGAAAGGCGTCAATCACCACCTTCCCTTTAACACTCTGAATTGGATCCACCACCACTGCCACAGCTCTTTGATTCAGAGCTTCGAAGCTCTGCCATGCATCTTATGTCAGCAATTGATCAAAAAGCACTTTTACTAATGAACTTACCATACTTCAAGAGAAAATCATGATTTACTACTACACTAGTCAATTACAAATTATCATAGAAACATAAAACCGAAGGTTATCCTCGTGAAAGTACCACGGGAATGAACTACTAATATTCGGTCATCCATCGTGGTTTTGACAGACCTTCTAGTGCAAAAAGATGATTTAAAAAGCATTTATTATCCAGGGTAGTCATCAAGAGAAAAAAAAAAATTTAAAAAAAAAAAGCTTATAAATAATCAAACAGAGTTACTTATACAAATATGTTAAAACATCAATATATATGCATAGAGACAACCTTTTCATCGTTTTACGGTATTTAAGGTATATGAAGGTCTATGGCTCTCTGTATGTCAATATACAAATATACGTAACACTAACTATTCTTGAACATATATTTATATGCATCTAAGAGTCATTGTTCAGTCCAGAGGTAAATGAGCAAGATTCCTATTATGGAAGTGGGAACCAATCTTTGAGCCGAGAGCAGCCCTTTCTGTGACCAACATTAATTTTTTCCAGAATTAAACGTCTCTTAAAACTACATATTGGTGGGAGAAAGAAAGAGTATCAATCTTAATAATCTAATCTGATCCAAAGTTAGCATATCAATAACATCCTATTTTATTCATCCTTATTAATTTTGATTTTCCCTACTAGAAATAACATACTTCTATATATATATATATATATATATATATATATATATATATTCTGATAAGTAACACCCTCTTATAATATAATCATAGTTGAAAATTTGACTCAACTATAGAACCCAGAACCATTCCTATTTCTTAATTTGATTTTCTGGTGTGTTCTGATAACTATGCCTGACTTCTTGGTGAAGCATCCACAACGGTAATCGACAATAAATAAATAAACGACTAACGTGTGAGTCATGCGACTATGCATCCTCACTTCACTACCAGCAACTTCCAGCAATCCTAGATGTCTCAGTTTTCCGACTTTTCAAAACAGAAGTATTATCTGTCAATCAAGCCAATTTATTTTTGGGTATTACTTTCTTTAATAGTAAATACTAATAAATGATAAGCCTATAAAACAAGTTCATATATGCCTTTCTTCGGAAAGGATCAGTGTAAACAATTTTCTTTAGAAGCTCACTGCCAAACCAATCCCAAGTACAATTCAATGAAATAAACCAAGACGTACAACAAAGATAAGTAGCATGTTTTCTTTTATATGATGCAACAAAGGTGAGAAATTAAGTAGATACAGCAAAAGAAAAAACATGCACAACAGTACTTCCAAAATGCAAAACACTGATAGATTTGATGCAGGATGAGTTGCAAACAAGTAATAAGTGATAGCAAAAGATTTGAAAATCTTTTTTCCCTTTAAGCAGGCCAAAAATGTGAAAGGATAACAAGAATTAAGTAATTTTTGTTAAGCAACAACAATATAATACATATAATGCTCCTTCCTTGACACATAATAATAGTAATATTAATTACAATAACAATAACAATAAAGAAAATTTGCTTCAACTGGCATAGAGACAAGATGAAATAAATGTTTTTTTTTAATAAATATTTTCATTGTATTTACCAAGTACAAATTTGCAATTGAAAGGATGAACTTCAAATATCTATCAGAAGAATACAATGCATAAAAATTATGTCAGAACCTGCTGAGTATTGATGTCTACACCAGAAAGCCAACAGCCAAATCCAGGATGCGAATGGTACCATCCAACAACCATCTCGGGCCTGGATCACCAACAGAGATAAACAAGAAAGGCAAAAGAAAAAGAGAGTTAACTTTTGCATAATAGCATAAGCAATAAGAAACTTGTTTATCAGAGAATTAAAAATGGTCAGTAAACAAAACCTACGATTTATAATAAGTGAACATTTTCACCTCCAAATCATAGACAAAACCCAAACATTACATGGTCTATTGTTGTGCAGATCTATAATAAGACATTACTTATTCAATTATTCTCATAACTAAACTAAGGTTAGCTTAAGAAATTATTAATTCTTATATGAAAAGTAAGAGATTCACAAACTTGCAAAAGCATAAGACGGGACCTCATCAGCATAAGTATCAGTTAACTATCACTATCAAGCTAATATTCACTATTCAGAATGAAAATTTCAAACAAAGAAGTGAATATCAGGGTTTCGTAAATTCACACATGTAGCCAGAACTCAAGGGCTTGAATCAAATGTGATCATTTATCAGCAAATGGGTATTTTTAACAGATTCACTTAGGCTCAAAATACTAAAAAAGATATACCCTTAAACATCAGAGTATCCAAGAATTCCTCATGATGCTGGGAAAGTTTTGTACAAACCATCAGGGAGGACTAACCGGTATAGCATCTGGTAATTTCCCTCTTTGTGGATTAAACATGTAGACAGAACTCAAGGGCTTGAATCAAATGTGATCATTTATCAGCAAATGGGTATTTTTAATAGATTCACTGAGGCTCAAATTACTAAAAAAGATATACGCTTAAACATCAGAGTATCCAAGAATTCCTCATGATGCTGGGAAAGTTTTGTACCAACCATCAGGGAGGAAAGTTTTGTACCAACCATCAGGGAGGACTAACCAGTATAGCATCTGGTAATTTCCCTCTTTGTGGATTAAAAAGATCTTGATAAATGCCTAAGTTAGACTCGGTTAAAAGTTAAAACAATTTAAAACTTTCATACACCTTCAGAGCTATAATTACTTGGCCTCTTTTCTATTTGTGTACCCATTCTATAGAATTGTGGATTCTTTCTTGTTACATGTTAAGATAGACTTCCATTCTACAATTTAAGATCTAATCTGTAAAACTGGATACTTCTCATCACCTACTCATATAATATTCAGTTCTAAACTATTAAAATAGCTAGAGCTTCCTATCTTTGATTCCTTAAATAAGCTCAATTAAGCTATTCTTATAATCCCATATTCCAGAACTAACTTAACCTTTCATCCTCGTTTTCATTAACCTCTCAAACTGCCAAAATTTCAGTCAAGGAACTCGAAAAAAAGACAAAGATGCAGATAACTATGAGGCTAGACATATCATACTTACCCTTGTCCCTTAAATTTTTCATAATTGAACAGATTACTACATATATGATATGCTCCTCCACAAAAAATAGCTAAATCAAACTTTTTACATTTCAAAACCTAATCTATCCACACATAGATTGTTCAAAAGTAAAGCTACAACAGACAATAATAATCAAACAAGACAGAATCAGAAAGACTGATTACCTCCCCGTTTGCTTCAGCATATCCAGCATATTAGTCTGAAAAACATGATCAACAGCTTCAACACTAACACCAGTACCACTCTGTGGCATCGCAAACACATCCACCACACGAACTGTATACTCATCCACGAATTCACCCAGCATCAATCCCATCACTTCCATCGGAACTCCCGCTCTCCCTATTTATCCCAAAATACAAGATAACAGTTCAATAAAACCCTAACATCAAATCAATAAAATCCTAACATGCTTTTAGACATACATACAGATACTACTATACAGAACAAAATAAACCATGGAATTTGAAAGAGAAATTGATGATGTGAAAGAAGGTTACCGTGTTTGAGCATCTTGAGCAGGGCGAGGGATGATATATAAACTTGCTCCGATGAGTCAAGTGTCGGTGAATCCGGCGGCGGGTGACCCAACGCACCACCGGCGCCGGCGAACATCCTCTGTAGTCTTTCCATTCCGACGTATATCTCTCTCTACTTTTCCTCTCCTTTTCCAATTTATAGCCGATTTGGAGTTTGATTTCTTTGAGAACAAGATTTCGTTGATGCCGTTCAGAGAGGACCCGATATATAGGTCTAAGTATTGTTGTTTTGCAGTAATGCCCCTGTACTTCCACGTATTTCTATATCTACCATCAATACTTCATATTATAATTATTGATATTTCATCATACATAGGTCCATTAATTATAACTAATTATAAATATGCACATCATTTTATATCATTATTTTGTATCTAATTTTTTGTCACCAAAATATTATTTTTTCAAAATTAGCAACTCCTGTTTTAAGCTAATTTCATTTTATTTGATGGAATTATTTAAGGACAGAATAAAATGATGGTTGAAATTAGAATCAGATCATAATATAATCTCACGTATGTTATTTGAAAAATATTATATCAAAATAAGGTGAAATAAAATAAAATGGCCAAAATATCCCTAAAAAATATATGTAATGTATTTATTTGTAAATATATACACACACATACATATACACAAACACACACACACACGTACACACGCGCGCGCACACACACACACACACACACACATATATATATATATATATATATATATATATATATATATATATATATATATTATACAAGTACTCCCTTTGTTCCGAATTATAAGATAACTATTGACTTTTTTAAAATTAATTTAAAACATTTGCACACTTAAAATTGACATGATTAATTTAAGTTTTGAAAATAATAAATCATACAATTAGTAGGACTTTTTAGGTAGCTTATGATATTCATAATTATATTGACATAAACTAAATAAAATTCATGTCAATTTTGAATTTGAAAATGGTTGAAATTAAATTTAAAAAGTCAATAATG
The DNA here is from genome assembly GCA_034770075.1 of Aralia elata. NCBI lineage: Eukaryota > Viridiplantae > Streptophyta > Magnoliopsida > Apiales > Araliaceae > Aralia > Aralia elata. Next base: position 28,252,473 of record CM068377.1, on the reverse strand, counting down.
ATCTTATAAATTGGAACGAAAGGAGTATAAATTTATATTATATATTTATTTATTTATAATATATATTAATATAATAATTATTATTATTATATTTTATATTTCTATTTAATATGTATATGTTAATGTATACTAAAATATAATATACATTATTAAAACAATATATATTTATATACAAATAATATATATATATATACACACATACACATTAAAAAAATATAAATATTATAAATATATAGTAATATAATTATTTGTAAATATATACGATAATATATTATTAAAGTAATATAAATATATATGATATTTGTATATTAATTTTATTATATGTAATATATGTATATAAATAATGTGTATATTGTAAGACCCCGAAAATTTTTATAAATAAAATTTAATTTTCTTCTTAGTATTATTTTAAAACAGAAAGGTGTTAAATCGATAATGATAAAGTTACCAGTGAAATGTGAAAATTGAGAAGTTTAGTAATAACGCTAAATCACTATTCACGCGGTCACTATTCACGGGAGACTATTCACACTAAAAACGCTTTTACACTTTCTTCGACCTTCGAATTACGTCATAACGTTTATATGAGCTGGATACGAAATTATACGGTATAAATACGAAAGTACTATTCATACGAATATACTATTCATTTATACAAAAAAGTTAAACCTGTATGTTGGGGAATATTTCTTCTGTCGGATAATATTCGTTCTGTCGGAGAATATTATATTCGGTACCGTACGACGGCGCCGAAATAGCAAAATATTAGTGGGCCCCACAATGGCAATATTGTCAATGATAGTGGACCCCATTGTCGGATACTGAAAACGATAGTATGTTGTCAACAGTATTATCACGGGCAACTGTTGAAATACCCGGTAAGAAAAAGAATAGTAAAACGCGTTATTCCACAGTAGTACGCGGTATTTCACAAGCACACGGTGTTGCACAGTATTTTAAATTATTGATTCAATAATTGATAAAGTAATAATTGCACAGTATTTTACAATATCATCTGCATGATACTTTTTTATTATTTGTCATGGCATTGTAACTCATATTATTTGTTATGATATTTTAGCATTATTGACGGATTTAAAGTAGAGCCTAACTTAGGGGTACCTAATTGAAATTGTGAAATTCACATGATATGAACTATTGGTTCACATGATGGAACTATTGGTTCACATGTGGGAACTAGTAGGGGATGTTATGCAAGATTGATAATACTTGAGGGATTATATTAAAAATAGAGGGAAAGATGGAGGTACTAAAGTATAATAAGTCGAGCCCTTTTTGTGCAATTAATGAAACTTGGTTTTCCTATAAATAGGAGGGATTATCTTAAGAAATCTTCACACCTTCCTTGCATACACTCTCTCTCTCTCTAAATTTCTTAAGTTCTCTTAGTGTGCTAGGCTATTGTGAGTATTTGTGAGAATACTAGTATTGTCCAAGTTAGTAAACTTCATAGAAAGCAACATCCAATCACTTATTAACGAAGGTAGGGGATATCATTTCTTTCATACTCTTATGTAATATCATTTGCTTCCTTGTTCGTAAGTGATATTATACTCCGAAAGGTTGTTATTCATTCTGTATTAATTTGTGGGGATAACCTGTCCGTGCGGATTGACGCATGCCTGGTGAATAACCCTTTGTATTCATTACTTATTAATCTTTTGTGGAAATAATCTGTCTATGCGGATTACCGCATGACGGGTGAAAACCCTTCGTATTCATTACTTATTAATCTTTTGTGGAAATAATCTGTCTACGCGGATTACCGCATGACGGGTGAAAACCCATTTGCAGTTTCATATATTCTGCTATACTCGTATAACGTATCATTTCTTTTGTACTCTTTAAGGAATATCTTTTCTTTCACATTTCTCCATTTATGATAAGAAATCTCTGTTTGTTTCCAAAACCTTATTTTAAATGGTGAAAATCCTTGAAAATTTGTTGAATATCCTTAATAGTTTGTGCTTCATCTAATATCTTTTCACCTGAATCTTTCTATTTCGTTTGATACGATATAGTTGAATCGTGAATTTTATTTTTGAATATCATTCTTGAATTTGACTCCACAATTTGGACATCATGTTGGCAATTTAGTCAACCTTCGACACTAGATAAATTAAACATTTATTCTTATTCTTGATCTCACTGTATTCATTCTATATCATTGTCATCATCCTCATCCTTAAATTGTGGTGATAGTTCTCTTTGGCCCGTAGTGCAAAGATGAACTGGCGTGACATGATTCTGACCAAACTGTGTATTGGTATTATCATGATTTTTGGTGTTACAAACAAAACCGTATGATGAAAGTTCTCTTTGGCCCGTAGTGCAAAGATGAACTGGCGTTTGGCGTGATCAGGACCGATTGTGTTACAAATAAATATCTTTGGCACGTAGTGCAAAGAGAGGCTGTTGAAACTGTTGATTGGTGTTACAAATAAATATCTTTGGCACGTAGTGCAAAGAGAGGCTGTTGAAATTGTTGATTGGTGTTACAAATAAATATCTTTGGCACGTAGTACAAAGAGAGGCTGTTGAAATTGTTGATTGGTGTTACAAATAAATATCTTTGGCATGTAGTACAAAGAGAGGCTGTTGAACATGAATTATTGATTAGTGTTACAGGGATATAATATTAGTGGTGATCCTTTAACTTATAGAATATGGTAGATATTATAATCTACTTGACTCTTCTAATGGATTGTCCGTTCCGCTGCAGTTGTTGTTATTGAATAACATCTTTAAACCTCTGATTTATTTTGGTTGAAGGCTAAAGATAATTTTATTCTTCATTATCTTAGTCATGATATTTCCTACTGGGCTATTTGTGCTCACCCTTTTCCTTTGTTCTCTTCAGGAAAATAGAGTGTAGCGGGAACTAGCCGGGGAATGGAGTGATGGTCCGAGGCAATAGAAGTGTCTCAATACCTTACTATTAGTGTGGCAATAAATGTATTGAGAATTTAAGATGTATTTGTATTGTGTTGTCGTATTTTGCACGACACTCATTAGTTGTAAATGGGAAAATTCGTATTTGTATTTTGTGGAATGTTATTGGCGACTCAAAATGGGTTGTGTGGACCTATTTTGGGAGCGTCACATATATCATGATATTAATTATAATATATATTTTATATCATATATAACATATATATATATATAGTGTACTACATTTAATACATATTATTTTTTCATAATATAATATATTATATATTTATAATGTACATATCTATAATATATATAGACACATATACATGTATAGATGTACAAATGAATGAGGATATTTTAGTCCAAATATTTTTATTTCATTCCATCACTTTTTAGATTGACGATTACTAAGCTCCCAAAAAATTGCGATTCCAATGCATAAATGAATCGGGATTTTATCGGAATGGTCATTCCAACTAATTTTAATATACCAAATATTAAAAAATAAGAAATGTTTGGTCAGAATGACCATTCCTTTTCGCCAATTTTGTCTTATATCTTTATAAATGAAAATTAAACATTTTACGTCATTGATACTCTTATATTATATTGTTAAAAAATAAAAAAATCAATACAAAGATTTAATTTTACTATTGTTGTGAAGTTGTGTCACATTTTTGTATAAACAAAATCCTCTTCTATTTGCATTCAGATTATCAATGCATATAGTTGGTTAATGAAGATAATGATATATATTACGAATTTATGTTCTACTTTTTTCTTATTATGAGTATTAGTGATAATTCTTTTAAATAAATGTAATATGGTGGATTACCCATATAATCTTAGTTGATTTCATATGCCAATATTTTTTGCAGTTGTAATTGAGCAAAAAAACTTTCATAATCGTAGGAGAACAAATACCTTTAGGTGGATTATATGGAGTATGATATGGTGTTTATTTAGTTTTAGCAAAACAATTAGTTAATTCTAAGTTAGATCTTTTGTATTTTAGTTTTTCTTTTTCTTTTTTCTCCTTGGGAAATGATTTATACATGGACAAATTTCATAACAAAATTGGATTACAACTAATATAAAATTCTAAGAGAAGATAAACCAAATTAATTAGTTGGGATCTAATGTGGGTAAAAATAAACCCACCAATAGTAGACTGTCACGTGTAATTTTTGTAACCCTATTAATAAGGGGTAGTTTAATAATTTGGTTTGTTGAGTGTTCGACAAGAATACTCAATCCAATAAGGACTAGAAGTCCTTAAATTTTAATCAGCCAACGATTGACAACCTAATAGGTCTCTAAATCTAAGCAGGACTCTTATTCCTAACTCCTAAAGGAGACGTCTCTTATACTATAAATAAAGGATGTTCCAGCATAATTCAAGTACACAATTCTAACCCCCATAATAATTTTCTCTCCTCATATCAGCATTCTCCTTCCGGAGCCCCCAACTCCGGTAGACCTTTTACAAGTAATCCAGCGAGATCGAGGTGGTTACGTGGAGGTCAAGACTGAAATTCGTGGGTTAACCAAAACTTTAGTTTGCAGTTTGTTGATTGACACATCAAATTGGCGCCATATGTGGGAAACGAATAAAAAGTCATCTCGTTTTCACAAATCAGAAAATCAACATGGTGAATACTCGCGCTAGTGTACGGGGATAAAACCCTCCCCATTCTCCACCTCCTAATAATCAAGAACAAGGAGCACAATCTGTTCATATTCGACAGCCCTCTCACCATCATCCTCCACCTCTTCATATCCAAGAAGAACCTGTATGCACTCATAGTGGACCATATATCATATGCTCCCAACATCCACTCCAAGTGGATCTTCGGTCACAGTCAATTAGAATCGTGGTGATCTAGATTCGCATAGACCAATCTAGAATAATTGTTAACATGATAGAAGGAACAACCCCAATAGGCGTGATTGCCCAAGGGCAGACGATAACATAGTCAACTAACTGAGGGAGAGTATAAACAATCTCCAAGAGCAACTACAAGACCCGGAGAGAGAACTTAGGCAGCCACAAAGGTTAGAGCATCATCAAAGTAATAGGATTGTCAGCTCGAGACCTAATGCCCAAGAGGAAGCAAGGATCGAAAGGGAGGTACATAGGCATCTTCAAGATTGTCAATGAGTCCTACTATCCCAAGGAATTCGAAGGGTAGGGCCTGGACATATGTTATATATGGCAAAATCTCTTCCATTCACTCAAGATGTCATGGATGAACCTCTCCTTGGTAGTTTTAAGATGCCCCAAATAGATAAGTATGATGGAATAGGTGATCCTACAAAACATATACTTACTTCTGATGCATTTTTGTTGTTACATAATGTCTTAAATGCTATAAAGTGTAAAGTTTTTCCACAAACCTTAAAAGGTCCAGCCCAAGCTTAGTATAGACAACTTGCTCCAGCCTCAATTAGTTCTTTTGATCAATTAAATGAGTTGTTTGTAAATCAATTCATTGGAGGAAAGACTCATGCCAAAGTTCGGCATCCCTTATGTCCCTAGTTCAATGGAATGGAGAATCCTTGAGGGACTACTTGAACTAGTTCACCAAAGAGGCATTAAAAGTCTCTAACCTAGATCAATTTGTAGTAGTGGTGGCTCTTACTAATGGAATAACCAACGAACATCTGAATGTGTCCTTGGCTAAGAATCCTCCCCAAACCATGGCAGAACTCCAAAGAAAGGCAGAAAAATACATAGTTATTGAGGATATTGTCCAGTCCAAGAACACTCCTAGGACTGATGATAGGAAGAGAAAGAATGATGACTCTGGGAGTAGGGACAACAACAATGACAAAAGATTGAGAGGAAACAATGGGTCTCCAAGGATAACATCTTCCTCCAGATACACTAAGTATACACCCTTAACATCTCAAACAAGTCAAATATTGATGGAAATAACCTCTGAACCTTATGTACGATGACCTAAACCCATGAGGATTGATGTAGAAAAGAGAAATCAAAGTTGGTATTGCAAATACTACAAAAATCATAGGCATGATACCAATGGTTGCATACATTTGAAAGACGAGATAGAGTACCTCATAAGAAAAGGCTAATTGAAGAGATATGTTAAACAAGGAGATGAAAGAAAGTTCAGGGCTGATAGAGATAACATAGGTGAAAGAACAGAGAAAAAAACAATCGTGGAGCCTTGAATGAAGGTCGTGATAGGCCAAATAGAAGAGAAGAACCCAGAAGAGATCAAGATCCTCCGGCTAGAGGAAAAGTTATTCAAATAATCTCAGGAGGACCAACAGTTGGTGGCACCTTCCAATTCATCAAGAAAAGCATATGCAAAGGGGTTTTCACAGTAGAAACACCACCAAAGAAAGCACGATTGGAGCAGGTAATATCTTTTATCGATGATGATTTAGACGGTGTTAAATTTCCGCATGATAATCCTTTAGTCATAGATATGGTAGTAGGAAATTTTACTGTTCGAAGGGTCTTGGTTGACAATGGTTATTCAGTAGATGTTATATACCATAATATCTTTAAGAAAATAGGCTATAAAAATGATCAACTTACCCCATCACGAGCACCACTTTATAGGTTTACTGGAGTAAGAACCAAGATTGAAGGCCTTACTAGTAATCTTGGGTGAACCTCCAAATCAATCAACTACTATAATAACTTTTCTAGTTGTTAAAGGTCCATCATCATATAACATAATCATCGACAGGACAAAGCTAAATAAGTTTAAAGTTATCCCCTCTACCTATCACGTGAAATTGAAGTTCCCAACAACTAATGAAGTGGGAGTAGTCAAGGGTGACCAAAAAGTGACAATGAGTTGTTATTTGTTGGCAATAAAATTCAATGGTGCTAGGGGCAATTTTTGTTTATTGACTCCCTAGATGTCAGAGATGAAAACAAAGAAAAAAAAGGAGAACCAATAGAAGAACTAGTCCCAATTTCGTTGAATGATACAGATCTAAAAAAGCTTACCTATGTGTGTTCTGGTTTAAAGGAGGAAATCAAAGGCAACTCATCCAATTCCTGAGGAACAACAAGGATATGTTTGCCTGAACTGCAGCTGATATGTCAGGGATTGATCCCCAAATCATCACCCATAAGTTGAACGTGGACCCAATAAGAAGACTAGTGAAGCAAAAGAAGAGGAACATTGAACTAGAAAGACAAGAGACCATTAATGTGGAAGTAGATAAACTATTGGATACATAGTTTATTAAAGAAATCTAATATTCAGAGTGGCTTGCAAACCCGATCATGGTTCCTAGCCCAATAGAAAATGAAGAATTTGTATAGACTTTACAGTTCTCAATGATGCATGCCTCAAAGACTGTTTTCCATTACCAAGGATCGATATCCTCATGGATGCAACAGTTGTGCATGAGTTACTGAGCTTCATGGATGCTTTTAGTGGTTACAATTAAATCGAGATGAATAAACTGGATATCTCAAAGGTATCATTCATTAATGATCAAGGTCTTTATTGTCACATAGTAATGCCTTTCGGATTGAAAAATGTTGGGGCTACATATCAAAAGTTAGTCAATAAAATCTTCAAACATCTCATTGGAAAAAAATATGGAAGTATATGTAAACGACATGTTGGTTAAATCTATCAAGAAAGATGACCACATAGAAGATCTAAAAGAGGCTTTTGAGGTTTTGAAGAAGTATCAGATGAAGCTGAACCCAGCCAAGTGTGCCTTTAGAGTAGCCTCGGGAAGGTTTTTAAGGTTGATGCTTTCGTAGAAAGGGATAGAAGCCAACCCTGATAAAATCAAAGCTTTAATAAACATGGCTCCACCCAAATCAATCAAAGAGGTTCAAAAATTCATGAGAAAAATTATCGCTCTCGGGAGGTTCATGTCTCGATCAAAAGATAGATGTTTGCCCTTCTTTAACACCTTGAAGAAGGTAAAAGATTTTGAATGGACTGAGGAGTCTCAAAAGTCCTTTTGATGAACTAAAGACATACTTCACCACTCCACCTTTGTTGGCCAAACCAAATAAGGAGATGTTCTCTACTTGTACCCAGCAATCACTAAAGTGGATGTAAGTGCAGTCTTAGTCAAGGTGGAGGACAATATTCAAAAATCGGTGTATTACACAAGCAAAGTACTCCATGGAGTTGAAACAAGGTACAAAAAAGTTGAAAATTTTGTTTTTGCTCTAATTGTTGTTGCTAAAAAGTTAAGACCATTCTTTCAATCACATGTCATAGTAGTCTTGACTGACCAACCACTTAGAAAGATAATGTATAGTCCTGAATCAAGTGGAAGAATGGTTAATTGGTTTATAGAGTTGGGCAAATTTCATATAACTTATAAATCAAGGCTGACTATTAAGGCTCAAGCATTAGCAGACTTCATCGTAGAATATACCATTCCTAGCAATGAAGTCGAGGGCAACTAGTGAATATGGAGATTAATGAAAATAATGAGAAGGAGAAAGAATTCTGGACTTTGCACATAGATGAAGCTTCAAATACAAAAGGGAGTAGAGCAAGACTCATTCTCTTAAGCCTTAAAGGGTTCTCTATTGAGTATGCATTGAGGCTCAACTTCCCCATATCCAACAATGAAGCAGAGTATGAATCCATGTTAATAGGTTTAGTAAAAACTCTAAGAACCAAAAATTTAAAAATCTTCAGCGATTCCCAACTAGTGGTCATGTAGACAAATGGATAGGGGTGCTCATCGGTAAAAAACCGAACCGATACCGAAAATACTGAACCGGTACCGATCCGAAAATACCAAAAAAGTAAGAATCGGTACCGGTACCGAATTACCAGTTTCGGTACAAAATCGGTACCGATTGTTTCAGCTCGGTTTTCGGTTATACCGCATGGTAATATATATAATTATTAATAATAATTAAATAATTTTTTATATATATTAACAAAAAAAATTTAAAACTAAGAAATCATCTATATAATTGATTAATTGTAGCTGGGCTGCCTGGGCATCATAATTGTCAATTGAAGCTGAAGCCTGAAGCTGTTAAAACTCAACAGCAGAAAAAAAGAAAAAGAAAAAGATTAACTAAGTTGCTAACTAAGTAACTAGTGTCGTACTAGTGTGAAGTGTTTACTGTCTACTGACATTGTAGTGTATTATTACTTTATTAGTATTATTGTTGTGAAACTATATGCAGCCTTTGTAGTATTTGCAATTTAGTATTACATCAACCATAAATTTCAATCCAAATTTAACATCCACTACAAAGTTCGATCCAAATTCACATAAATTAAAAACAAACAACGCACAATTCTCTCAACTATCAAGTCTTCAGTCTCCAACAAATCAACCATATTACATATCCAAGATTCATGCATCTAAATCGCCTGCTGAAAATTCTGCAATTTTTAAAAGACAAATGTGAGCAAATCATAATTTATTAAGAAGAATTTAAACTACATTACAAAAAATATATAAACAATACAAAGTGTTATAATGTTACTGTGCTATACCTTTTTCAATTTCTTCAAGGGATTCCAACTTTTCTTCGATATCAATTGGTTCGTTGCTTTGGCGAAGCCAATCTTGAGCACAAATATTTCCTTGCACCATCCTAGGAGTTAAAGAGCTCATAAAGGAATCAAGGATGCGTCCTTTTGTGCTAAATGTCGATTCGGAAGCTACGGTAGAAATGGGAATCGCTAAGACATATCTAGCTATTAATGAAAGAACGGGAAATCTATGAGTGTTGGATCTCCACCAAGCTAAAAGGATAAATTTTTCATCCTTTCTTTCAACTCGATCCTTTAAATACAATTCTAACTCAGTTTGAACTTCCCCACCTTAAACATCCTCAACATGTTGTTCAAACAAGCTCTCAATTTTTCTTTTTTTTCTGGACATACTTTTTACTAATGATGAGCCACCCCTTTGAGTTAAGCTTCCACTCCCACTTGGAGTTTGAGATGAATGACCTTGGGACGATAAATGATTGAAATTATAATAATTGAACAACTCAAATAATACATCTTTAGCCCCTCTAGTCATTTTGATTGCCAAATCACTTTCTTTACCATACATGTGATTAAATACAAACTCAACGAAAGTGAATTTGTGTCTTGGATCAAGAACCACGACAATGTATAACAACTTGTTCATTTTATCAAAATCCCGCCAATATTTCTTCAACTTTGATCTCATCCTCGTAGCCATTTCTCTCATTTGAAAATCATCATCATCTTCCATTTCTTTCAAAAGACCATCAACTTCCACAAACTCATGAACAAATTCATTGGATGTAACATATAATAAGCGGGAGATTCTAAGTGTTAATTCATAAAAGTGTTTCAAAAACAAAATAATTCTTCTCACATTACCCCAATCCTCCACCGTTGGCCACCCTTCACCTGAGATCATTTCTTGTTTAAATAAAGGATCCCTACTCCCAAGCCTATTAAAAGCACGTTCAAAATGTTGAGCAACATTCAACATTGAATAAGTGGAGTTCCATCTAGTAGCAATATCTATGATTAATGAAGATTTATTTTTAATTTTTTCAAAGTCAACACACTCCTTGAACTTTCTAATCCTAGATGGAGATTGCCTTACCCACCTAATCAATGCTGGAACACGAGCTACCGAAATATTAACATCTTTCAACCCATTAACTACGACCAAGTTTAAAATATGAGCAACACATCGAACATGAATGAATTTATTCTCACAAACACTATGTCCCTATACTTGCAATTGGTTTTTTAAATAAGATATCGCAACATCATTTGAACTGGCATTATCAACAGTTATAGTAAAAACTCTCTTAATCCCCCATTCTATCAAACAATTCTCAATTGTCATTCCAATGGCCTCACCCTTATGAAAATTGGAACAAAGTTTATAATTTTTTTTCTCAATCTCCATTTCTAATCAAAGTAATGAGCTGTCACAACCATATAATTAAGTTTATACATTGATGTCCATGTGTCAGTTGTAATACATATCCTTTGAGAAGATGAGTTAAAAATAAATTTTAACTTCTTTTTCTCTTCCATATATATTTTAAAACAATCTCTTGTAATTGTGTGACATGAAGGAATATTGAACCTAGAACATGCAATGGACACAAAATGTCAAAATCCCTCATTTTTCACAAATTTGAAAGGAAGTTCATCAACTAGAATCATATATACTAAAGCAGCCCGAGTTAGATCCACATCAAACTTCCAAGGATAATTATTTGTTGACTCCCCTTCCATGGTCTCATCATCATTATTAGCATTTGCAAATTTAAAGTTTAAGACTACTTGCTTTCTTAATTCCACATTTGGGGGTAACTTTTACATCTCCTATTGTGAGCATTAAGACCACTAGTCCCATTATTTTTTGGATCGACACTTAAAATAGCTCCACAATATTTGCATTTAGCTTTAATTTGACCATTTTGCTTAAATCTTGTATAATGACCCCAAATTTTAGTACGAGTCTTACCGACATCAAGTTGCTCAATTTCACCTTCATTCAACTCCTCTTCATCAATATGAATTGGATTTTCAGCATTCGAGTCCACGTTGATGAGTGCCTCAGACTACTCCTCAGCCATTATAACCTACACATTAGTAGCGAAAATAAAATGAGCCTTACTTTTTTCACAAAATAATGAGCTATGATAACAAAAGATTATACTAACAGAAAGCTTCTAAAGCAGTTTAATGTTCAAATATGCAATGAACTTTTGTCTGTAAAAATGGGTTCCAAACTTTTAATCCAAATCTTCTAATAATCCCTAAATATCAAGTTGTTGGTGATGATTGCCACTATTAATTGGCTGTTCACAGTTTCAAAAGACTAATAATATTCTGTTTTTTTCAACTCCTTAAATAACAAAGATGTAACTGGTAGGTGGTAAGGGTGAATGTGTATTAGTGTATAAATATATATTTATATATGTATTAATGTATGTATATCAATATATGATATGTATAGAACAAAGCCCCCAACTTGGAAACCCAAAAATCAGTAAAATGAGTCAGGACTTACCGTCGGCGTCTATCAATGAACAGATCTCAGATCTGGGTGCAGAAGATGTATTGGTAGTCGGAGATGAAGGATTCGGTGGGTTGGGCGGTGCGTGCGTGCAGAAGATGTGCTTAGAGTCAGAGATGGAGGATTCTACGGTGGGTGGCTCAAGGTTTTGCTTTAGATGATGATGATGTTTGAACTGAAGAGTGAAGTCTGTAGAAAGTTAGAAAATATATGTTGTTAGCCTGATTTGCTGTAGATTAGACTGTAACTGTAGTAGGCTCCCCACTCCCGTGCTCCGCTCATGATTAACTATTAATTATTATATTATTAAATTTTGGTATTTTTGGCATTTCGATTTTTACCGAATTCAAAAAATTTCTTACCGCTACCAGTATCGAAAAGTGTTAAAATATCGAATAACCGGTACCGAAAAAACCCGGTACCGCCGATACCGGTATCAACCGGTTCGGTAAAAAATCGAAAAAAATGAATTTTACAAATGGGCAATATGAAGCTAAGGAGGTAAAAATGGCCAAGTATTTGCAAATGGTTAAGGCCATGATGGCGACTTTTGAGGAGTGTCAGGTTCAACATGTTCCCAGGGATCAGAATGCAAAGGTCGATGCCTTATCTAAACTAGCTTCCACCGAGTTTGAAAATTACACTGGAACAGTGTACCTGGAGATTTTGGAAAAACCTAGCATAGAGACAGTTTTGGTTGCTCTAATTAGGATGAAATCAACTTGGATGGATCCCATAAGAGCTTATCTAGAGCAAGCAGACCTACCCTAAGACTCAGATGAAGCAAAGAAGTTGAGAGTAAGGGCTGTGAGGTATGTATTTGTTGATGGGATATTGTATAAGAGGTCTATTACACTCCCATATCTAAGGTCTCTTACACCAATGGAAGCAAATTATGCACTCAGGGAAGTTCGCGAAGGTATCTGTGGCCAACACTTAGGGACTAGAGCTTTGGCCTATAAAGTCATGATGTAGGGATATTATTAACCCAACATGCAAAAGGAAGCCATTGACTTTGTCAAAAGATGCGAGAAGTGCTAGAAACATTCACATATGCTACACTAACCGACTGAGGTAATTTCCCCAACCTTTACCTTTTGTCGTATGAGGATGGATATATTAGGTCCCTTTCCGATAATAACGGGACAAAAAAGTTCGTAATGGTAGTCATTGACTACTTTACGAAATGGGTAGAAGTAAAAGCCTAACCACCATAACTGAACAAAAGATTTAGAAATTTTTTGGGGAGGTCGTCATTTGTAGGTATGAGATACCAAGGGTACTGATCACAGATAATGGGAAGCAGTTTGATAACCCCAAGTTTAAATACTTCTACATAGAGTTAGGAATCAACCAAAGGTTTACTTCAGTGAAGCACGATCAAGCAAACGGACAATTTAAGGTGATGAATCGAACCATCTTTGATGGGCTAAAACAAAGGTTAGATCAGTCCAAGGGAGGATGGGCTGATGAGCTTCACAACATACTATTGGCTTATAGAACAACAAGCAAATCAGCTACTGGAGAAACTCCTTTCAACTTAGCCTATGGAACAGAAACAGTGATTTATGTAGAGATTGGAATACCTTCTTATCGAGTCTAAGTTTTCAATGAACAAACTAATGAACAAAGGCTCAAAGTAGGGCTTGATCTGCTCGATGAAGTTAGAGATGAAGCTTAAGTAAGGATGATTGAGTATCAAAGGAAAGTAACCAAGTTCTACAACCTACGGATGAAAAATAGATCATTTAAGCAAGAAGACTTGGTACTTAGGAAGGTTGAGGCTTCTAATCCTACAAGCATGGAAAAGCTAGCTGGGAATTGGGAAGGACCTTATAAAGTCACGGTATTGAGGTCGAGATTCTATCAGTTGGAAACTCTAGCTGGAAGTATTGTGTCACGCTCTCGACACACGGTCAATTTAAGAGTATACTATCAGTAGAAGTATGATTTTACTTTTATCTTGTCCAGTAAGCTTAGGAAGTTAGTAATGAATAAGGCGTGTTATATCTAAAGCCCAAGATGTCAGTTCAAGTTATGTAAACCTCTAAGGCCACCATTCAATCATTAATAAAAGGAAAAAAATTTCTCATTCGAGGCTTGTTAACTTAGAGATTGTTTCTCCTAATTAGTTTGACCAACCATTCAAATAAGGGATGCTTCCCAAGTAAAGCAAACGTAATCAAACAAAAGAAGATAGTAATTTCATTATAAAGCATGGAACTACATCATGAGTCTTCTTCAAAATAAGATAACAAAAAGATAAATACAAGAAAGCATAAATAAAAGGCATAAGTTACTCAAGGCCACTCTTATCAGGGACTTCTGCTGCTAAAGCCTTTAGTTGAATAACAAAGGTCCTTGTATCACCATCATCGTCGCCGTCATCGTCTCTAGACCCGAAGTCGGAAGCAGAGTCCTTAATAGGCAATTTCTTAACCAGGATCCCTTGAGATTCAGCCTTCTTCTTCCTCAAAAATCTGGCTTAATCCTAAGGCTCCATGATCGACACTAGATCAGTGTCAGGATAAAGGGTTGTGACATACTCTACGCACTGGCGCCATCCCCTAACAAAGAGCGAGTCGTCGTGGTCGGCCATATAGTCCTCCTGCTCTTATCTCCAAGTTGAGGTTTTCCTCCAAGAGTCAACGACTTCCTCAACTGACTGTTTGGCCGCCAAATACTATCTTTTCCAAGAGATAGCATCAGATCTAGCTGACTCAGCTGACTCTACTGCAGAATCCCGTTGAAGTTGCATCCCCCCAAGTTGCCTTTGCAGCTCCTCAAGTTGTTTATCCTTTTGATAATTGCTTACCTCCAGGGTCATCATCACAGGGCCGTAAGCAGTTAGCCAACAATAGGCCTCAACAGCATAAGAATGGGCCTGTCAACGAAAAGAAATAAGTAAAGTGTATTGCTGAATGAAGTAAACAGATATAAAGTCATTTAAAGGGTAAAAGATTACTATAGCTCCAGTTTGCACCCCTTCTCCAGCAATCACATCGTCTGATAGTTCGCTCATCTGGCTTCGATTAAAAAGGGTGTGGCTTTTATGAGACTAATCCTGGGAGATACTGGGGTCTCCAAAAAAGAATCTCGAGTCGTGATCCCCCAATTAGGGACAAAAGCCCTTTCAAAGTTACCACTAGCCCTTTCTGGAGAAAGAAAAGGGGAGACATCATCACCCTCATCCACAAGTCCCCATTTTCTACTGGACTGAGCACCTGAGCTAGCCTTTGGCAAAGGAATAATGGGAAGAGTTAAGGAAGAAGCTTTAACAAAAGTCTCCTTAGTCTTTTCCTTCTTCGGTTTGGGTTCGTTTGCATTTTTCATGCGTTGTTCCCAAAGTTTCTGAGCCGCTGTCAAAGTTTGGAAAGAAAAAGAAATATAAGTACTTTAAATAACAAAAAGCATATGTGAGCAGAATGAATGAGAAATAAAGAAATAGGGAAATACCCTCTCCACGACAAGGACTTAACCCACATTTTACCAATGTCTGTTCATTTAGTAGCAAGCCAGAATGGGTTCGTTCACTATCAGCCTCCAAGGCTTCTCTTCTTTTATCCTCTACAGGTGTCAACTCCCAATTAGTAAGAGAAAAGTCATCAGTTGTGCCCCACTCTTGCTAGAACAAGTCAGACTATTTCTATCTCTTTTTTCTCATATAAAAAAGTGTTCTTTCCAAGAAATGATGAAGTTTGGGAAGGTTTCAGTATTGACTATATGTTTTTCCTTCTAATAAGACCGGTAGTTAATGACGACCCAACTAGCGAACTTTAGAGTGTGATTCCTAAGACGAAACATCCTTCTAATGATCCTAACACTAGGCTCAATACCTAGTTGCTTGCATCGCACCATAAAACAGGTGATAAGACGCCACCCGTTAGGTTGGATTTGAGTAAGATGGATTTTGTAGCTAGAAAAAAGTTCAGGTATAAAGGGGTGCAAAAGGAATCTAAGGTCAGCATCTAAAGCGGCGCTAAATACATAAGTCTCATGTACCGTTACAAGAACAATTAACTTTTGTGGGGGAAATAATATAGATTTTGGTCAGGAACGCAATACTTGTTCGCAGTACTATCTATTTCACTTTGTAAATTAAACCTAGTGGAATAATTAATGCTTCATACTTAGAGTTGAAGGGAACTTCATCTCGATTCTCCTCTACTACATCCCTAATGGAGCCTGAGGTTTGGGCCACTAAAACATATTTCTTTCTCCTAGAAATTTTGCTAGAGGTTTGGACAGTTGGTTTTGGCCCTTGTTGGGCCGATCTGGAGGCAACTTCTTCAATAACATTACGTACTAAATTAATTGGAGAAGAGATGGATTCAGAAAATTTACCTAGTTGAGAATCAGTGGTAAACAAGTGGAGGATTGAAGGGAATAGATCAAAGCTCAAATTCTTTCAAGAACGCTTTGAATGTGCAGGGCTGGAGGTGGCGGGCGGAAATCACTTTAGGGTGGATCAAGGCGGCCAAAAATCGCCTTAGGAGGATTGAAGCTCTCAACACTTAAAGGAAGGAAAATTTTCTAAAGTTTTCTCTCACAACTCCCTAGTAAAAAGTGAATAGTGAAAATGAATTTCACTTTCACTCCCTATATGTAGTCAAATAAATGATCGTTGAGTGGGAAGGTCACTAGGATTTGAATTTTGAAATTCAAAAGAGAGAAAAACAATTCTATAAGACCCTCGTAAGGGTGGAAGGATCTAAAAACGATTACAAGAGGGAATTACAAATTAAAAATTTTGCAATTTAAATCTCTATGATAATTATGAAAGGTTGAAACTAGAAAAGCCTGATGGCTCAAATCAAAAGTGCCAAGGGGAAAAACTATTAGCATTATTTACCTCCCTAAAAGCACCAAGGATAGTTAGGACTTGTGGGTCCCTCATCGATTTAGCGCCAAACATTAAGAGCACCAAGGATGGTTAGGACTTGTGGGTCCCTCACTCATTTAACGCCAAGTGTTAAAAGCGCCAAGGAGCCTTGAGGGACAAAGCAAAAGAAAAGTGTCATGGGGAGAACATGCTTACCCTTGGCGTTATTTGTCACTACAAAAGCGCCAAGGAGATACTTCCTCAAAGCGTTAAGAAAAGTATTCCAAAAGCGCTAAGGGGAAAAAGCGCCAAAAGGCACTAAACTTATGGGACCCACTCAAAAAGCCCTAAGGAAAAACAAAAAGTGCTAAGGGCGCTATATAAAAGAAAGCACCAAGGAGAAAGAAAAAAGTGCCAAGGAAGCAGAGGATAGAAAAGCGTTAAGGAGAAAACGTTAAGAAGAAAGTACCAAGAAGAAAAAGCGCTAAGGAGAAGAAAGAAAGAAAAACGCCAAGGAGGTTTTAACGCCAAGGAACCTAAATAAAAGGGTCCCGTAGTGGGCCCCACCCAAAAAAAAAATTTACTTGGGTTATTTACTCTTTTAAAAATATTTTTAAGGGAGTAAGAGGGCAAATGATGTGGCAAAAATAACCCATCAATAGTAAACTGCCATATGTAATTTTTGTAACCCTATTAATAAGTGGTAATTTAATAATTTGGCTTGTTGAGTGTTCTATAAGAATATTTAATCCAATAAGGACTAGAAGTCCTTAAAGTTTAATCAGTTAAGGATCAACAAGCTAATAGATCTTTAAATCTAAGCATGACTCTTATTCTTAACTCTTGAAGGAGAGGACTTTTATGTTATAAATAAGAGATGTTCCATCATAATTCAAGTACACAATTCTGACCCTTATAATAATTCTCTCTCTTCAAATTAACGTTCTGACTTAAGTATCGAAGAGTCCTCTTAGAGCCCCCAATTCCGGTGGACCTTTTACATGTAATCCAGCAAGATCGAGGTGGTTACATGAAGGTCAGAGTTAAAATCTATGGGTTAACCAAAACTCTAATTTGCAGGTTGCTAATTAACATATCAGGATCGTTCTTATTTCTCTTGTATCCTATGTATTTACATATGTTGATAATTACAGTCGTCAGAGATTGAGACTACTGCAACTCCATCGACGACATATATAAATTTTTCGTCATAACAAGACTATTTCCGATGTTAATATGTTGGTGTACGGTTAAGTTTCAATTCTTTTACTTATGAACTTCGGATTTTCAATGTTGTACTTATTTTAATATTTTAGGAGGAGAATTAAGGAAAATTTTAAAAAGATTATAAACTTTATATTAAACTATCACCTTCGGTGTAAAAGTATATATTTTTTAGTAAAAATATTAAATTTGTACATAAATGAATTGATCTATGGGAAAAATAGCTCGGCCCATTAAGCAATTTTTTCCTTGAAAATTTAATAAATTAAATGAAAAGGCAAAATCAAAGAACTTTGTCATGGATATGATTGGTTTTTTCTCTTTTGTAAGAGGATTTCATTGTCATCTCTTGGAAGACTTTGCTTTTTCCACTTGGGACATTTATTCTTTTTTGTTCGTGAGAATTTTTTTGATGCGTGAATCGTTGAAAATAGATTGTTTAAATTTGGGCGTGGCGTTATCTTGACAACTAGTTTTTCCTTTGCTCGTATTGAAGAATTGGTCAGATTTGCATATTCTGTTATTACTTTTAGAATATGACTGTTTTTCAAGAGTTTATATGATATCACTAGTTGTTGCTAATATTGGTTATTTTTTCTCCCAAGTTCCATAAGAACGACGAAAATAAGGTTGTGTTTGATAAAAATGATAATTAAGATCTGAATGATTATGATGTCTTAATAAATTAGATCATCTGAATGGTTATAAGGTCTGAATCAAAAAAACTGTTTGATTACTAAAAAGTAAGTTGTCTGTTAATGACACTATTTTACCATTTTAAAGGGTAAAATATTATTTAATAATTTTAAATATTCAATTTAATAAAAATGAGTGAATAGTATTGTTGAATATATTTATATAAAAAAAATTATCAAAAAAATTTCATTAAGAGATACCTCTTAATTATTAAGATTTCATTTTCTGTCTTACCGATTAAGAGGCATTCAGAGATAACAAAAAACAAAAAAAACAGCATCATGCCTCTTGGCGAATAAGAGACAGTCCATTAAGAGGCAATAAGATGTAAACAAACAGCACCAAGTCTAATTCTTTTTGGAAGTTCTATACAGTGGCGAGGCCACGTAAAAGACAGGCTGGGCTAAAACCCTCCTTAGCTTTTATAGAACAAAAAAAATTATTTACTAATTACTAAAATTTAAAATATATGTATACATATAGGTTAACAGTTGTTGAAATGATATCTAAATTTTTCTTGAATGTGGTTTAGGGGGCTACTATGAAACAACTGCTTAGTGTTTTTAATGATTTTTAATTACTCTTACCACGTGATCATTTTTAACAACTGCTACTATGATCATTTTTTTTTATAAAAATAAATATCAAAAAGAATATCATCAATTTGAGTTATAAAACATTACAATACATTGATTATTCACTTCATCCTTACGTTGTGGGGTTCGATTCTTACCATGTGTTTTATCATTATTGTGGGATTTTCTTTTCCTTTTATTGTGAGACGTTATTTCTTCTTTATAATGAGATTTGTATTTTCACTTATAAAGTATGAGGTATACTTAATAATAATAACGAGAGATTCAAAAAACTTTAAAATTATTATGTAATTTATTGTATCCATACTCATATTCGTGAAAAGTGGGAGCTTTAACAAAAAAAGAAAAAAAGAAAAAGAAAAGAAAAGATGTAATATGAATTGACAAGTCTTCATATATTATAACCTGCAAGATTTTGAAAAATGTGACCTCATTTGCAGATGGTATCCTATTGACTCTATATGCCTATGAAAATTGTAGTTGTGGAGAAGATCAAGAGAATTAATTTACAAACAATAGTAATATATATTAATAATAAATGAAATTACAATTAATCCCTTAATTACAACAGTAATATACATATATAACCCTTAATTGTAATTTCATTTATTACAATTAATCCCTTAATTACAACAGTAATATACATACCCTTCACACAGGCCACAGCTAATACTTAATAATCAATAATTAATTTGATTAATAAACATATATACAGAATAAGAAATTAAATAGGCTAACGGCACAATGAACCACTTCAAGCGTTGCGCGGTGATTTTAACTCTCGAAGTTTCTTTTCATCAGATAGCAGCTTTGCAAATCTGCATGCATGCATGGATTAGGAACAAAATAATAATTAGTTCAATTAATATATTCCATGTAGCAATTAATTAATACTGAAATAAATATTTAATGGAATATTTTTTAAAAGTAATGACAATGTAATATATACTTTGTGAGCTGTTCTTCATTGGTTCCACCATTTGGGATAGGCTGAAAGCTGCCAGTCATTAAATTGATCCTTGCAGCTGGTTTTTTCAATAGCTTTTTTCCAATTTCTGAAAGTTTTTCCAGGTTCTCTTTTGTTGCAACATCCACTGATGATTCTGGTCCGGTTAGTGTATCGTCCTGGAATTTACATGCAATTGATTAGTAACTACCTACAGTAGGCCATGGGGAAGAAAATAAACGACAAAAGAGGACAACAGAAGTTGTCATTAATTTAAGGCTGACACCTAGAGCTATAAACGAACCCAGTCGGCCAGTTTGATCGGGCTTGATTCTATTAAACCTGACTTGCTCGACTTGATCTCGTTAAACGAATTAAACTCAAACAAATTTATTTGTCTTATTTAATTAAATGAGTTGAGCTTGAACAATGTGATGTCCAACTCGAATAAGTTCGACTTGTTTAACATTTAATTAATTATTTATTTATTTTTGTAATAAAAAATATAAATTAATGAGTCAAGTTTAAGCTCAATTAAGCTTGACTCGTTTAAGCCCGACTCATTTGTTAAACAGTCTGAGTTTATACACTAATTTCTAATTAACTCATTAACTCAACTTGAATCGTTTAACTTTTAAACAAATTCGAACTCGACAAATTAAAATCTGACTCAACTCAACTCAACTCATTAATTTATAACTCTATCGACACAAGTAATTAGATATTTTGTTTATAGGTTTAGCAATTAATGCTATATATTACCAGATCACTCTAGCAAAAGAGTCTCATCTCCACTTTAATTCTGAAAAGGCAGTGAAACTTACGACTCCACTTTAATTCTGAAAAGGCAGTGAAACTTACGATTTAAAAGTTATGTGAATTCATTTTATTTTAATATATTTTAACAGTAGTGAATATTTAATTATTTAAAAGATACTCCCTCCGTCTCAAATTAATTGCTCAGTTTTGACTTTTTTAAGTCAAATTAATTATTTTTAGAATTAATAATTAATCATATATAAATATATTTCTAAAATTATAAAAATTGGGGTTAGTAATAAATTGTATATACTTTCTTTTGGTTATAATCTCTTCACCTATATTTTAGCAGAAATAGTAAAAAGATTAGTTTTAAAAATGGTCAATTTGACTTTAAAAAGTCAAAACTGAGCAATTAATTTGGGACGGAGGGAATACTATTAATTAAAATATTTGTTATATTAAAAATAAATAAATAAATATAAATATATATATATATATATATATATATATATATATATATATATATAAAGTATAAGATGCATACTTGAATTCGGAGATAGTTTTCTTCGGAATGAAGAGCTTGAAAAAACACAGAAATATGGAAATCAACCATATCTGCACTTGCTTGAGTAAACACATCCACAATGGGACTTGATCCTCCATGAACTAACCATCCCAACACTCCCCATTTGGCTGCCATTTTCGCGTCATACTTTTCTTCAGTCTTCGATGAGCCGGTCCCTAATGAGATCACTAGAAAACTACCATAATCCATTGGCTTTATGGGGAAAAAATCTGGACTTTCAGCTGAAATTCGGTTTGTTACTTGGCTTATTGCAACTAAAGCCTTGAATCATGTTTCCAACAAGTAAACAAGATGATTGTCAGTCAAAAAATAAAGTTCCTACGAACAATATATACTCGTCTGATTTACTTTACAAAAAGAGGTGCATTTTAATTTTTTAAAGTTAATTAATTAAGACGAAAACTTAAAAATTCAACATTGAAATGCATTCATTTGATTTTAGTTAATTTCGTCTACGGTGATGAATGATAACAAATAAATTTATTGGATGCGGGTTGCATCATGTCTCCGACAATAATTTTCTAATTGTTTTTACATATTTGTAAACCTGGAATTTAGTTTATATAATTTAATAGTAGTTGATTTGTTAATACCAACTTTTGTAGCAGCACTTCGAAGCTATGTTGATTTGTTTGAACCCCTCTACGGATATATTCTTTATTATAATGTTTTGACTATTATAAATCAAATTGAATTTTAATTGAGCTCTGCATATATGAAGAAAGTAAATTATAATAGAATAAGTCCTTCAAAAAAGGAAAAAAAAACAACTCTATCATATATGTAATTCAAATATTTTTGATTGAATGAATTAGTCTTTTCTAATCTTCTTATCAGGGTTTGTAAAAAAATCATATTTATTGTACATTTTTTTATAAAAAAAAACTACTCATTATAAAATTCGCTATTTATTTTTAAAACTTAATTGAATCACATCAATATATTTAAAATTTTAAAATTTTATAAATTGATCATAAAAAGTCAAAGAGACTTATTTTGTGGGACGAAGAGTAGTATACTTTTAAAATTAAAAGTTTTTATATATAAGTATACGTACCGGATTATTTGCAGCAACACCACCATCAATAAGATTGAATTCTTTAACAATCCCATCTTTATCTTTGTTTTGGAAGTGGTGTGCAGGAAGATATGTTGGAGCTGCTGAAGTACCAATGCATATATCTGATAATCGAGCATTCAAATATGGAGAATTTTTCACCTATTTTGAGATAAGAATTGTGTTAGGTAGGTAGCTTATTATAATGAATAAAATTTGTGTCATAAGTAAAATGAAAATGGGAATGAAAAACTAAAATAAAAATGGGGTTAGAAACAGAAGAAATTAACCTCATAGGAGGAGAAAATGGTTGGCTGCAGATGCCTAATATCAAAAGTTGGAATAACAATATTTGTCAAGGTATCTTGCAACCTTGTGTCTCCTAGTTTTTCCCTTATAATCTTGTGAAGGTACTTGCCATCATACTTTGGTCCTTCTATTGACTTGAACAAGTTAATTATCGGTCCAAATATACCCCTGCCATTCAATAAATTACGTTATCAATTCTTATATAAATACATAACAGTCATGGAACAACAATATTTAATTTCAGCGCTAAAAGTCATAATTCAATGCAATGCATACTTGTATTACGTGTAAAATTTGCACTAGATTATTATTTTCAGCGCTGAAAACATCATTGTCCGGTTATAATACTTCATAAGAGTAAAATAAAATTGAAATAATTATTAATGTACCTCTTTTGAGGGAAAATTTTAGGGCCGTGCTCTTGATAAAAAGGCGTGATATCTTTGGCAGAATAGAGAGGACGGTTGCTTTCATTGGGGGCAGTTAACATGGCCGTAACAAGACCACCGGTGCTCGTCCCAGTAATCACATCAAAGTAATCTGCAAGTCTTGCATCCTCACCATCTAGTGCCTATTATTTCCAAGGGCGCATATTATTTGTAATTAGCCATGCATGCATATTGCATTTCATCAAAATCTATACTTTCATGCATAATGGCAACATAAGAAACTTATTTTTATTGAGTTAAAAGAAAGAAAGAAAAAAAAGAAATAGTTCATTATGTAAAAAAAATGCAAAATAAGGATCGTGATTTCAAACATTTTGAAGTGTGCAGTCTAGTTAGACAGTCTACATAAAAGAATTGCACTGATATAACAAAAAGTTGCATTTCGAATGATATTTGCTATTCAAATATTGTGCAGTTGTGATTCTCATATGTATGTATAAATATTGTAACTTAATTGTTTCTTTAGAACTGTTCAAATAGACTGTCTAATTTAGACTGGTTAAAATTTAAATCACAAGACGACGAAGAACAACAAATTA